>RYFJ01003687.1:0-74632 GCA_003991445.1 Oryza meyeriana var. granulata | reverse complement strand
GGGAGAGAGATGGCATAATTTCGGGCAAAATAATAAGCGCAAGCATGAATATAAAGAGAGAGTTAAAAATCCATTTATCGCGCCGTGGCAGATCTCTGCCGTTGCTGCTTCTCAGCGCTTCGCTCTCGTGCCCGCCCCGTCTTCGTGCGTGCTCGTGCCGTGCCCGTGCCCTGTCCGTGCCGTGCTGCCCGTGCCGTGCCTGCCTGTGCCGCACAGCCGAGCGCCTCGCGTCGTCGTCGTCTCCGTCGCGCCCAGAAAGGCGCTGTGCATGCCGAGATCTGCCGCCGGTGAATCATTGCCGAATGCCGTTTGGCTGCGGGACCCGTTCTCTCCCAAATCGGTTGAGGGAAATACCATAGCCCTTTATCCGCTGCTACCTAATGCCCCAACGAGACCGGAGCTGAATCCGTGCGTGGAACGGCAACCCCGAGCCTCCGGTCGGTCTCATTTACTCTCCCTCCGTCGCCCGCCAGCAAAACCCTCGAGCCCGGCGCGGAGTCCGCTCCTTCTTTGCCTTAAATAATGAGCCAACTGGACCCCTAGGGTCGTTTTTCCCGCTCTTTAGATCGTAGCTCCGAGCCATTAGCCCCCTAAGCCGCCTTCCCGTGCCTTGGCGTGTTCCCGCCACTCGCCATGCCAGGTTTCTGGTTTGCGCGCCGCCAGTCGGCCGTGCGAGGCGCGTCAGAGTTCTGCCGCCGGCCTCGGTTAGGTTCGCCGGACGCTTAGCCGCTGAAGCCAGCGCCGTCGTACCTCGGGAACTCGCCCGGAAGCCAATCGTCGACGAAGACTCCGAAGCCCTCCGCTGCCAACTCGCCGCCTGCGTCTCCCGTCGCCGTTCTTGCGTCGCGTCTCTGCCGCTCTGTAACGAAAAATCGCTCGACCCTTGTATCTCTTTTCCCGCTCTTCCCCGTGTGTCGCCGCCGTCGTCGTAGCGCTCGAACATCAGGTTTAGCGCCGCCGCCGTCGCCGCCGTCGCTGTAGCGCCGTGTGGTCGCCGCTTGTCGCCAGTCTCACGCCACCTCAGCGCCGCTACGCCGATCCGGTACCGATCCGACCGGGATGATTGCCGCGATGGATCTCCTCGTTAGACTCCGATCCGTTCCCGATCTCAAACCTAGAGATCGCCATGCCCTCGTGGAAGCCACGGTGGACTCGGTTCACTCATGGACCCGATGCTCCCTCGCTCTACAGGACCCCACGGCCACGCGAAGTCCCCTCTTCTGTGACGCCTAATGTTCTTTTTCCGCATAAAATTCAATTACATGTTGACACAATAATCAGTTAGTTCTTCTTTAAATAGGCTTAAACTTCTAAGATGAAATAATTCATGTAGAACTTCGTTTGAGGTCATTCAAAGTCTCTATATTCTCTACCAGATCCGATGAACCTATCCTCTAAAAATTACATGTACCGTTCTCATCGTTTTGATGTACTGTTTTTGCCATTTGCTATTGCTATAGCTACGAACTCAGCGAAGTAGCGCAGATTCTGTCGATAGCAGGTGTCGCTAAGACTGTGTGGTAGCTGCAAGGCAGCAGTCACAGCAGATTCTCGTTTCTGCATTGAACCTATTGTTCCTGATTGATTACAGCTATGTTTCTTTTTCAAACGCTGCACTTTATTTTGGATGTCATCGGGACAGGAAAACCCTAACCTTTGTTATAGCCCTTGTTTGAATTGATTAGCTGGACATTTGTACCTATGGGATAATTTTTGACTAGCTATCTTATTTATGGTTAGCTAGTACAGAACTCTCAGGACGCACTGCTTGAGCCATTGCCTAGTATTTAATAGAATAACTTATGGGTTAGTCATCAATCGATTTTTCTTATACTATTATTCAGTCACTATGGAATGATGCATCCTTTACGGACGTGGTCGTATAGAGGACATTTAGTGGTATCACTAACAACTTGACTGATAAGGGTGCGTTGCGTAGCACCAAAACACTGTGTTGTGTTGTTGCTAGGGTGCTGTGACGTAAGGACCAGGTTCGCGGACTACTTGTTGCGAAGCAACACTCGTGCTAACCCAACACAGCCAGCATGGGTAATCGGTAAAGATCCAATGGTATACGTTCAAAACCAGGTCCCACTGGTGTGTTTGGCTGTGATCAATAACTGACCACATGGCTGTGTCATAAGTCATGTTTTGGGCGTTGGATCGTCTCCGCCGAGGTAATCTGTCAATCCTACCGGACGACTGGTGGTCCGTAGCGGGTGGCTTCGCCTTGTTGTGCGGATTATCATGGAGGTCCTTCACAATTCCTTTCTGAGATACCGTGGTGGTATGAGGTCACAGTAATGTGCTGTGGATTTTGTCTGTGTAAATTGGTACATCTCGGCCAGAGTAACCTGTTCGAATAGCCTCCCACGGTTACGAGGCGGCCCTAGCAAGATGTTTTCTGTGCATTAGTCCACACATATTTTTAAATGTGATGGTTTTTAATAACGATGGAAACAGGTGTAGCTCCAGGTTGGAGGATGTTGGCCTATTACCGTTTTGGTGAGCGGTTAGGTTGATTAATTACTCGTTATTTAATTACTGTTTGTATTACTCTCTCAAATGTTAATTAAGATGCCTTTATATGCAATTATGAGCCATGACCTATACCTCCATTTGTTATCCCGTCACTGTTGTCATATTGCTGTGTTGGCTTGCGCGAGTATGTCATATGCTCAGACCTTGCAATCAACATCATTCTAGAGGAGGACTACAGGCGAAGAGGATTAACTTGGAGGACTAGAGGGAGCCCAGCTCCAAGTGCGTGGAGTGGGAATCGTCATCGCTTGTTGATTTTATTTAATCCGGCTGCTAGATACTTTATTATTTGGAGAGGTACGCATTCACCTCTTGTATTAAATGCGTACGCTATGTTAACAATTACTTTCGATTGAGAGAGTTTGTCCATGTGTGCCGGGTCGGTTGATTCTGGACGAGGGTTTTTACACAATAAACTGCAGAATTTTGGATGGAAATTCTGGGTGTGACACTAGTGTCGCGCATGTCAGTAGTGATGGCAACACGACTTTGGAGCTTTTGAAAATAATTAGTGATGGCCACCTTATTGACCCCAAGCAACTCAATGATATCCTTCTAATTGTGTTTCTAGACACATGGCTTGAACAAAGGTTGCAATGCAGCACAATAACTTTCTAAAAACCAGTATGTTCAAACAATAGAAAGTGGGTACTCATGGAGGCAAATCATGAGTGCAAGTTCTTTCCTAGCAACCTCTTCATCAAAGACATATTTTCCTAGGTGACTCTCCCATCTGACTCTGTTTCCATCCTCAAATTGGACTGTGTAAGACCTTTTTAGCTTGCCTGACTTACAAGTTTTAATATGGTCAACAAATGTTTAGTCCCATTACGACTTTCTGCTCCAAGCTTGTTGTGACACCATTTGCATTCAGCTTTCCATACACATTTATTTTTTTCTTAACAAAATATGCCAAGCTACTGATTTAAGCCGCTTATTCTCAGGTTGTGTAGCTGTACCTTCTGAGTCATGGCCGTGGGTTCTTGCTCTTTCGATAGAGTTTGGAGTAGAGCTTGGTGCCAATGCAGCTGGGACTCACTGGTGGCAGTGGATTCGACATGCTGTCCAAAAGAAGGTGCTAAACGTGTTATTGTTAAAAACACAGATCAGGGCATCTAATCCATTAAGAGTGTGTTTGGTTTTGATGGACCGGAGCTTCACCTGAGTCGGACCAGCTGGTCGCAATGAGATAGGGTGCCGCTGTCGCCTGCCCAAGTGCCAGCAGCTGCGCCGCCGCCTGCAGCTGTCGCCCTATCGTTGTCGCCACGTCGCCTGGTTGCCTGGCTGCCCTGCGGCCCGGCCCTGCCTTGCCAGCAGCTGCCATGTTGCCGCCCGCGCTTGCCGCTGTCTCTGCTGTGCCGCTCGCCGCTGCTGCTGCCCTGCCGCCTGCGCCGCTGACTTTGTGCCTGGCTACCCTGCCCCGTGCTGCTGCTCTTTTGCCCGCCCGTGCCGGCGCCGCCCGCCGCCTGCCGCTGCCTACCGCTGCGAAGAGGGAGGAGGCGATGCCGATGGGGAACCGGGAACCGACGCTCCCGCCGCCTGCCGCTGCGAAGAGGATTGGGTTAGCCGGTTGCGGTTAGGGATTAGGGTTGAGATGAGGAGTGAGTTTATATAGGTTTACTGTTACTTCGGGGCTCCGCGGATAACCCGCGGTTCAGATCCTCCCCGAACCGAATCCGCTTTTAACCGGGCCCCGATACCGCGGGTCTAAATTGCCACCCACCCCCGTAGGGGCGGGTCCCGCCGGGGACCCGCCTACGGGAAATTGCCACCCCTTATTCTTAACATGCCAAACTTTTTATAACATCAAGAAGAAACTCAATATACTATAATAAAATTAAGTCAAAATATGATACAAATATAGCGATAATATCTCATAGCATCGTAAATTACTTAAAATCAGCATTTAGATTCGAATTTGCAAAAGTTACAATATAGATAAGTTAAATATTGTACATAGATAAAAGATTACAGTACTACTTCTTATCTATTCTTCGAGTCTTCATAGACATGAAATTCTTTATAATGTCTTCTTCGCTAACTTGAGAGAAGATATCCCGCTCAATGAATGTGATCAAACAATTATTCAATAATTTGTCACACATACTATTTCTCAGCTTACTCTTTACAAGACTCAATGCGGAAAATACTCTCTCAACACTTGCTGTTGCAACAGGTAATATCAACACTAATTTGAGAAGCAAATAAACCAAATCATAAAGAACATGCTTGTTTGTTTCAACAAGTTTAATAGAGAGCTCGGCAAGAGTTTCTAGACCTTTAAACCTTTCATCCTTTCTCATATCATCGATAAAATTCTCTAGTTGCAATTCAAGTCTTATCAAATCCATGCTTGAAAATTCCTTTAGATAAAACGTGGCAAGCTTATGTACTTTTTGTGTATCATAAAAAGCTTACGTACTTCTTCAATTGGAGCTTCTTCTTCAATAGGATCTGAAGAGGATGCCCTCTTCTTTGCGTTTGCTTCATGTTTCCAAAAGAGTGATGCAATATCTCCATTTCTTTTCATATCTCATTGCAATTTACACCACAAATTAAAGAGACAGAAATAAATTTGCACTACAATCTCACCAAAGACAGGAAGTTAATTTTGTCAATAATTGATGACCGATCAAAAGCTACGTACCTACTTTATTCCTGCTCTCTCGTTCTATATATATATATATATATATATATATATATATATATATATATATATATATATATATATGCACTGCAGTACAGCTGTACAACAGAGAGAGAGAGAGATGGAGGCCGCCGCCCGAGGGGACCAGAGGCGGCCGAATCGGGAGGGCCGGAGGCGGCGGCGACGGGCGGGAGTCGGGACGGTGGCGGCCGGCGGGCATGGGCGGCGGCGCGAGGCGACAGGCGGGCACGGGCGGCGGCGCAGCGCGGTGACAGGCGGGCGCGCGACCGGCGGGCACGGGCGGCTCGCGACCGGCGCGGCTACCTCCCGATCTGGTTTGCGCTTCTCTGCTGCTCCTCTTCCTTCCAAGGCTATTGAGGCAGTGGGCCGATTTTTTGGGAGTGGGGTACTTCTGGGCCAAATTCTAGGGTGGTCCAAGGCCTACCCGGACCACGCTCTAGAACCGCCACTGAGGCCATGCAATCTTCGTAAAGCTCGCGACTAAATCTCGCCGGTTCTCCGTTGCCGTCGCCGGTTTGCCGTCGGCCATCTGCACCGAGCTGGACCTCGCCGTCCTCCGCCGCTCCCGTCCTCCACCACCTGTACTGATGCTATGGTCAGAACAGGAAGCCGATTCCCCGGCCCGGGCTGCCGACATGCAGGTCCCACCATGAAGCCTCATCTGTGTATGCCATGTGGGGCCCAAGCAGTTTCCTTCCCTTTGTGTATGACAGTGGGCTGGTTCATACTTCCCCTTACGACCGTCCTTTTCCTGTGACACAGCCAAAATATTCTTGTTAAATCCGAAAATCCAGAGAATATTCTAAGAATATTATTTTCCAATTCTTTCCAGAATTCTCTCTGAATTCAATATTCCGGAATCCGTATCTTTTCCGTCTGAAATCCGAATCGACCCGTTCTTCTTCCTAAATTCATCTAAAATTATAATCTACTTGTTTATGTATTTTTATGTATTGTTTATTTGGAGTTTCTTAGGATTTGTTATTGTTTTACGTGTAGTACGTATAATTTGCCGTTTTGGAAGATTGCGGAGTCTGCGAAAGAGTTTGGAAGAGCAATCGAAGACGTTTTCGTTTGCAAGGCAAGTCACACGACAATCTCCTTGAGCATGTTGATCCCATTTGCAAAAGCTATTTTATTTTAAAGTTATTGCATCAAATGTTTTGGAATGGCATTATTACGGGTAATTATTTAATAGCCCATATTCCTTGATATTTATGGCCATTTTGTTATTGTTATCTATACCTTGATACCTTGGGTAATAATACTGACTAGCTGGATGACTATTTAATGGTCTGGCTAGGTTATTTAGGATTTGCTTAGCACTGCATAGAAACTATAGTGTCATTTTATGTGGGTAATTAATGACTCATTTATGTTTAATTATGGATTAATTGCTATATTTTCACAACAGTGAGTCGTGGTTGATTAATTAACTATGTCAAATAAAACTTGACTGAATGGTGGGTTGTGAGCACCAGGATTGTGTTGTTGCTAGGGGTGCTCATGACAGTTAAGGACCGGTTCATGGACTACCCGTTGCGAAGCAATACTCGTGCTAACCACAAGCTAGAATGGGTAATGGTGGGAACCAAAGTGTAGTACGTTCAACCGGGGTCCACCATGGTGTGTTGTGGCTGTGTCAATAAGACCACCATGGCAGCGTCAATAAGTCCATGTCTTGGGCGTTGGATCGTTTCCCTGACTTAGAACCCGATCAGTTCTAGCCGAAAACTGGTGGTCCAGCGAGTGGCTTCCTTGTTGTGCGGATTACATGGAGGGTCCTATCACAATTCCTTTCCGAGGTACCATGGTGGTATTGAGGCGCACAGTAATGTGTTGTGGAGCTGTGTCTTGTGGGTAAATTGGTACACCTCTGGCCAGAGTAAAACTGTTTGAATAGCCGTGCTCGCGGTTAATGAGCGGCCTAGCGATGTTTTCTGTGATTAGTCCCACACTACTTAATAATGATGATGAATGATGGAATTTGATAGCTTCCGTGTGGAGAAGTTTTGGTTTGGGCCTGAATCGCGTTGGAGCGTTGTTCAGAGATGGATTCAATGTTGATATTAATTAAACTACACTGTTTCAATGATTTTAAATGCAAAAGTTTGAAATGCGGTTTTATGCAAATAAGCCATATTATGCCTTTCCTTTGGTATCCTGTTGCATTACATTGCATTCCCTAGTGTGGCTGGTTGAGTACGGTGGGTGGTACTCAGTCTTGCATTATTGCAATCTTTAGAGTGAAGCCTTAGCGAGGAGGAGAAGTTGGTGTTTGGCTTATACCCCAGTTGAGCTGCCTGTGGCTTGGAGCTAAAGCTACGCTAGTTGCCGTTCCGCTGCTGATTTCTTCTGTGTAAGGACTAAGTGCCTCTGTTGTAAGTATTTATCGCTTTTCGTTTTGGTTATGTTTATCAAATTGTCGATTTGTGTACCTCGGCTGATTCCTGGACGAGGATTTATTGCACAAATTAGCTTTGGAAATTCTGGTGAATTTCTGAGCGTGATAAAGATAGCGGCCATCGACCGCATGCGCCCCCCCGACGCGGCTCCGGGAGGCCCAAAAGCTGACCGGGTGCGTGGCCGCACTAGGCCGCTTCATCTCCAAGCTAGGGGAGCGTGCCCTCCCCCTCTTCAAGCTTCTCAAGAAAACCGGGCAGTTCACTTGGATGGATGAGGCCGATCAAGCCCTTGACGAGCTCAAGAGGTACCTGACTACGCCCCCTGTCCTCGTGGCACCGGCTCAAGATGAGCCCTTGTTGCTCTACATAGCGGCAACCCCGCAAATGGTGAGTGCGGCGCTCGTTGTCGAGCGTCCCTCACCCGACAAACGCGTGGCCCGGGATCCGCCGCCCGGGCCCGACACCGGGGAGCCCGAGCCCGGACAGCCTTGCCAAGGCGAGCGCGAGTCTGGGGACGTGGCGCCCGGAACAACCTCAACATTTTCACAACCAGACGGGGCGCGATTACCCGGACAGCATCGCCTTGGCGAGAGCGGGTCCGGGGAAGTCGTCCCGATTCATTCCATATCCCAGTCCGGGCCCCCGGGTCCCGGGCACACATCAACCACATCCCAGCCGGGGCCCCCGGGTCCCAGGCCCATATCAGCTCCCGGCCACGAGAGCTCGCTCCCTCCTGGGGGAGCTGAGCCCGAGCTCCCGGCCCCCATCAGGACGGGATCGGGGAGCACGCAACAGAAGCCGGTGTACTTCGTCAGCGAGGTACTCCGCGATGCCAAATCGCGCTATCCCCAAGCACAAAAGATGCTCTATGCCATTCTCATCGCGTCCAGGAAGCTTCGCCACTACTTCCAGGCGCACAAGATATCCGTGGTCACGTCCTTCCCCCTCGGGCAGATATTACATAACCGGGAGGAACGGGCCGTGTCGCCAAGTGGGCGGTCGAGCTCGCTGAGTTCGACCTCCATTTTCAAGCACGCCACGCCATCAAAAGCCAAGTCCTAGCGGATTTTCTAGCAGAATGGACGCCGGGGCCTGAGCCGGATCCCGTGCTGGATGCTGGATCCCCGGTCCCCGAGCTAGCCCCTGATCTGCGCCTCTACTGGACGATGAACTTCGATGGCTCCTGCGCCAGACGGGCCTCCCGCCCCAGCGCCGGGCCGGGGCCGTCCTCGTGTCACCTGCCGGGGACGAGTTCCGCTTCGTCGTCCACCTTGACTTCGGAGCCACCAACAACATGGCCGAATACGAGGGCCTTCTCGCTGGCCTCCGGGCCGCGATCGCCCTCGGGGTGCGACGGTTGTGGGCTCAAGGCGACTCCGAGCTCGTCATCAGGTGTCCAAGGAGTACCAAACCCTGGACCCCTAATTGGCCGCGTATGTGGACGAAGTGCAGAGGCTTGAGTGCTGTTTCGACGACCTCAGGCTTCGCCACGTCCCTCGCAGTCGCAACCTTGCCACCAACGAGCTCTCAAGGCTGGCGTCCTCGCGGGTGCCGGTTCCCTCCGGGGTTTTCCAGGAAGCCCTCGAGCCCCCTCAGGCGGCCCTCACCAGGATCTTGGGACCACCCCGAGCTTGGGCCCGAGCCAGACACGCGCTCCCGGCCCCAGGATTTGGTCCTCGCGGCCGGACCCAGTGCGCCTTCCTAGATGGACGAAATCCGGGCATATCTTCTTTGAGCGTATCTCCCCGAAGACGACGCGGAAGCGGAGTGGGTGGCTCGCTTGTCTAAGCGCTACGTCATGGTGGATGGGGACCTCTACCGGCGTGGCGCCAACGGCGTCCTACTCAAGTGCATTCCGCACGACTCCGGCGTCGAGATCCTCACCGATATCCATGAAGGGGAATGTGGCAGTCACGCCACGTTTCCATCCCTAGTCGGTAAGGCTTTCCGGCAAGGATTTTATTGGCCCACGGCTTTGCAGGACGCGTTCGGGCTCGTCCAGCGCTGCCGCGTGTGCTAGTTTCATGCCAAGCAGATCCACCAGCCGACGCAGGCACTCCAAGTGATCCCCCTGTCCTGGCCCTTTGCGGTTTGGGGGCTCGACATCCTCGGCCCCTTTCCCCGAGCAGTTGGGGGTTATCGACATCTATACGTCACCATTGACAAATTCACTAAGTGGCCGGAGGCGTTCCCCGTAATCAACATCGACAAGCATTCAGCGCTCAAGTTCATCCGAGGAATCACCAGCCGCTTCGGAATCCCCAACCGCATCATCACCGACAACGGCGCGCAGTTTACGAGCGAGCTCTTCGGCGAATACTGCTCCGACGTCGGCATCAGGCTCTGCTTCGTCTCTCCTGCCCACCCTGCTAGCAACGGGCAGGCTGAGTGGGTGAATGCCGAGATCCTGCGGGGCCTCAAGACAACGTTGTCGGAGGATGAAACCTCGACGGCGGGAAGTCAGGAGACCCCCCCTTTGAGATTCGGCCAGGGGAGTAGTTCTCAGGTGAAGCCGGTGTCAGGTGTAGAAGAAAGATAGGCGAAGAAGACGTAGAAGAGGTGGGGTTCGGACCGTCCGAAGCGAGTCCGGACCGTCCGAACCGTGGTGAAGCAGAAGGGTCCGGACCGTCCGCTTCGGGTCCGGACCGTCCGAGTCGTAGTAATCGCGCGGGGCGCCTGGGAAGACGATGAACCGAGGCGCACAGAGGAGGCAGGAGGATTTATACAGGTTCGGGCCGCACGGAGGCGTAAAACCCTACTCCTGTGTGTGTTTGGCTATGAGGTGGATGAATGTGGTTACAGGGTGAACCTAGCTCGCGGCCGGAGCCGGAGAAGAAGAACAGTAGCTAGCGTGCGAGCCAGAGAGCCAGAAGACGGGGAAAGCTCCTGTCCCGTTCGGCCTGTCGCTCTCGGTGGCTTGGATCCTCCTTTATAGAATCAGGGGAGTCCACAGTGCCAGTACTTGGGGAGAGAGGAAGCGCTGTCTTGTCGCACGTCTCCGCCTGCTGCCACCTGCTGCGCCCACGCCGGGGTAGGTCGGCTGCGGGCGGCCTAGTCTTCGGGACGTGAGGATGTGACGGGATGTGACGAGTCGTCTTGCCGCTCGGCTGCAGGCAGCTGGAGTACAGAGATGTGACAGAGGCCGTCGCCCTCCGCTGCCATAGGGCAGAGAACCGAGGTCCTCTTAGTCAAAAGGCTCTGACGGTATTGTCGGGTGTTCACGGGGGGCCGTCCTGGGACGTCCACGCGTGGCAAGGCAGGCGACACGGGCGGCAGGCCCTGTCGCCTCGTCATTAATGCAGGTAGTTGGGGAGCTGGTCAGCCGAGTTCTTCGGGTGGATCGGCCCCTGGAGCCATGGCGATCGGCACCTGAGATCGAGTTGGTCGCCTCGGGCCCGGACATCGGCATCCGGGACCGGGGTATCGGTGCCCGGGCCCGGGAGCGAAGCCGCTGGAGACGGCGCCCCGGGGACGAGCCCGGGGCCGATGGCGATGACGCCCCGGGGACGAGCCCGGGGCCGATGGAGAGATGACCCCCCGGGGAACTGACGTGGCCGATGACCCACGCGTCCCCAGGGCATGTGGGACCCCCTGTCCCATTTCGCCGACAAAGGTCCTATAACGATCTCAAAAAACATGGTGTCAAGTGGATCGACGAGCTTCTGGCGGTCCTATGGGCGAATCGCACCACACCAAGCCGGGCGACCGGGGAGACCCCGTTCTTCCTGGTGTACGGGGCCAAAGCCGTTCTGCCATCAGAGCTCACCTTCGGCTCTCCCTGGGTACAACGCTACAGCGACGACCTCGACCACGACAACATGCAGCTCGACAACCTCGACTTCCTCGAGGAACGAAGACGGCGCGCCTCGCTCCACGTCGCTCGTTACCAGCAGAGCCTCAAGCGCTATCATCAGCGTAAGGTCCGGGCCCGATCACTCCAAGTCGGGGACCTAGTCCTCCGCTATGTCCTCACACTTGCCGGAAAGAATAAACTTTCCCCCATGTGGGAAGGCCCCTTCTTGGTGATTGGTGTCTCCTGACCGGGCTCGGTAAGACTGGGCCAAGAGGATGGGACCCCGCTTCCCAATCCCTGGAATATCGAGCATCTTCGCAAATTTTATCCATAAACACATCCTGTAAGTTGCGGGGAACTCGGGCCAGCGCCGGATTTCTCCAAATCTCAGCGCTGGCCAGGGGCCCCCATGTGCATTCGCTTCCATAAGCAGCTTTTTCAATATCCTTTCCGGCCTCATACCCTTTGTATTTTTCTATGTGTTGCATTCGTGGCGATCTCCCGCTGGGGGCAAAATAGGGCCGCGCCCGTGCGGCGGCTGGGTTTTGCGCATAATCATCAGTTCCCTACCAACGAGCTACCGTATCCCCTCCTGCCAAACCCGGAGCATTGTCCATGCCACGGGGCCATGGGTGCCCCCTCTACGCGGCGCTCCAGGCCCCGGTGGCTGCGGTGTCCTGCCAGGTTGGCTTCGGGCCTGGTTTTTTCCGGAGGTAGGGGCGAAATGCTTATGCGTAATCTTTTCCTCCGCTCGGTCGTGACCGCAAGGAGGCCCTTGGGAGGTGGTAGGCGTCACGGTTCGTAGCATGGAATGGACAAAGGAACGAGCCAAATACCCTCACATTTCATCGTGTGCAGATTAGACCTATCCCTGGCAGATTTAAGTAGGTTTTTCCAACCTTGACGCTGGCTGGGGGCCCCGTCTCAGATTTATTCCCGGTGCAAATTCCTGGCCAGGGGGCTGGCAGCGCTCCCGGCCCCGGGATTGTGCTCGCAGAGCCACACCACCCTTTTTCAACATCCAGATACGTAATCTTTTCCGACTTTAAACGTTGCTCAATTTCTATTCTTTCCCCGTTTGTATGGCCATGTGTTTCGCTCTCCTCGGCCCCGGGGGCAAAGCGGAATTTGCTGGAGCCGGGCGCGAGGGCCACCGAGTTAGCGCTGCCCCGGTTGCCGAGGCCTGATGGCCGGTGTCGGAGGTGGAACTCCAACCGCGGGGAGTCTGGAGACCCCCCTTTTGAGTTCGGCCAGGGGAGTTTGTTCACAGGACGACTTGCGGCGTTGGATCGGTGGCACGCAAGGGAGATAGAAGGAGGTAGACAGGTTTGGGCCGCGCGGAGGCGTAATACCCTACTCCTGTGTGTGTTTGATCTGTGGGAGATGAATGTGGTTCGCTGTTACAAGAGTGTTTCTCCGGGGGGGGTGCTTAGGAGCTAGTCGAGAACTCAGAGAGTCTACTCCCTTCGGGACTCAGAAGCTCTGCCAGAAGCTAACTAAGTTGTCGAAGAAGCTCCCTCTTTAGAGGCTGGCATGGATCCTCCTTTTATAGGCTCAGGGGAGTCCACAGTGCCACACATGCTTTTCTGGAGACTTCTCCTGCCGCACACGCTCGCCTGCTGAGGCCACGCCGGAGTTGGTCTGCTGCAGGCGGCTAAGTCGTGAGGATGTGACGGCGCATGCCGTCGCCGCTGAAGTCAAAAGTCTCTGACTGCACGGACGTGTGTCCACCGGGGGCCATCATGAGAGCCCACGCACGCCCGAGCGGGCGACAGGCGCGACTCGCCCCATCACCTCGTCATTAATGCGGGTGGTTAGAGAGCTGATCCGCTCGAGTCAGGCTCGTGCCCGGGGCAGAGAGCTCATCGAGCCCTCCGCGCGCGCAAGGCATCGAGCTCCTCGGGGACCGAGACTGTGGGCCTCGGGCCCGGGGGCGACACCGGGACCGGGAATGCCAGGGTAATGTGCCCGGGAACTCGTCCCGGGACCGAGATGTTGGCCCAGGCCGGGGGCGGCACCCGGGACCGGGAAGGTCCCAATGATGTGCCCGGGGACGTGCCCCGGGCACGAGAGTATGGCCCCGGGCACGGGGATGGTGCTCCAGGACCGGGCAGTTCCCGGGTCCGAGGCTATGGGCCCCGGGCCCAGGGGCGGCACCCGGGACCGGGAAGGTCCCAATGATGTGCCCGGGCCCCAGGCGCTTAGCCGCAAAAACGGTCGTAGCCGGCCGCCAGTGGTGCAGAATATGGGCCCCGGAGAAGCTAACATGGCCGAAGACCCACGCGTCCCCGGGGTATGTGGGCCCCCAGTCCCGTTTCGCCGACAGTGGCCCCTGGGCCTGTTACTCAGCGGGACCCAATCCAGGAGGGAACAGGACCACGTCTTGGGGAAACGAAGAGACGCGGGGACCACTTGGCTTGACAAAAGAGAAGACAGGATGAGAGGAGGCTTTCCACTTATGGCCCGCGAATCGAGGGCCGTAGTGGGGGATTCGAAGTGGCGCTCCACGGGGGCTCCGAGGCTATAAACGATGGCGGGCAGCGGCCGGCTTCTCCTGCTGCAAATTCAAACACGCCGCCCTGTTGCTTTTTGCGCCTAGGGCCCTGTTCCATGCACTTCGCCCCTTTCTTCTTCCTTCAACCACCCTCGCGTAGCGTCCGCGATGCCTCGCGCCGTCGTGGAGTAAGGCCGTTGGACGGCGTGCGATCCCGCATCAGTGTGCACGACGACACCGGGGCGGCGCGGATGAGGGTGATGATGCCGGTCGCCACACAGCGGAGGGCAGCGACCAACGTGCGCCACGGCGAGTCAAGGCCAGTGCCGGAGGAGCCCAACGAAGTGGTGTACTTCGTCGACTACGCCGTTGGCGGGTTAGTTCTGCCGTTTTCTAACTTCTTTCTCCAGGTACTAGAGATGTACCAGGTGCAGATGCTGCACTTGACCCCCAACGCCGTAATGGTGTTGGGGGTTTTCGCACATTTGTGCGAGATGTTCATGGGTGTCATGCCCTCGATGGACCTGTTCCGGTGCTATTTTACCATGAGGAGCGCGCCGAAGAACAAGGCCACCGTTCTACCGGAGCGGGCCGGCTGCGTGTACTTCCACGGCCGCCCTGGCGTCGAGTTATCCCGATGGCGCTGAGGAACAAGTGGGACTTGTGGTGCCAGAACTGGGTCTACATCGGCATCGACGCCAACGATCGGCTCCTGTTCCCAACCGAGGCGGCCCAGAAGGTGAAGAGCTGGACAGAGTCGCCGCCGGAAGACGCGCGCTTGGCGCCAGTGATGGCACGCATCGTCGGCCTGGTGGTGACCGGGCTGAATTCGTACATGGTCGTCGGCGACTTCCTCGGTCAACGACTGGCGCCGCTCAACAGGAGGTCCCGGGCCTGTTGGCTGTATACCGGGCCCAGGGACATCACCAGGAGGCGGTGGGCCTGTTAATGGCGGCGGCGTTGGAAGGAGGGGGCACGGCGGACCGCGCGCTCCCGGACGGCGTCACACCGCTCTGCGCTGACCGCGGGCGGATGAAGATTCAAGAAGGTCTCCCGCAATTTGATGCCGTAGGGGTTGTCGACGCGCGGATCGCCCCTAGGATCGTCGAGGCGCTCCATGCCTGGGAGGACGAGGATGTACCGGCCGAGGAGCCGGTGTTGTCGAAAAAAGAGGGGAAGCGGCCGGCAGGGCCCGACCCGGGATTGCCGGTGGCCAAGAAGACGAAGACTGTTGCCCCGGCGGCCGTTGCCCCGGCAGCTACTTCCTGGAGCTCGCGGACCCTGGGCGCACCGGGGCCGCTGTCACGGTCACCGCATGTGCGGCGCCGGCGAGCGCCGCTCGGGAACTGTTCCCGGAACCGAGGCCGGCTACCCGGGCCCCCGAGGCCGGGCCAGTGACGGTCCTAGGGATGGGAGGAAACGAGACCCCCGCCGGCACGGGGGGCGGCGTTGAGCCGGCGTCGGGAGCGCCAAAGGCCCGCCCCGGGTCCCTCGCCGGGAAAGAGGGGATCCCGTGGTGGCGCCCGGCCTCTTTTGAGGCCCCAGCCATGGAGCTTCAAGGGGCCCCAGGCGAAGTAAGTGCTTCCATCCTATTGGGATCTTCTCGCCACTACATATTCTATTGCGTTTCTTGACCTGCCTCTTATCTGTCTAGTTTTGGTTTTTGTAGGAAGGATCAGGGGCCGACGATGGCGCCGCCTGCCCTGGCTGCAGTAGGCATCGGGGGCATGCCGATGTCGCCGCCGCGTCCTGCTACGCCCCCACCCTCGCCGAGTGCGGTGGTGAGCATGGAGACCGCGGCGGCCACGCCGGAGCGGGCCGTCGCGGAAACATCTGACGCCCTTGCTGCCGAAGAGGAGGGGGATGCCAGGGCCCAGCCATCTCTCGCGAGGGGGGAGCGGGCCCTGGTACTTTTGGCTGCCCGGCGAACAGGAGCGGCGCGCGGACACGCGACGCTAGACTCCGCGCTGGAGCAGATGGTGATCACCGCCGACCAACTGCAGGCGGCAGGCCGCCGGGAGCGGCGGGAGTCTGCCCGGGTCCGGGCGGATCTCGAGAGTGGGCGGGCAGTGATCGCGATGGCGATGCAGCAGCTCACCGCCCGTACGGTCGCCATCGAGATCTTCGTGGCGACCCGCCGGCTGGAGATCGAGAAAGCGGAGAGGCGCATCGTCCAGCTGGAGGCCACCGCCAAATCTGCCGCCGACGAAGCCTCCCGCGCCTGGTCCGAGATGGAGGCGCGGGAGAAGGAAATGTCCTCCCGGGAGGATCGCTTCCGGGCCTAAGAGGCTGGGCTCGCGAGCCGGGAGCAAGAGATTACCGCGCACGAGGAAGCTGTGGTGGTTCGCGAGGAGGACGCCGGCCTTTTGAGCGCCATCGCCCAGGACGGCATGAGCCGCCTCTCGAGCGAGACGGAGAGGCTGGAGTCCTGGCAAATGGAACTCGAGGAGCTGGAGGCCGACCAGAGGCGCGACGTGGAGCAGGCGAAGCTGCTGGCCGCCCACATCGACACCAAGGCCGAGGCCCTTGCGACGCGAGAAACGGTCTTGGAGGACAAGGAGAACTCCCTCGCCCAGCGCGAGGCGGCGGTGCAGGCCGCCGAGTCCCGGTTGGCGGAGATGGAGCGGGAGGCCGAAGCCTCCCGGAAGCGCGCGGCCGACTTCGAGGACGTGGCGCGCGGGGCCGCGACGCGGGCTGCATCAAGCGGCTCCCCGACTCCGGTGAGCACGGCAAGCTTGGCCGAGAAGCTAGCCAGGGTACAAAAAGGCTGACGACGGCGCAGAACCACCTCGTCCTCCGGAAGAATAGCGTCCGCGACGTCGCAACCTGCCTGGAGCAGTATAGCTTCAGGGTCCGGAGGTGCCTCAACGGTATCGACATTCGGGCACCTCCGTGGAAGCCGGGGGGGCCCACCGGGATTGGCTATGAGGTGGTGGAGCTCGGCGATTTGCTGCGTACCCTGGACTGGATCCCCCAGCAAGTTCACGAGGTCCTAGTGAAGGAGGGGAAAGAGCTCGCCACGCGGGTGGCGGAGTATGTTCTCGGGTGCTACCGGACCCGGGACGCCGACTTCTCCCTGGCCCCGGTGCTCGAGGGATTCCCCGCCGAAGGGGAAAAGGAGGCACGGCAAGCCGTGGCCGAGACCGCTGCAACGGTGGCCGGGTTCTTCGACCGTGGAGAGCACCTCGTGGAGCCGACGACCGATGAGGAATCCGAGGAGGACACCAGTTCCCTTCCGACACCGCCCGAGGTCCGGTCCGAGGAAGACGAGTGACCTCCCACTGGACTACGGCATCTCCCGGCCTCCGCCCGCGCTTGCGCTCTGACTTCACCTGTCTTGTACAAAGAGACATTTGTATATGTATATAATCATGTTTATATTTTTGTACCTTTGCTTATTGTGTTGTTCCGGAAGATGCTTATGTCTGCTGCTGTTGTTTTGTTTTGTTGTTGTTTTTTTTATATGATCGTGACCGGGAACGCCGAGTACCAGGCGCCATCCGACTCCGAGCGCCAGCTGCCGCGCACGGCCGTAGCGCCTAAGTCCTGTTTCCGGGTCCTGGGGCAGCGAGCGTGATAGTCGCCCGCCCCGGGAACTCGGTCCCCGGGACGGTTAAGTCCCGACCGGGGCAATTCGGACGGTCCGATCCCAAGGGGGACGGTCCGATCGTAGGTATTCGGACGGTCTGATCGCTAGGGGACAGTCCGATCGTAGGTATTCGGACTGTCCGATCGCTAGGCGGACGGTTCGATCCCTAGGCAGACGGTCCAATTTGGGGCAATGGTCAGGCCGATCAACGATCCGAACCCCGCTCCCCCCTCGCGAGCTTGGTCGTTGCCCACCCTGGGAACTCGGTCCCCGATGACCGCGAGCAACTGAGCGTGAGTCTTCCGGGCCCGAGGGCCCTCCATGCCCCCGGGAGCACAATGAGGCCGCGGGGAAAGACTGCTAGAGAGGGAGAAAACACGAAAAGATGCCCCACGTGGGTTAGGTATGACCGAAGTGCTAGGCTCGTGCCTTTCGACTCACCAGGAGCCCCTCGGGAATCGACCTCGACCGTGCGCGGGGGTCGCCAGATAGCGAAACACCCGGCGCCTCGGCGATGGTCGGGGAGGGGCTGGCCAGGCCGGGCACCGCTGTCCGCCCTGGGAATCTAGGTTGGCCCGATGGGGGGCTGTGCCCGAGACCCTGGGGCATCGACAGTGCCCGGGGCGCGGTCCACGACCCGGCCATCAGGCCTCGGCAACTGGGGCAGCGCTAACCCGACGGCCCTCGCGCCAGGCTCCGGCAAATTCCGCTTTGCCCCCGGGGCCGAGGAGAACGAAACATATGGCCATACAAACGGGGGAAGAATAGAAATTGAGCAATATTTAAAGTGAGATAAGATTACGTATCTGGATGTTGAAAAGGACGGCATGGCTCCGTGAGCACAATCCCGGGGGCGGGAGCGCTGCTCGCCCCCGGGAACGCTGAGTACCAGGCCCATCCGCCGTGAACCGCCGTAGCGCCCAGGTTCCCTTTTCGGGGCTTGGGGTAGATGCCTGCCCCGAGAGCCCAGCACCGAGGGGCCGCGAGCAACTGAGCACGAGCCTTGCAGAAACAGTTAACTCCGTCTTCCGGGCCCGGGGGCCCTCTGCGCCCCCGAGCGCCGCCGGCCCGGGGAGCGGAGCGAGGCCGTGGGGACAGACCGCTCGACCGTGCTTGGGGTCGCCAGCCAGCGAAGCACCCGGCGCCTCGGCGCTGGTGGTCGGGGCGGGGCTGGCCAGGCTGGGCACCGCTGCCCGCCCCGGGAATCTAGGCTGGCCCGACGGGGGGCGCTGCCGGAGATTCCAGGGCATCAACAGTGCCCGGGGCGCGGTCCACGACCCGGCCATCAGGCCTCGGTGACCAGGGCTGCACTAGCCGGGTAGGCCCCCGACCCGCGTCGAGGTTCCGAAAGCCTGCCTAATCCTGCCGGGAATTGGTCTAATCTGCACACGATGAACTGTGAATTTTTTTTATTTTTGTATTTATTTATTAAAAGATTTGCAAAAGTAGATTTTTGTTTGAAAAAATTGCGAAAATAGACTCCCACCGCCCTCTGGGAGGGCGGTTTTTAAAAATCGCCCTCCCAAAGGGCGATTTTATGACGTGGCTGACGGCCGTTGGCCCCCCGCCGACGGCCGTCAGCCATTTTGCAGGCGGCCCTCGGCCTCCCAAAAACCGCCCTCTCAGAGGGCGGCAAGGGGGCCGCCTGCAAATTGCCCGGCCGAGGGCGCGGACGGGGGCACGGGCGCGGGACGCGGGCGCGAGCGGGCGCGGGGCCGAGGGCGCGGGCGCCACGCGGGGCCGAGGACGCGGGCGCGGGCGCGGCCGAGGGCGGGAGAGTGGAACCGGCCTGCGAGCGCGCGGGGAGGGAGGCCGGCCCCCAGGGGGCATTTCGCAGGCGGCCCCTTGCCGCCCTCTGAGAGGGCGGTTTTTGGAAGACCCGGGGGCCGCCCATAAAATTGCTGACGGCCGTCGGCCGGGAGCCCGATGGCCGTTAGCCACGTCATTAAATCGCCCTCCGAGAGGGCGATTTTTAAAAATCACCCTCCCAGAGGGCAGTGGGAGTCTATTTTTGCAATTTTTTCAAACAAAAATCTATTTTTGCAAATCTTTTAATAAATAAATATAAAAATGCAAAAAATTCGATGAACTGTGAGAGCATTTGGCTCGTTCCTTTGTCCATTCCATGCTATGAACCGTGACGTCTGCCACCCCCAAGGGCCTGCTCGCGGTTGCGACCGAGCAGAGGAAAAGATTACGCATAAGCATTTCGCCCCACTACCTCCGGAAAAAACGGAGCCAGAAGCCAACCAGGCGGGACACCGTAGCCGCCGGGGCCCGGGTGTTGACGCCGAAAACCGCCGGGTGTGCCAAAAAGCTTGCTGACGATCTGGTTCGGCGCCTAGAGACACACGAAGGCCTGGGAGATCTGCTTAGCTCCAGTGCAGGTCCTAAAGTCTTGAGGTTCGTAGGCGTGCCAGTCAATTTGACCCCGCAATTGACAAGGAGATGAAGAAATTAGATTACTGATCCAATCGGCCAGCAAGCCGATACGGATTCCTTCCAGCCGATCGCCGCTATGCTCGTGCCCGGGCCCCCGCCTGTACTCGCGCCCGGGTCTCGCGCTCGCGTCCGACTACCAGCAGCAGTTGCACATCGGTTATCGGCCGATACGGACTGATATAGGCTCCTCGTAGCCGATAGCCGATAGCACCTATGTATCGGCTAGGAAACCGATAGCGCTAAAAACAAATAGATAAGCTGTCAGTATAACATGTGCATCGGCTAGAAGCTGATGGTAAAGTGGATAGGCAGAATAATAAGCCAGCCGACTGCCATAGAAACATGTGCATCGGCTAGAAGCCGATGATAGAGTAAACAGGCAGTGATAAAGACAATGCAGTCGGCTTTATTTAAATAAAAGATAACCTATCGGCTAAGCACTCCGATAGAACATCACATAAAACCTATCGACTCAGCAAGGATAAATCTATCACTATTAATCTAGTAGTTCAAACCTAACTGATGACGCCGAAAACCGCCGGGTGTGCCAAAAAGCTTGCTGACGATCTGGTTTGGCGTCTTGGTGACACGCGAAGGCCTGGGAGATCTGCTTAGCTCTAGTGCAGGTCCTAAAGTCTTGAGGTTCGTAGGCATGCCAGTCAATTTGACCCCGCAATTGACAAGGAGATGAAATTAGATTACTGATCCAATCGGCCAGCAAGCCGATACGGATTCCTTCCAACCGATCACCGCTATACTCGTGCTCGGGCCCCCGCTTGTACTCGTGCCCGGGTCTCGTGCTCGTAGTCGGATCCTTGCCCGTGTCCGGGTCCTTGCTCGTGCTCGTGCCCGACTACCAGCAGCAATTGCACATCGGCTATCGGCCGATACAGACTGATGTAGGCTCCTCGTAGCCGATAGCCGATAGCACCTGTGTATCGGCTAGGAAACCGATAACGCTATAAGCAAATAGATAAGCTGTCAGTATAACATGTGCATCGGCTAGAAGCCGATGATAAAATAGATAGGCAGAATAGTAAGCTAGCCGACTGCCGAGGAAACACATGTGCATCGGCTAGAAAACCGATGATAATATAGATGACCAAAATAGTAAGGATAATACAGTCGGCTTTATAAAAAGATAACCTATCGGCTAAGCACTCCGATAGAACGTCGCATATACACCGATCGGCTCGACAAGGATAAATCTATTATTATCGATCTAGTAGTTCAGATCTAACTGATGCAGCACAGATCGATAATAGTAAAGGGACCTCAACAAGCCGATAGACCTAATGCAACTGTGATGTAATAGGATAACTTATCGGCTATACATTCCGATAAGACGCTTGCGCAAAAACCATCAACCTAGCAGGAACGATTTATCGCTGGCAGCTCAGTAGGTCGGACCCAACCGATGCAGCACGAACTGATGATAAATCGCCCCCAGTAAGCTGATAAGATCTACGCACGCGTGATGTGGTATACCTGATCGGCCTAAGAGGTCGGACCGAACCGATGCAGCCGTAGACAGGGCAAATACACCTGGGTAAGGGGTGACGAATCTTACCCTCTCGCAGGAGTTCGGACCTAACCGATGCAGCCCCGCTCGAGAAGCAAGAACCCGTCGAAAGGGTGGCGATGTGCCGAAGTTTATTGATCTGTGTGGATAATTTACAAGGCACCCGGGCATACATATATATACCCCGAGTTGACAGGAGTCCTTATAGGACACGGTACATACTTTCCTATCTATAAACGGAAAACTAACAAGCCCTGATCGGATACGAGATCAGGTTTCCTAAAAATTATCAAAGCTACCTAATTAATAGATAAGGTAATTTACTGCCATACTGTGGTCTTCACGGTCTCTTCCCAAACTCGGTCTCCTCTGGACCGGTCATCTGTGATTTTCTCTTAACCGAATCTGCTAAAGACCCGTGCCAAATTTTGGCGTTAACAAAAACCCCCGAGGGGACCAGCGCCCGCGAGGACGCCAGCCTCGAGAGCTCGTCGGCGGCGAGGTTGCGACTGCGAGGGACGTGGCGAAGCCTGAGGTCGTCGAAACGGCGCTCAAGCCTCTGCACTTCGTCCACATACGTGGCCAACTGGGGGTCCAATGCTTGGTATTCCTTGGACACCTAGTTGATGACGAGCTCAGAGTCGCCTTGCACCCACAACCGTCGTACCCCTAGGGCGATCGCGGCCCTGAGACCGGCGAGAAGACCCTCGTATTCGGCCATGTTGTTGGTGGCTCCGAAGTTAAGGTGGATGACGAAATGGAACTCGTCCCCGGCAGGTGACATGAGGACAGCCCTGGCCCCAGCGCTGGGGCGAGAAGCCCGTCTGGCGCAGGAGCCGTCAAAGTTCATCGTCTAGAAGAGGAGCAGCTCGGGGACCGGGGATCCGGCATCTAGCACAGGATCCGGCTCAGGCACCAGCGTCCATTCTGTAAGAAAATCCTCCAGGACTTGGCTTTTGATGGCGTGGCGCGCCTGAAAATGGAGGTCGAACTCGGCGAGCTCGACCGCCCACTTGGCGACTGTTGACGCCGAAAACCCGCCGGGGGCCGTCCGACGTCTGGGAGACACGCGAAGGCCTGGGAGATCTGCTTAGCTCCAGTGCAGGTCCTAAAATGTTGAGGTTCGTAGGCGTGCCAGTCAATTTGACCCCGCAATTGACAAGGAGACAGAAAAAGGTTAGATCAGTAAACCAATCGGCCTATAAGAATCCTGCTAGCCGATTGCTCGTGCCTACATTCGTGCCCGGGTCTTCGCTCATGCCCGTGTCTGGGTTCTCGATCGTGCCCGCGCCCGGGTTCTTGGTCGTGCCCGCGCCTGGGTTCTTGATCGTGCCCGCGCCCGGGTACTCTCCCGTGTCCGTGCCAATGCCCGGGTACTCTCCCGTTTCCGGGTTCTTGGTCGCCGATAGCACTTGTATATCGGCTAGAAGCCGATAATGATATAAATATGGAGAACTTCGCTAGCTTCCCTCGAGCCAACTGCCTGACTATCGATAGGACTTGTATATCGGCTAAGAAGCTGATAGTAGTATAAGCAAGTATTATATCAGTCAATGATAAACAGAAGATATGCATCGGCTAGAGGTTGATGATATGAACCAGCAATAGCCCAACCGTGCATCGGCTAGAAGCCGATACTGATATAAGCAAGTAATCTAGCCGACTGCCAAAAACAGAAACACTTGGACATCGGCTAGAAGCCGATGATAGAATAAATGGGCAGAGCAATAACCAATAAACAATGCAGTCGGCTTTATTTAATAAAAAGATAACCTATCGGCTAATCACTCCGACAGAACATCGCATAAACACCCATCGGCTTAGCAAGGATAAATCTATTATTATCAATCTAGTAGTTCAAACTCAATTGATGCAGCACAGATTAATAACAATAAAAGAACCTCGATGAGTCGATAGATCTAATGCAATTGTGATGTATGATAACTTATCGGCTATACATCCCGATAAGACGCTTGCACAAAAACCATCGATCTAACAGGAACAATTTATCACTGCAGTTTAGTAGGTCGGACCCAACCGATGCAGCACAAACTGATGATAAACTGTTCCCGGTAAACCGATACGATCTATGCACGTGTGATGTGATATATCTACTCGGCCTATGAGATCAAACCTAACTGATGCAGCCGTAGACAGAGTAGAATATACCGTGGTAAGCCGACTACCATAAACCAACTAGAATATCGGACCTAACCGAGGAAGTCCTAGTCGATAGGTAGTCGGGGTAACGAGACTTACCCTCTCGCAGGAGTTCGGACCTAACCGATGCAGCCCGGCTCGAGAAGCAAGAACCCGTTGGTAAAGGGTGGCGATACGCCGAATTTGATTGATCGTTGTGATGATTTACAATGTATCCGGGCGCACATATTTATAGCCCGGGTGGATAGAGTCCTGATCGGCTATGGAACAGGACTTTCCTAACTAGAAAAGGAAAACTAACAGACCCGATCGGACAAGAGATCAGGTTTCCTAAAAGATAAAACTATCTAATAGATAAGATAAATAACTGCCATAACGTGGACCTCACGACTCCTTCTCAAATCCGGCTTCTTCTGGATTAATTTCCTCCGGTTGATATAGCTTCTTTCTTTACCGAATCTGATATGAGCCGTGCCAAATTTTGGCGTTAACAGCGACACGGCCCGTTCCCTCTCGGTTATGCAATATCTGCCCGAGAGGGAAGGACGTGACCACGGATACCTTGTGCGCCTGAAAGTAGTGGCGAAGCTTCCTGGACACGATGAGAACCGCGTAGAGCAGCTTTTGCGCTTGGGGATAGCGCGACTTAGCATCGCGGCGTACTTCGCTGACGAAGTACACCGGCTTCTGCTGGATGCTCACTGATCCCGGCCTGACGGGGGCCGGGAGCTCGGGCTCAGCTCCCTCGGGAGGGAGGGACCTCCCGTGATCCGGGTGTCCCGGCTGGAATGTGGTGGGTATGTGCTCGGGACCCGGGGGTCCGGGGAGAGATATGGAATGAATCGGGGCGACTTCCCCAGACCCGCTCTCACCAAGGCGATGCTGTCCGGGTAATCGCGCCCCGTTTGGCTGTGAAAATGTTGAGATTGTCCTGGGCGCTGCGTCCCTAGACTCGCACTCGCCTTGGCGAGGCTGCCCGGGTTCAGGCTCCGCGGTGGCGGGCTGTTAACGCCAAAATTTGGTACGGTTCGTTACCATGTTCGGTTAAGGAAAGAAGCGATATCAGCCGTTGGAAACTAATCCAGAAGAGTTCGAGCTTGGGAAGGAATCGTGAAGACCACGTTATGGCAGTTAATTACCTTATCTATTAATTAGGTAGTTTTGATAATTTTTAGGAAACCTGATCTCGTATCTGATCGGGGCTTGTTAGTTTTCCTTTTCTAGTTAGGAAAGTCCTGTTCCGTGTCCTATAAGGACTGTAATAACTCGGGGTATATATACGTATGCCCGGGTACCTTGTAAATCATCTCTCGATCAATCAAATTCGGCGCATCGCCACCCTTTACCAACGGGTTCTTGCTTCTCGAGCCGGGCTGCATCGGTTAGGTCCGAACTCCGGCGAGAGGGTAAGTCTCGTTACCCCGGCTACCAATCGGCTAGGACTTCCTCGGTTAGGTCCGATATTCTAGTCGGTATATGGTAGCCGGCTTACCACGATATATCTGCTTTGTCTACGGCTGCATCGGTTCGGTTCAATCTCTTAGGCCCATCAGGTATATCACATCACGCGTGCGTAGATCTTATCAGCTTACTGGGAGTAGCTTATCATCAGTTTGTGCTGCATCGGTTGGGTCCGACCTACTAAACTGTCGCGATAAGTTGTTCCTGCTAGGTTGATGTTTTTTGCGCAAGTGTTTTATCGGAATGTATAGCCGATAAGTTATCTTATTACATCACAGTTGCATTAGATCTATCGGTTTGTTGATGTTCCTTTACTATTATCGATCTGTGCTACATCAGTTAGGTTTGAACTACTAGATCGATAATAATAGATTTATCCTTGTCGAGCCGATCGGTGTGTATGCGACGTTCTATCGGAGTGCTTAGCCGATATGTTATCTTTTTATAAAGCCGACTGTATTATCTTTACTATTTTGGTCATCTATATTATCATCGGTTCTCTAGCCGGTGCACATGTGTTTCCTTGGCAGTCGGCTAGTTCACTATTCTGCCTATCTATTTTATCATCGGCTTCTAGCCGATGCACATGTTATACTGACAGCTTATCCATTTATCTATAGCGTTATCGGTTTCCTAGCCGATACACAGGTGCCATCGGCTATCGGCTACAAGGAGCCTACATCAGACCATATCGGCCGATAGCCGATGTGCAATTGCTGCTGATCCGGGCGCGAGCACAAGCGAGGACCCGGGAGCGAGAACCCGAGCACGAGACCCGGGCGCGAGTACAGGCGAGGGCCCGGGCACGAGCATAGCGGCGATCGGCTGGAAGGAATCCGTATCGGCTTGCTGGCCGATTGGATCAATAATCAAATTTCTTCATCTCCTTGTCAATTACAGGGTCAAATTGACTGGCACGCCTACGAACCTCAACAATTTAGGACCTGCACTGGAGCTAAGCAGATCTCCCAGGCCTTCGCGTGTCACCAGACGCTGAACCAGATCGTCAGCAAGCTTTTTGGCACACCCGGCGGTTTTCGGCGTCAACACGTTTTTGGCACGCCCGGTGGGACACAGAACTTCAACATGGCTGAAAAGGAGGTCAGCACAGATAATATAATCCCAGTCACGATGGAAGATTTGAACGAAGAACAAAGACAACAAGTGGAGCAGAACATTACTGAATTTCAGAAGCTTTGTCTAGAATCCTTCGGTATGACAGATCAAGGGCCGATTCAGAAGTCGCAATTTCCAAAGCCTGTGTTGATTGATGAATCGAGCTCCTCGGGGACCGAGACTATGGGCCTCGGGCCCGGGGGCGACACCCGGGCCGGGAAGCTCCCAACAATGTGCCCGGGGACGTGCCCGGGCACGAGACTGTGGCCCCGGGCGCGGGGATGGTGCTCCCCGGACCGTGCAGCGCCCAGGTCCGAGACTGTAGGCCCCGGGCCCGAGGGCGGCACCCGGGACCGGGAAGGTCCCAATGATGTGCCCGGGGACGTGCCCCGGGCACGAGCCTGTGGCCCCGGGCGCGGGGATGGTGCACCTAGCCCCGGGGCCCGGGCCCAAGGCGCTTAGCCACAAAAATGGTCGTAGCCGGCCGCCAGTGGTGCAGAATGCGGGCCCGGAGAAGCTGACGTGGCCGAAGACCCACGCGTCCCCGGGGTACGTAGGGCACCCAATCCTGTTTCGCCAACAACCGGGTCCTGGACCGCGCCCCGGGCACTATCGATGCCCCGGTGTCTCGGGCAGAGCCCCCCGTCGGGCCAGCCTAGATTCCCGGGGCGGGCAGCGGTGCCTGGCCTGGCCAGCTCCACCCCGACCACCGCCGAGGCGCCGGGTGCTTTGCTGCCTAGCGACCCCGTGCACGGTCAAGGTCGGTTCCCGAGGGGCTCTCGGCGAGTCAAAAGGCACGAGCTTAGCACTCGGCCATACCTAACCCACGCGGGGCGTTTTTCGTATTTTCTCTCTTCTAGCAGTCTTTTCCCGCAGCCTCGCTGCGCTCCCCGGCACAGTAGCGCTCGGGGGCATGGGGGCCCCCGGGCCCGGAAGACGGACTTAACCGTTCCGCAAGACTTGCGCTCAGTTGCTCGCGGTCATCGGCGACCGAGTTTCTGCCCTCGGGGACTGAGTTCCCGGGACAGGCAGCTACGCCAGGCCCCGGAAAGGGGTCTAAGGCGCTACGGCCGTTCACGGCTGCTGACGCTCGGAGCCGGATGGCACCTGGTACTCGGCATTCCCGGGCTCGGGAAATCAAAAAAAAACGCACTGCAGCCGCCGGGGCCCGGGGCGCGAATATAAGCAACTTCTGGAAGAACACAACAAGCAAAGGTACGAAAATGTAAACATGATTATATACACATTCAAATGTTTCTCTTTGTACAAGATAGGTGAAGTAAGAGCACAAGCACGCGCGGAGGCCCGGAGACATCGTCGAATGGGGGGAGGTTACTCGTCTTCCTCGGACCGGACCCCGGGAGTTGTCAGAAGGGGACCGGCGTCTTCGTCGGACTCGTCGGTCCCCGGCTCCTCGAGGTGCTCCCCCCGGTCAAAGAACCCCGCCACTGTCGCAGCGGTGCCGGCCACAGCTTTCCGCGCCTCCTCTTCCCCTTCGGCGAGGAATCCCTCGAGCACCGGGGCCAGGGAGAAGTCGGCGTCCCTTGCCCGGTAGCACCCGAGGACATACTCCGCCACCCGCGCAGCAAGTTCTCTTCCCTCCTTCTCCAGGACCTCGTGGACTTGCTGGGGAAGCAAGTCCAATGTGCGCAGCAAATCGCCGAGCTCCACCAGCTCCTGGCCAACCCTGGTGGGCCCCCCCGGCTTCCGCGGAGGTGCCCGGATGCCAATGCGCTCGAGACACCTCCGGACCCTGAAGCCGTACTGCTCTAGGCAGGCTGTGGCCTCACGGTCGAGGTTCTTCCGGTTGGCGAGGTGGTTTTGCGCCGTCGACAGCCTTTTTTCCGTCTTGGCCAGCTTCTCGGCTAAGCTGGTTGCGCTCGCCGACGTCGGGGAGCCGCTCAACGCAGCCAGCGCCACGGCCTCGAAGTCGGCCGCGCGCTTCCGGGAGGCCTCGGCCTCCCGCTCCATCTCCGCCAACCGGGTCTCGGCGGCCTTCACCGCCGCCTCGCGCGGGGCGAGGGAGTTCTCCTTGTCCTCTAGGGTCACCTCTCGCGTCGCGAGGGCCTCGGCCTTGGCGTCGATGTCGGCGGCCAGCAACTTCGCCTGCTCCGCCTCGCGCCTGTGGTCGGCCTCCTGCTCCTCGAGGTCCCTTTCCCAGGACACCAGCCTCTCCTTCTTGCCCAAGAGGCGGCTCATGCCATCCTGGGCAATGGCGCAGGAAAGGTTGGCGGCCTTCTCGCGAACCACCGCGGCTTCCTCGCGCGCAGTGATCTCACGCTCCCGGGCCGCGAGCCCGGCCCCTTGGGCCTGGACGCGATCCTCCCGGGAGGATAATTCGTTCTCCCGCGCCTCCATCTCGGACCGGGCACGGGAGGCCTCGTCGGCGGCAGACTTGGCGGCGGCCTCCAGTTGGGCGATGGGCCTCTCCGCTGCCTCGATCTCCAGCCGGCGGGTCGCCATGAAGATCTCGGTGGCGACTGTACGGGCGGTGAGCTCCTGCATCGTCGTTGCGATCGCTGCCTGCCCGCTCTTGAGATCCGCCCAGACCCAGGCGGACTCCCGCCGCTCCCGACGGGCTGCCGCCTGCACTTGGCCGGCAGCGATCGCCAGTTGCTCTAGCGCGGACTGGAGCGTCGCGTGTCCGCGCGTCGCGCCTGTTCGCCGGCAGCAAAAAGGACCAGGGCCCGCTCCCCCCTCACGGGAGACGACTGGGCCCTGGCATCCCCCTCTCCTTTGGCAGCAGGGACTTCAGTTGGTTCCGCGACGTCCCATTCCGGCGTGGCCGCCACGGCCTCCATGCTCACCGCCGCACTTGGCGAGGGTAGAGGTGTAGCGGGACGTGGCGGCGCCATCCGCGCGCCCCCGGTGCCGCCTGCCGCTAGGGCTGGCGGCGCCGTCGCCGGCCCCTGATCCTTCCTATAAAAACCAAAACCAGACAGATAAGAGCTAGGTCAAGAAACGCAAGAGGAAATGTGGTGGCGAGAAGAGCCAAATAGGACGGAAGCACTTACTTCGCCTGGGGCCCCTTGAAGCTCCATGGCTTGGGCCTCAGAAGAGGCCGGGTACCGTCGCAAGATCGTGTCTTCCCTGGCGACACGCCCGGGGCAGCGATGCTGGCCGGGGCTTCCGGCACTCCCGACGCCAGCTCAACGTTTCGCTTCATCCCACGTCTAGGACCGTCTCTGACCCGGTCCCAGGGGCCCGGGTAGCCGACCTAGTTTCCGGGAGCAGGACTCGAGCGGCGCTCCCCGGCGCCGCACACGCAGTAACCGCAACGGCGTCCCCGGTCCGCCTGGGGTCCGCGCGGCTCTGGGAAGTAGCGGCCGGGACAACGGCCGCCGGGGCGACGGTCTTCGCCTTTCTGGCCGCCGGCAATCCCGAGTCAGGCCCCACCGGCCGCTTCCCCTCTTTCTTTGACAGTTCCGGCTCCTCGGCCGGCACATCCTCGTCCTTCGAGGCATCGAGCATCTCGACGATCTTGGGGGTGACCCGCACATCAACAATCCCCGTGGCGTTGAATTGCGGGAGACCTTCCTGGATCTTCGTCCGCCCACGGTCAGTGCAGAGCGGCGTGACGCCGTCCGGGAGCGCGCGGTCCGCCGCGCCCCCTCGCCGCCTCACTCAGGTCGTCGAGGTGGGTCCTGGTGATGTCCCTGGGTCTAGTGTACAACCAGCAGGCCCGGGACCTCCTGTTGAGCGGTGCCAGTCGTCGGCCGAGGAAGTCACCGACGACCATGTACGCGTTCAGCCCGGCCGCCACCAGGCCGGCGATGCGCGCCACCACTGACGCTAAGCGCTGTTGGCTCCGCCCGCGAAGGCCGCGCCCGGGACCTCACCTGAGTCCGCCCCGCGCCCACGCCCCCGCTCCCGGGCCCTGCTCCCGCGCCCGCGCCTTGCGCCCGGGACAGCTCCCGTGCCCGCGCCTGCTCCCGGAAGCTCCCGTGCCTGCGCCCTGCTCCCGGGACAGCTCCCGTGCCTGCGCCCCGTTCCTGGGCCCTCGCCCGGGCCTTCGCCCGGCGCCCGCGGAACGTGTCCGCGCCCTTCGCCCGGGAGCTCGCCTGCTCTCCCGGGAACCTCTGGCCGGGAGCAAACAATAGATACAGCCGGAAGCTCCCGGCCGGGAGGACGATGAACTCAAGACCTCACGCGAACACTAAGAACACAGAGATTTTTGGTGCTGCCCAAACCGCACAGCATTTTCTGTTTTCTCCTTCTCCTTTTATAGCGGATTTACAAGTGCACAGCGTCCGCATGTCGCCCACGACGCGAGCCATACTCGTGACGTCGCCAACGTACAGGCGCGTACGCGAGCCATACTCGCTACGGCCACGACGCATCCTTCCACTTCCGTGACGTCGCCCACGACGCGTCCATGTCCGTGACGTCCCCCACGAACCAACGCGTACGCGAGCCATCCCCTCATGACTCGACCTCCTCTAATCGTGAGCCACTTTCTCCTCCGTGAGAACCGGACGACGTCCGAGCTCGCCGCCAGACATGGTCAGCACGTCCCTGCAGCTATCCTGCCCACACACGCACGCATGCGTCTCGACCGGGAACGCACCACGGTCGGGATTATTCCTAACAATCTCCCCCTAATCACGACATGGCGTGTTCCGCCATCACAGCAGCGTCGGCTCGTTGTCGGCGTCGACGAGCAGCGCCTTCTCCATCCTCGGCTTCCGGCAGTCCCTGGCGAAATGGCCACGAACGCCGCAGTTGTAGCATCTCCCTCGGTTGCGGGCTCCGAACGCCCGCTGGTCCCCGAGCACGTGCTACTGCCGCCGTCGTCGTCGTCGTGGCTGCCACTGCCCTTTTCGCCGCCGCCTCCGCGCCGCGCATTTCCGCCGCGCCTCGCTTCGCCGCCGTGCTCCTTGCCGTTGTGCCGGCGAGCTTCCCACTGCTCCTCAGTGAGCAGCAGACGCCCAGCACCCCCTGTCTCCTCATCGACGTCGCGAGACTCTTCCGCCACTCGCAGACGTCCGACGAGCTCCTCCACGGATATGGTGTTGAGGTCCAGAAGCATCTCGATCGCCACCGCGACCTGCTTCAGCTTCTTCGGGACCACGCGTAGGATCTTCTTCACCACGCGACTGTCCTCCATCGCCTCGCCAACCTCGCGCAGGCTGGCGACAAGCCCGTTGATGCGCATCACAAAGTCGTCGACGGACTCACCGTCGTGGAACGCGACGTTCTCGAACTCCTTCAAGAGACGTTGCACGTTCGCAGACTTCACGCGATCATCGCCGACCCTCATCGTCCTCACCGCCTCCCATGCTTCTTTCGCCGACTTCTTCACGGCGAGCCCGGCCTTCATCTCCGAAGGCACTGCGCGCAAGATGGCGGCCAGCGCCCGCCGATCCTTGGCGCGCTCGTCGCTGACATCCTCCACAGCATCCCAGAGCTCCAACGCCTCTAGGCTCACCTGCATGACCAGTGACCACTCATGGTAGTTGGTCTTGGTCAGCAGCGGCAGCTCAACTGCGCCTGTGTTGGGGACGAACCGCTCCGCCGTGACGCCGGGCTTCTGCGGGGTGCCGAACATCGTCATTCGTTGCTCTTGGCTGCCGTCACCGCCGCTATCATTGCCGCTGCCACGGCGGCACGGCGGCGTGTACACTCCACTCGACATAGCAGCAAGAACTCGACCTTCGCTCTGATACCAATTGTTGGCTCCGCCCGCGAAGGCCGCGCCCGAGACCTCGCCCGAGTCCACCCCGCGCCCATGCCCTCGCTCCCGGGCCCTGCTCCCGCGCCCGCGCCCTTGCGCCCGGGACAGCTCCCGTGCCCGCGCCCTGCTCCCGGGAAAGCTCCCGTGCCTGCGCCCTGCTCCCGGGACAGCTCCCGTGCCTGCGCCCCGTTCCCGGGCCCTCGCCCGGGCCTTTGCCCGGCGCCCGCGGAACGTGTCCGCGCCCTTCGCCCGGGAGCTCGCCTGCTCTCCCGGGAACCTCCGTCCGGGAGCAAACAATAGATACAGCCGGAAGCTCCCGGCCGGGAGGACGATGAACTCAAGACCTCACGCGAACACTAAGAACACAAAGATTTTTGGTGCTGCCCAAACCGCACAGCATTTTCTGTTTTCTCCTTCTCCTTTTATAGCGGATTTACAAGTGCACAGCGTCCGCACGTCGCCCACGACGCGAGCCATACTCGTGACGTCGCCAACGTACAGGCGCATACGCGAGCCATACTCGCTACGGCCACGACGCGTCCTTCCACTTCCGTGACGTCGCCCACGACGCGTCCATGTCCGTGACGTCCCCCACGAACCAACGCGTACGCGAGCCATCCCCTCGTGACTCGACCTCCTCTCATCGTGAGCCACTTTCTCCTCCGTGAGAACCGGACGACGTCCGAGCTCGCCGCCAGACATGGTCAGCACGTCCCTGCAGCTATCCTGCCCACACACGCATGCGTCTCGACCGGGAATGCACCACGGTCGAGATTATTCCTAACAAGCGCGCGTCCTCCGGCGGCGACTCTGTCCAACTCTTCGCCTTCCGGGCCGCCTTGATCGGGAACAGGAGCCAGTCGTTGGCGTCGACACCAATGTAGACCCAGTTATGGCACCACAAGTCCCACTTGTTCTTCAACGCAATTAGGATGAACTCGACGCCGGGGCGGCCGTGGAAGTACACGCAGCCTACCCGCTCCGGCAGAACGGTGGCTTTGTTCTTCGGCATGCTCCTCATGGTGAAGTAGCGCCGGAACAGGTCCACCGAGGGCATGACGCCCACGAACATCTCGCACAAATGTGCAAAAATCCCCAACACCATTACGGCGTTGGGGGTCAAGTGCAGCATCTGCACCTAGTACACCTCCAGCACCTGGAGGAAGAAATCGGAGAACGGCGGAACTAACCCGCCGACGGCGTAGTCAATGAAGTACACCGCTTCGTTGGGCTCCTCCGGCGCCGGCTTCGGCTCGCGGGGCACACCTTGATCACCGCCCTCCGCTGTGTGGTGGCCGGCATCATCCTCCTCACCCGCTCCGCCCCAGCGTCGTCGCCCACGCGTGATGGCGGGATTGCACCGCCGTCCAGCGGCTTCACTCCGCGGCCGGCGCGAGGCATCGCGGATGCAGCGGTAGGAGTGGTTGAAGGAAGAAGAAAGCGAGGGAAAGCACGTGCGTACAAGGGCTCTGGGCGCAAAGAGCAACAGGGGCGGCGACGGTTCGAATTTGGCAATGGGAGAAGCCAGCCGTTGCCCGTTGCTGTTTATAGCCTCGGAGCCCCCGTGGAGCGCCACTTCGGATTCCCCACCGCGGCCCTCGATTTACGGGCCGTAAGTGGGAGGTCTCCTCTCGTCTCGTCCCATCTCGGGCGATTATGGCCATTGGTCGCCCTGCCTCGTCTTCTGTCAAACCAAGTGGGCCCCGCGTCTCCTCGTTTCCCCAAGACATGGTCCTGTTCCTGCCTAGCTTGGGTCCCGGCCGAGCAACAGGCCCAGGGCTCACTGTCGGCGAAACGGGACTGGGGGCCCACATACCCCGGGGACGCGTGGATCTTCAGGCACGTCAGCTCCTCTAGGGCCCACATTCTGCACCGGTGACAGCCGGCTACGGCCGTTTTCCCGCTAAGTGCCCGGGGCCCGAGCACTGTCCGGGCCCGGGTGCGCCTTCCCCGGACGCGTCGCGACGACCGCTCGCACCCACCTCGGGCCCCGTGGCCCAGGGACATTCCCAGGCCCGGGTCTCGCCCCCGGTCCTAGGACCCACTGGCTCGGTCCCGGGGCGCGTTCCCGGGGGCATTACTGGGACATCTGGGGGCCCAGATCTCGCCCCCCGGTCCCGGGACCCACTGGCCTGGTCCCGGGTCCCGTTCCGGGGGCACATTACTGGATCATTCTCGGGCCCGGGACGCGCTTCCCGAGCCCGGGACTCACAGCCTCGGTCCCCGAGGAACTCAGCGCCTTGTGCGCACGGAGGGCTCGATGAGCTCTCTGCCCCGGGCACGAGTCTGGCTCGACCTGGTCAGCTCCGCACCTACCTGCATTAATGGCGAGGCGACGGGGCGTGTCACGCCTGTCGCCCGCTCGGACACGCGTGAACTCTCGTGATGGCCCTCCGTGGGCCCGCTCCCTGCGCAGTCAGAGAATTTTTAACTAAGAGGGCTTCGGTTTTCCACGTCCTGGCAGCGATGGCGTGTGCCGTCACATCCTCATAATCTAGCCGCCCGCAGCAGCCGTGCAACGTGACGACCAGACGTGCCGAACCAACTCCGGCGTGGCTCAGCAGGCGGACATGTGCGACAAGACATAACGTACCTAGAAAAGTTTTCTCTTGGCATGTGTACCAAGCACTGTGGATTCCCCTTAGACTATAAAAGGAGGATCCATGCCAGCAGAAAGGGGGGGTTCCGGAAGATTGAGTTCAGCTTCTAGAGAGACCGAGTTCCCAAGCTAGGGCTAGCTTCTGAGCACCCCTGAAGAACATCTTGTAAGAACAAACTGCATTCATCTCACATAGAGCAAACACACACAGGAGTAGGGTTTTACGCCTCTAGCGCAGCCAGAACCTGTATACTTCTCCTGTCTCCCTTGCGTGCCATCGACCAGACGCTGCAGCCGTCTGTAAACCACTCCCCTGGCCGAACCTCAAAGGAGGGTCTCCGAACTCCCTGCGGTTGGAGTTCCCTCCTCCGACACTTGTCCTTAATTGTCATGAGCACGACCAGCAACACCATCATCAATCCATGTGCTCACAACTCACCATTAGTGAAGTCTAAATTAATCCAAGTAACTAATCCATCACAACAACTGTTGAGCCATTGTTGACAATTGTCATAATGAAACTGTCGATGTTTTACACCGGCAATATGATTATAGGGCTACTCGGTGGATGGAAACTTAGTGGATTGCAAAGGAACACAAGGATATTTTATACTGGTTCAGGCTCTTGATGTGAGGTAATACCCTACGTCCAGTTGTGGTGTATTCCTTTGAGGATGTGTATTGTTCTGATGAACTCCTACCCTCAGTGGGCGCCCTACCTCCGACAGGGTTACAGGTAGGAGTCCCAATCGGACTGACCAAGGGATCTCCTGCTAGGAATACAACGTGCCCGACTAGGACTGGGCCCTTTCCTTGTCGTACAAGATAATGTATGCCGAGTACAATTATATCCCTAATAATAAAGTTAGGCCAACCCTCTGTCCAAGTGGCCCAATAGCTCTCACGAGGTACCTGGAGCCCATGGCCTCCACAGAAACTATTATTAGTCATGAATGAGTCATTAATTATCCCACAAAATGAAACTATTATTTCTAAGTATGGCTAAGAAAAGTTAAATATTCTAGCTAGATCGGTACATAAGACCATAGCTATTCAAATCACCCAAGGTTATCAAGGTATAGGGAATCAATATCAAAAAGGGCAATAACAAAGATCATAGGTTCAACCATCCCGATGACATTCGAAAATAAATGCAATATTTGAAGTAAACAGAGAATTTAAATATAAGATCAATATATTCAAGGAGTTTTGGATCTGCGTGACTTACCTTGCTGATCAACAAACTCTTCCGAACCTTCCTCGGTGTAAACGGGCTCCTCTACAGCCATGGCAGCTAAAGGCAATAACAAAATGAGTAAAAAAGTACATAAGAACACATGAAAAGCACGCAAAAAGGATATTATTAGATAGATCTTGATTTTAGATGAATTTTATGATTTGAACGACCTCATTCCAAGTTTGTATGAATTAGTTATGAATTTTAGAAGATTTAATCAATTTAAACCATATACAGAAATTATTAAAGGGATTATGATGCAATAAAGAATTCATTTTGAATTGAAAAAAAGGATTATTGCGTCATCAAGGTTTGGTCCACGATAGACCGAGTCCACAGAAGTGGTCTGCGGGATCCGACGGCTAAGGTTAAATGGATCAAAATTGGACGATCGAGATTGATCCCTATCAGGTTCTCCGGATGGACGCCATGTGGCGCACAACTGTGCGGGCCACGGCGGACGAGAGGCTGATGCGGCTCCAACGTGGACACGCCAGCGGCGAGCGGCGGCGCGATAGTCGAACAGAAGGCACCGGAGGATAGAACGCGACGAGACGAACTCACCGAGCTACAGAACGGTGACGGAGGGCGACCGGCAACGAGCTTCGCGGCGGCGTTCTACGGGTTGACGACGACGATGATGTTCCGACGGTCTTTGATGACGGAGAAACGGTGGCCGGGGATCTTCTCCTCCTTACGATCCCGATGGAAGCGACAATGAGGCTTGGCAGTAGCGCTCGGGATCTCGACGAAACGATGCTACAGGCTTCGGCGAGTAGCGACTAGGGTTGGGATCGAAAGAGGGGAGCACGACGATGCTTATAAAGGGAAAGAGAGTAGGAGACTGGGTCAGACACGGCCAGACGGCGGTGGAAGGAAACCCGGTTTCCGACTTCGGCACAGGAGCTTGGTTTCCTGCCGTGTGGCCACGCGATTCTTTAAATTCCTTAAGGGAAAAACAAGAGGAGAGGCTGGGGAGCAAAAGCCCTCAACTAATTTGGAAAGAGGAGGTCGGATGCGGCAGGATTTGGACAGATCGACGATGCCGCCATGGCGGAGGCAGACTTTGACTTGAGGAGGAAGACAGCCCTGACAGGTGGGCCCCACGTGTCAGTGACTAATAGCAAAAACGACTGCTAGGAAAAAAAAACAAAACAAAAAAAGAAAAAGCCGAGCTGGTGTTTGAGCAACATAAGAGGGAGAAGGACTATAGGTGGCCAAACGGTGCGGACCGGGCCGAGAACGACCGAGGAAAGGAGGTCCGCACGGCCCCGCTACGGCACGGCCCGTGTAGGCACGGTTTCCTGTAGCGGGCCGTGCCGTCCGGCCCCGCGTGCCTCCCCCCCGGCCCAGGGCACGGCCACGCCGGGTCGTGGGCCGTGCCGTGCCAGCACGGCCCGTCGGCAGCCCACCGTGCCCGGGCCGGCCCGGGTCCCACCGACGCCTGCCGCCGCGCGTCCGGCATCCCCGGCCTCCGCCGCCTGCCGCCCGCCCTTCCACGTCGATAAAAATCCTCCCGCCTGCGCGCCACCCCCTCCGCCGCCGCCTCCGCGCGCGCCTCCCCGGCCTCCGTCGCCTGCTGCCGCCGCCTCCCCGCATGCGCGCCGCGCCCCTCCGCCGCCTCGCCGCGCCTCGGCCTCCTTCGGCAGTCCTCCGCCTCGTCCCGCCGCCTCGGCCTCCTCCCGCCCCCTCTGCCGCCGCCTCCCGCGCGCGCCTCCCCGGCCTCCGTCGCCTGCCGCCGCCGCCTCCCCGCATATGCGCGCCCCCCTCCGCCGCCTCGGCCTCCCACCGCCTCGGCCTCCTCGGCTCCTCCCGCCTCGTCCCGCCGCCTCGGCCTCCTCCGCCCCCTCCGCCGCCGCCTCCCGCCGCGCGCCTCCCCGGCCTCCGCGCCTGCCGCCGCCCTCCGCCGCCGCCTCCCCGCCTGCGCGCCGCCCCCCGAGGCCGCCCTCCGCCGCCTCCCCGCCTGCGCCGAGTCCCGACCGGACTAAGTCACTCTCACTTAGTAAGTGAGAGCGACTGAGTCTGAGAGAGATGAGTAAAAAAAGAAAAAAAGAGACTTAAAAAATTTTAAAAAATTAGAGGAGTGGTAAAAAATATTAAAAAAAATGTAAAAACATTATGTAAGATGAGTAAAAAAATATGAGGGTATTTTTTGATGATATTAGAGGAGGAAATTTTATATGTTTAAACAAGCAAAATAGAAGAACATATATATAGTTATGCAATTTAATTTCTACATAGATATAGAGAAAAATTGCGCAATGACCTTTATTGATTTTGATATTACACAGCTGCCTCATTAAAAACTCTGTCATGTAAAAAACTCAATTTTGAGAAAACCATGACAAAGAAAAAAGAGTACAGCTAAAGGTCAATACTTAAAAATAAAAAGATTTACTCTAGTTCCTCATTTTGTAGGTAAAGATTTCGAACTGCTCAGCAAATCTTGGTTCTCCGTGGTGTGTTGGGCACGTTCCTTAGCTTCTCCAGTCTTTAACCGCAAGTAGCATTTTCTACCAACTCACTGCGGAGATTTCTTCTTCTCTCCTCAATAATTCTTCCGCAAAGACTGAAGGCCGATTCGGATGATACCGTAGACACACGGGCACCGTGAACACATCCGTGCTAGCTTTGAGAGCACGGGATATTGGTCTTGTGATCATTCCACCATTGAAAAACGTTGAAAAGATCTTCCTGGTTGATCGAGTCGCTGTCCAAGTAGGTGGACAGCTCAAGAGCTTCAAGTGAAGCGTGTGCAGACTTGCTGCGCCGAACTTCCACCACCGGTGCTCGAGAAGAAGAGGAACCACCCCAAATTCGCCTAACCACTGCAATTTTCTTCTCAGAAACCTGGGACAGGGCGGGTGGGGCTCTTTGCACGCGAACTCCCTGAACTTCATTTCATACTTTCGAAATACTTCATACAATTTTGTCTTAATCAGAATAGTAGTTAGTATAATCAATATTCATTGTATCCCCAATAAGATTTAAAATATTTAGAAAACCCCCGTATTTTAACCCTAGGATCAAGAATAAATGCAAAAAGCATACAAGTATGGAATGTTCCTCCAGTATTTAAGATATTTTTGTTTCATGTTATATACTGCAAATCCTAATAGTTGGTCATCTTCATATTCTTTTAATAAGTGGCATCTCAAACATTTTATGCAAATATTAAATTAGCAGTTGAATAGTAAACACCAGACAAAGTAACAGTTGCATCATAAAATGTTTCAAGAAAGATAATAAAACCTTTCTACAACATGCCAAGACTGTTCTGTCAGTAGCGGTTGCCTGTCACTAGTAACAACATTCTTGGACTGCAAGAAAACAGTTAGCATATCTTTTGTAAGGCAAGACATGTTTCAACATTAAATAAGTCGAGTTCCACCGATGGTCCGCATTTCGTTTGGAACTTACGTGGTTTGCTTGTCCGAAGCGATGCAGAATCGCTTGAAGGTCGCAAGTCGAGGATTAGAACCATTCAGCCATGTTATGCTTCCACGGATAGAACGAGATATACAGTTACTCTTTTAAAACCAGATTTAAACTATAAGATTAATAATATGGCAAGCAGCAACGTTGATGTAAAAGAAATGATTCAGCATAAACATGAATAAAGCTGCAAAATTTCCATTGCTCTGGAATTTGCAGCTGCATTATCTAGAGTTACTGCAAATATTTTATTTGTGATGCCAAAATCCTCACAAACTCTAGAAATTCGTTCAGCCAATATTTTCTGCATTATGTGAAACATCAATTAATTTTAAAGCTATTACTCTTTTTTGTAGTTCCCATTCATCATCATGCAACATAATGAGCAACTACACTATATAGTACTTCCTTAGCCCTACCACTTCCAAATATCAGATGTGAATACTAATAGAAAATGTGCAGTAGCAAAAATAATTGTTTATATTATCCCGGCCTTGGTTGTAAACATTCACCAAGTCCCGAGTTGTAGTTTGCTACTAACACTTGAAACCTAGATTATGAGCAGTTTTAAATGTAAGTCTCAAATGCAGGAGACTCACCAAAATTTAGGGGTAGATCCTGTCTAGCATTAAATGGGTAAGGGAATCTCGTGCTACCTGAGCATCATACTCCCATGAACGTACCGTACCGTTCGGATTGAGTACCAGTTGCTGCTGTCTTAGCTGGTACCTTGCTTCTTCGCACACGCCTCAGCATGCCGCCTCAAATGCCCTGTTCCACCAGAAGATTTTCCAGAGAGTTTAGTTTTACAAATTTTACATTCGCGTAGTTACCTCCCTTCATCCGCGGCGGTCTCCTTTTCTCATCAAAATGTTGCCAGCGGAGGAAGTTCTTGATCTCTTTTGAGCCGGTTTGCCGTTGACAAGCTCCCGCTCGCAGTTCCGGATCCTTGTGAAGCCGCATGTATTTCCTCCGTATGTTCTTAGCGGTGTAGGAGCCGACCCGGAGTTGTCTCCTTGCGACATCAACAGATAGCTCGGGTCGAAGTCGCTCAGATTTGGAACGTCGGGTAGTTCGGATCCATCCTGCAATATAAATAGAGAAAATTAGTATTAAAAAAATAGTACGAACAAAGAAGAAAATTTAAGATTTTTTACCTTGCAGGAGCACAGAGGCTGCAGCTATTACCTATGAGATATGTGGGAAATTTTTGAATTTTAACAAAAATTTTGTCTAAAACAAAAACTTTTGAGCAAAGAGAGGCAAAAGAGAGGAGAATAGAGCACAAGAGGAGAGATTGGGAGGTTTGGATGAGCAAAAATGTGGCTGGGGGTTCCCCCTATTTATAGAGGAAAAAATTTCACCAATTTTTCGGATTTTTTTTGATATTTTTCGGATTTTTTTGGTCATGCAAACGGCTAGATTCAAAATCAAGCCGTTTTTTTCGGACCGTTGGGAACACAGTGTCAATTTTTGACTGGGCCCAACGCGGCCGAACACTGTAGCAACGGTCATCAGCGTCGCAACGGGCAGATGTCAGTGCAACGGTCGCCTGCTCCTCCTCCCGCACGCACCCGGCCAGTTCCGGCCTCGACCTCCTCCCGGCCTCCTCTCCTGCGGCTCCTCGGCAGCCCTCCGCCTTCCCGCGCCTCGGCCCCTCCGGCCCCTCGGCTCCATCCACGCGCCTCCTCCCGCCGCACCTCGGGCCTCCATCCCGCTCCTCGGCTCCTCACCTCCTCGCCGCTCGGGCCTCCCGCGCCACCTCCTCGGCTCCTCCGCCTCCTCCCGCCTCGCCTCCTCTCCCGCCTCCTCGCTTCCTCCACCTCGGCCTCCCGCCGCTCCTCGCCCCCGCCTCGCCGCTCCGAGATCCCGCCGGCCTCGGCCTCCCGCCGCCTCCTCCGGCTCCTCCGCTCCTCCGCCTCCTCCGCCCCTCCTCCGCCCTACCCTCCTCCCCTTGGGGTGCCCTCCTCCTCCCTCCGCCCTCCCGGCTCCTCCACCTCAGCCTCCCGGCCGCCTCCTCGGCTCTCCGCCTCCTCCTCCTCCTCGGCTCCTCCGCCTCCTCCCGACCTCCTCCTCCTCCGCCTCCTCCCTCCGCCTGGTTTCGGCCCTCCCGCCCCTCCTCCTGGGGTGGCTCCTCCGAGAAGCCCTCAGGCCGCCTCCTCGGCTCCTCCGCAATCCTCCGCCGCCTCGCCTCCCGCCGCCCTCCTCCCGGCCTCCTCGGCTCCGCCGCCTCCTCCCGGCCGCCTCCTCCCGCCACCCGCCTCCTCCCGGCCGCCTCCTCCCGCCGCAGCCGCCTCCTCGCCCGGCGCCTGCCCGGCCTCGGCCGCCGACGCCTGCCTCGGCCTCCGCGGCCGCAGACGCCTGCCACGGCGGCGCGGCCTCCGCCGCCGCCCTCCGGGCGGGCCGTGCCGGCCCGTGCCCCGTGCCGTGCCCCGTGCCCTGTTCCCGCGCCCCGTGCCCGTGCCGGCCCGCTACAGTCCACGGGCCGTGCCGTGCCGGCCCGCCGTGCCGCACCGCCAGCCCAGGCACGGCACGGCTACTCGGGCCGTGCCGGCACAGCCCACGGCCAACCGTGCCGGGCCAGCCTGGGCACGGTTACTGTAGCACCGTGCCCGGGCCGGCCCGACGGGGCACGGCCCATTTGGACATCTATAAGAAGGACGGTGGCCTCCAACGGAATTTTTACTGTTAATAATTTATTTTTTTTTAAATTTATAAAACTAATTTTTGATTGGTTTTTTTACAGAAGTAACCTCTTGCCGCCGTGGGCCAGGCGGTGTTTAAAAAAACCGTCATGGCCCAGGGGCGGCGAATGGCCTCCCCGTCAGTGCGCCGTGACCGTGATTCAGCGGGGAGGGCGCTCTGACGCGCGGGCCCCAAGCACAGGAGAGAGCACAGCGGGAGACGAGTGCGGGCGCGGGCCGTGCCCGCGCCCGTCCCCTCGCCCGTCCCTGCGTCCGCGCCCGTGCCCGCGCGCCCGTGCTCGCGCCCCCGCCCGCGCCCGTCCCCGCGTCCGCGCCCGCGCCCCGCGCTCGTCTCCCGTCGCTCTCTCCCTACGCTTGGGGCCCGCGCGTCAGAGCGCCTTCGCTGACACGGTCACGGCGCACTGACGGGGAGGCCATTCGTCGCCCTGGGCCACGGCGGTTTTTAAATACCGCCCTAGCCCACAGCGGCAAGAGGCTACTTCTGCAAAAAAAAAAAACAAAATCAAAAATAGTTTGTAAATTAAAAAAAATAAATTAGTAACAGTAAAAACTCACCTGCGACGCGTGCGAGGAAGGAGAAGAAGGCCGGGGAGAAGCTAGGCCTATCCGGCCCAATGGTCAAAGAGTTCTTCAACCTTTCTTTTAATTTAATCACTAAAATTATGTTTCATTTATAAAATACTTCCCAAGCTCCAAAAATTCCCAGAAAAATCAAGAAGACTTAGAGTAAAGAGAAGTATTTATGAAAAGTTTTTCTAGCCCACTTTTATGTTGAAATTTTTCATAGATTTCAGCCTAAGCTTTCTTTAGAATTTTAAATAATTTCTAAAAATACATTATTAAATGATTTATTAATTTATATGTTTTTTAGGCTGTGACAGATAGAGAACCCATTATTTCTCTATTGTATTATATTTCTCTAAGTTAAAATAAGTTGATGAAGTTCTTTTTAAGGGTACAAACAGAACACGTACATGGTCGCATTACACACACCATCAAACACACGTACACACGCTTGCGCGTCCTTTACACATGCTAGGGTTGAGATCGGAGGTTTTAGGCCTCAGTGTATAGGCAGCGTGCAGTAAAAAAATTGACAAAAATAGTACTTCCTCTTGGATTTCCTTATTGAACTAGAAAAAACACGTGGCATTGCCGCGTGAACTTTTTATGGGCTTTATGCAAATGGGCTAAAGCCTATTAGCAAAACCCTAGTTTATTTTTGTGAATTTTTACTGTTATTAATTTAATTTTTTTTTAATTTACAAAACTAATTTTCGATTTCGCATTTTTGCAGAAGTGGCCTCTTGCCGCCGTGGGCCAGGGCGGTGTTTAAAAACCGCCGTGCCTAGGGCGGCGAATGGACTAGACCACGGCGCCGTCATCAGACCGTGACGGCGGCGGTGAATGGCCCCAGGCCAAGAGCAAAAATGCCCGTGCCCGCACGGGAGACGAGCGCGGGCGCAGGGTGCGGGCGCGGGCGGCGAGCACGGGGCGGGCGACGGGCACGGACGCGGGGACGGGACGGGCGCGGACGCGGGACGGGCACGGGCAACGCAACCCCCGGCCGGCTGACGCCGTCGGCAGGCCGTGCCGGCGCCGTGGGCCTGCCATTCGCCGCCCTGGGCCACGACGGTTTTTAAATACCGCCGTGGCCCAGGGCGGCAAGAGGATAGATCTGCAAATGATCCAAATCGAAAATTAGTTTTGTAAATTAAAAAAAAATTAAATTAGTAACAGTAAAAATTCTATTTTTGTGATGTGTATATAACGTTGTCGGTAGAGAGCGTAGGTAGAGGTAAAGGCGACGACGAAAGTAGATTGCTTTAAGTAATCCAAAACAATAATGTTAATATTTAGGAGCCAGGTACATAAGGAATAAACATCAATATGAGCAAGCAACAAGTCGACGAGCAAACATATCACTTTTACTTAGATCTTCCATTGAACAAAACAAAACCATTGCAAGTCTAATGCCAGTCGTGTTGATCATTCGTCTATTTGCATCATATTCCTTTTGTTTTGCAGAAGTCCATAACCTGAGCACTGGGGGCTAACCTTTAGTATCTTGATGTACATTTGAAAACAATATTTCTGAAGGTTGCGGTATGTTGGCTCAGCTTTCGTTACATTTGTGTGTGGTGAAGTTCTTGAAGGTGAGACATCTGAGAAGTATATTTTTCTTGGAATGTTCATCTGCCACTAATTTCTACCAACAAACCAAGATGGTCAACACAAAGCTTCAGCAAATGTATGGTACACAAAGTAGTACGACGCAAGATAAGAATCCAGTTTTGAAAATAAACAAAATTGAAAGCACAGGTAATGGTTAAGCTTTGAGATAAATCTAGTATTTTACTTAGACGTAAAAAAATTGAGCAGTAGATTACCGAGGCTTCCAGAAATTGCAGAACCAAAGGGGAAAAAATGTAAATATACAAAAGCACCACTCTATGCAACAAATTACAGAGATTTCCAGAATCAAAAGAAATGGAGATATCAGAACATGAATTATGGATCTTTGCTTCTTCTGAAAATCTATCTGTCGAATTTCTGGAATTCTAACACATTTCTGTTTAAACATGCATTTCACACTGTCAGCTGAGTGGCTGCCTCTAAGGTCTACACACCCTACTGCCACCTGCCTAGCACATAACGCTTTCGTAACACCATGTACAAACCCGCTAGCTGAACTAAAGGCCAGTCTGATTGAGTATAAGGACATGGCAAGTAAACTAAATAGGTAAAGAAAAGAAAGCAATGAAGCTGGCAGTCAGTAATTCAATGTAATGATTAAGACAACGCTACCCTTCCATGTTAGAGTAGCATGCAATAGAACTTGGTAGTATAAAAAATGTTGGAGAACAGCAAACCTGGTCACCACGATGTGGATCAACACCTAACATAACATGAGCTTCAACTGTTTCAGTAAAATTCCGCTTCTTTTCATTTGCCCTGGTCTGGAAGACAGGAAGAGAACAAGTAAGAACACTTAATTTTTTTGACCGAACAAGTCGATTGTCATGTTTTAAGGAGTAAAGCATGCAAAAAGTTGCTTCCTCCAATATTTCTACAGGCACTTTTCAGGTTTTCAGGTCATCTTAACGTGTATGATTATCTAAATAAAGTATTGAACCATGGGGATTGCAACATAAAACAAAGGTTCTAAATGTATAAGCCAACAACTAACGATAGTTATATCAGAGTATCTAGGATGTAATCAAGCTTGGAGAAAAAGTACTTGAGAAAGAACAACCCGTGAGCATAAAGATGAATCCATGAAAATATGGAGTAAAACATTTGAACAACATTTTGGTAAAAAGTTTCCGGAATTTTCAAGATTTTGCCAATAACAAATTCTATGCATTTTATCTACATTTCATTCACTTCTACTACATATCATAATAATTGGAGATGTGACAGGACTGAACTAGTGGAAAGTTTGGAACATCTTGTAATAAGAGGTGGTGTACCCAATTCTATTATGGACTACAGTTTTTTTTTCAAAAAAACTAAACAGATGTTGCTGTTCTCACATGCACTGTTTGAAAATGACACTATCATACATATCAAATCATTTTGGCAGCCATTCCATGTATAACAACAGTTGCTTATTAGACTGAGCTCAATGATCTTCTCAGGCTTTCAGCATCAATATCGGTATGGATTATATATGATTGAACTTCCTATCTCTGATCATAAAACGCCATTTAAATTCCACATTAATGTAGCAGTTCTGGACTGATATATGTTATAAAGTTAGCACTGTACTGAAGTGTGCGAATAAAACTCAGATATCTATCTATACCCAGGTGCTTGGACAGCAGAAGGCTTCTCAACTTTCATTGATGGTGCAAAGTCACCATCTGTTGCGGTTATTATGAAAATGATTCATCTCTCCTGAAAGCAAAAACTACAAGTCATCTGCTCGCCAGGAGAAACGCCAACCGTGGGAGTCTGGAGACCCCCCGTTTGAGTCGGCCCGGGAGTTTTCACAGACGCGCCTTCGGCCCCCGTCGATCGGTGCCATGCCAAGCCGAGAACAGGAGGAGGTAGACAGCGTTCGGGCCCGCGGCGGGCCGTAAAACCCCCCCCCCCCCATACTCCTGTATGTGTTTGCATATGGCGAGATGAAATGGTTCTGATCTTACAAGCGCAACCCAGCGGAGCTCGGAGCCTAGCCCGGGAACTCAGAGCCCAGAGAACTCTAGTCCATGGCTTCGCTTCCCGGGCTAGCTCCCGAGCTCCCTGGAGTCACCTTGTTAAGATCAGAACCCATTGCAATTCCCACAGCAAACCACATCAGGAGGAGGTACGCCCCGAGAAAGCTCAGAGCCAACACCACGAGGAGGTCTAACGCAGAGCTAGAGAGCGTCTCCACTAGCGTTCTTCAGGGCTGAGACTGGGAGTTCGAGAGCCTGTTCCAGGTTGTTTTTTTCAGTCTGGCATGGATCCTCCTTTTATAGGCTAAGGGGAGTCCACAGTGCCGAGATACATGAGAAAGCTAGCTACGATTTGTCTTGTCCCACGCGCGTCCGCGGTTGCCTGCTGAGCCATGCCGGAGACACGTCTTGCCGTCGCCTCGCACGTCCGCTGCAGGCGGCTAAATCATCGAGACGTGAGAACGCACGTCGTCGCCGCCGAAGTCAAAAGGTCTCTGACTGCACGTCTTGCTGCAGGCGGCTAAGTCGTGGAGAAGTGACCGCGCACGCCCTCGCCGCCGAAGTCAAAAGGCTCTGACTGCACAGGCATGTGTCCACAGGGGGAGAGCGTCCGAGTGCGCCAGGACCCAAGCTCTCCAGAAGCCGATTCAACCAGGAGAAGCCGATCAACTGGGAGAAGCCGAACAACCGGGAGAAGCCGATTCAACCGGGAGAAGCCGATCAACCGGGAGAAGCCGATCAACCGGGAGAAGCCGATCTAACCGAGAGAAGCCGATCAAACCGAGAGGAGCCGATCTATTCGAGGCCCACTTCCCGAGTTCCTCGGGGCGGAAACTATGAGCCCCGGGCTCGGGGAGTGCGCCCCGGGCCTGGGAATGTCAAGTAATGTGCCCCGGGACACAACCCGGGGCTGGAGCTGTGGGTCCCGGGACCGGGAGGCGAGGCCCGAGCACGGGAAGGTCCCCGGGACGCGGGGCCTGAGGGGGTGGCTCCCGAGACCGGGCGCCGAGGCCTGGGCACGGGAAGGTCGCGAGCCGTCGTTGCGACTCACCTGGAGAGTGCGCACCCGGGCCAAGGCAGTGCTTGTGCCCAGGTACTTAGCGGGAAAAGGCCGTAGCCGGCCTTCTCTTGCGCAGAATGTGGGCCCGGAGCAGTTGATGTGGCAGAAGACCCACGCGTCCCCGAGGTATGTGGGACCCCCATTCCCGTTTCGCCGACACCATCATAGGGTATGTTAACAAATAATAAAAAAAATGATACTACACTTGGGGAGTTAAATTTATTCACAGTTTTGATCATATCATTCAAGTTCAAGACACAGAAATACTTGGCAGCACTTGGATTTCTGAAGTGATATAGACATGAAACTGAGTAATCTAATTATTTGGGTGTTTGGTTGATCAAAATTCAAAAGTACATACATTTTAATTTAATTTACGTTTGGCCATTGCATTGTAGTACAAAAGGCAGACATATGCCAATTCCAACTGCATGGTGAAAAATCACGAGCAAGCAAGACAGACTTTGATTTCGCAGATGGCGTTGACAAGATCAATGGCGACCAACAGGTATGAGCGTCGGGTATGGCACCTGCTCCTCTTCACCTTCCCCCATTAAAGCCCATACCAACGAAACCTCACTAGGACACAGCACTAAGGAACATGGATGAGGAGGGGAGCCACCCCAACGACTACGCCGCTGCAGCGAGAAGAGATCAAGCGTAGCAACCCGCATCGGCCATCAGCCACCGCGACGTGGCGGCCACAATGGTTGCCGCTCTCATCGGCAGGAGCGATCCAGTGCTGCGCCATAGGGAGAGGTGGGAGGTTGGGGAGGGCAAGGCGGCCGCTAGCCTAGAAGGGGCGTGGAGGGCTTTAGGTAGACCTTGTCGCGGGAGACAGCAAGATGCCGACCTCGTCGAGAGCGCCGGTGAGAGCGGCGGCCGAACGCGCATCTAGATGGGGTCACCTTCTCCAACGCACGCAGCAGCTCCGCGTATAGGGGGGATCACCTCGCCGTCCCAGCCTCCTCTTCAAATCTCTCCACGTTAGGAGGCGATAGGGATGGGGAATGAGGTAGAAGGAGGCAGAGAGGCGCAGCGGAGAAGGGGACGGGCGGCGGCGACGCAAGCGGAGCAAGAGATTGGGAGGGAGACGAGGCGGCAGGAGGATGGGAAAAGGAGGCCGCTGTGGGCATCCGCCTTGCCGCCATAGTCGGCGTGCATACTTGATGGTGCACCGTCGAGTTGAGGCGCGCCGCCAGCAGCCCACACGTGTGCAAGAGTGGAGAGGAGGGGAGGCTGGAGTGGAGGACGGGAGGAGGCAGTGGACGGCAGCGGCCATCAGTAGGGGCTGCTCGCTCCTCGATCTAGGGTTAGTAGGTTTGGGGATGAGCTGGTGTTTGAAAAAAAACCCTCAAATTTCGTATTTTACAACGAGGTCCACTGCAGCGATCTCTCATCTTTTTTGCAAGCACAGACAGAGGCGGAGGCGAGGACGAAATGAGGCGAAATCGGGGCTACGGATCAGCAATCTCTCGGGCGGCAGGTTCATCGTCGTCAACTTGTGTAGGTTGGATCTTGTTCTCCATGGATGGATTTGTTTGTGATAGTCGAGGTTTTGCTCAGTCTTATCCTTCTTTCCCTCCTCAAGATTTATGAGGTTGTTTGTTCCGTGGTGGTGTAGACGGAGGTGGAGGCAGGAGGAAGCGACGTGAATCAGGGCGGCTGCTCATCGACTTGTCTAGGTTGGATCTTGTTCTCTCTGGATGGATTTATCTCTAATAGTTGAGGTTTTGCTTAGGACTTATCCCGTTTTTTTGGCCCCTCAAGGTTTATGATATTATTTGTTCCCGTGGTGAACTCCGGTTGCTGGCTTTGGTTCTGATAGTGGGAGGATCTTGTTCTTGAGAGACGATAGATATAGAGGAAAAAAGACTGGGACCTCTGCATGTTGTGTATATAGAGACGTATATGGTTGTAGATAAATGGTTGGTGAATGAATACGGTTCAAGTAGTGAGGAATGGACTACAATGGTTCATATAATTATCAGGGATGTTCCTGTGGATGGAGATAATGATAAAAAAAATAGAATATTTGCTATCATTTCTGTGATATTCAAACTATTTTGTAGACAATTGTTCAAGAGCTTACATAATGTAAGCTTTGATAAAGTTTCATTTAATTTGTTCTAGCAAATAAGCTGGCTAGTGGATGAGTCTAGGTATTGATTAGTAGCGTGGAGGCAGGCAATCAAGGGAGGATTATACATACCTATAAAAATTAACGAAAGGTTTATACCGGAAAAGATGAATATAGAGTCAGATTTCCATGGTGTGACACCATATATCTTATTTCACCAGGCCTATTTTTTTACTTATTCATTAGATTGCTGAAACAACTTACTTGCTCCACGTTTCAAAAATATTCTGCATGCATATATAATGCAGTTGTTATATATACACCAAAGCTAATACTATGTACAATCATATACCAAAAGAAAGAACACTTGACAAAATAAGTTATCAAGCGGAGCATTTCATTTTACCCTTTGCTTGCATCAAACGACAATCAGTGTCTTCTTCATGATTATAATAATTATTGGATTCATGATGAGATATCTAAAAATAAGCGTAGAAAGAAGCAGAAATGCTATCTTTTTATGATAGTAAATGCTGGGAAATCAAACATAAAATTACGAGTGTATGCATAACCAAGGATATTAGACACTATTTAATTACATTTAATTTTCAGGTGCTATTGATAAATACAAAGTTCATTAAAGGTTAAAACTTGTATACATTTTTTCTGATCAATCTATAGTAGAATCTCCTTGTACAAAGTAAAATATAAGTGCTAATCTAAATCGAGGTCATTATTAAGATGTACAGTAAAAAAGTTCAAGAGTTAAATTTTCAAAAATTCAGGCTTGAGTGTTTGAATTGAATCCAACTCCTATTCAGAAAAAACACCAAATCTATGATCATCCTTAAAGGATGTTCTCTAATGACTTGATCACAACTGTGATGTCCCTTAATTCCCTTAATATGAAGATTTCTGATTGAACCAAAAACCTTATTTAATGATTGTTGTCTTTAGTAGACCAAATCAATGAATGGCACAAATAGAGCAGAAAGGATAATTACCTTAGTCGTCTCTCCAGTGACGCAGAACATCAAATACATTTCATATAGCTCAGCTCTGTCTCTCAATGGAAGGTCATTTTTGAGGGTTATCTCTTTCTGGCTCGACTCTGCCAGCTTCTCTTTGAGCTCTTTATCAGGTCTAGTTTTCCTTAACGTCTCCAGTTGTTCCCATTCATATTCATCATCATCTCCCTCACACTCACTGATTTCAGGTTCAGACGTTGCATTTGATGTTTGAGCTTCAGCAGTTGTTGGCTCTCCTTTGCTATAGCTTTTGATTTGATGGTAGCCAACACTTTCTTTAGGAAGAGACAATCCCACTTAATAACTTTTAGTAGTGGCCAACACTCTAGCCAGATTGACTTTGTCCTCACAAGAAGAGAGGATAAACAAGCATGCTTGGATTGTAAGGTAATACCTGGAGAGTGTGTGGTTTCTCAACATAAGCTTTTGGTGGCTGACTTGCGCTTCCAGATGTGCGTTCGTAGGGACAAACAAGCTAAGATTGCAAAAACGAAGTGGTGGAAATTGAAAGGAGAGTCGGCAGAGGTTTTTAAGAAAAGGGTTATCGAAGAGGGCCCTTGGGATGGAGAAGACGCAAACAACATGTGGAAGAAGATGGAACATGCATCGGGAGGTGGCTTAGAGGTGGTTGGAGTGACTAAAGGGAGTGGAGCGAACCTAGAGATACTTGGTGGTGGAATGAGGGCGTCAAAAGGCTATTAAGGAGAAGAAAGAATGCTATAGGCGTTTATACATGATAGGAGTGCGGACAATATAGAGAAGTATAAGATGGCAAAGAAGGCAGCAAAGCATGCTGTGAGTGAGGAAAAGGGCGGGCTTACGAAGGTCTATACAACGATTGGGTACAAAGGAAGGAGAGAAGGACATCTATAGGATGGCTAGGGTTCGCGAAAGGAAGACGAGGGACTCAACCAAGTTAAGTGCATTAGGGACGAGAGGGAGCAGCTTTTGGTAAAGGAGGATGAGATCAAACACAGATGGAAGAGTATTTTGACAAGTTGTTCAATGGTGAGAACGGGAACACAACCGTTCAGTTAGATGACTCTTTGATGACACAATAGGCGCTTTGTGCGGAGGATCCAGAATCAGAAGTCAGAGAGGCGTTGAAAAGGATGAAAGGGGTAGGCAATGGTCCTGATGGTATCCAATCGAGGTGTGGAGATGCCTAGGGATATAGCATATAGTATCGGCTAACGAGTTGTTCAACAACATTTTTCGGTCAAACAGGATGCTGATGATTGGAGGAGAGAGTATATTCGGTGCTGATCTATAAGAATAAGGGAGACATCAAAGTTGCACTAATTATCGAGGAATTAAGTGATGAGGTGCCATACGATGAAGCTATGGGAGCGAGTATGAGCATCGCCTAAGAGGATGTGAGCGGGTCTATGAAACAATTGGTTTCATGCCGGAAGGTCAACATAGAAGCAATTTTCTTAGTAAGACAAGTTATGGAGGGTATAGGGAGCAGAAGAAGGACTACACATGGTTTTTATTGATTGGAGAAGGCTACGATAAGATCCAAGGATGTTATGTGGTGGGCATTGGACAAACATAAAGTTTCAACAAAGTACGTTTCCCTCATTAAGGACATGTACAACAATGTTGTGACTAGTGTCGAACAAGTGATGGTGACACATGTGATTCCGATCAAGATAGGACTACATCAGGGTCAGCTTTGAGCCCCTATCTATTTGCTTGGTGATGGATGAGGTCACAAGGGAATACGAAGGGATGTCCTTGGTGTATGCTTTTGCGGACGATGTAGTGTTTTGGATGAAAGCCGAGCGGGAGTAAATAGGAACTAGAGTTGTGGGCAGACTTAGAGTCCAAAGGTTTTTAGCTCAGCAGAACTAAAACGGAATATATGGCATGACTTCGGCACTGTAGACTGAGAGAGGGGTGTTTAGTTTGGATGGTCAAATAGTGCCCAGAAGGAACCTTTCGATATTTGGGATCAATGCTACAGAGAGATGGGCGATATCGATGAAGATGTTAGCATAGAAATCAAAGCGGGGTGGATGATTAGTGGCGTCAATCATCGGGTATTCTCTGTGACAAGAGGGTACAGAGAAGTAAAAGGCAAGTTTATAGAAGCATTAGAGGCCTCAATGTTGTATGGTGAGAATGTTGGCCTACAAAAAGACGGTTATGTTCAGCAGTTAGTTTGCGGAAATGCGTATGCTGGCGTTGGATTGTGGTCATACAAAATGGATCGAGTCCGGAACGATGATATACGTGATAGGTAGGGGTAGCACCATTGGAAGAGAAGCTTGTAACACCGGTTGAGATGGTTGGACATGTCCAGGGAGACTCCAGAGGCACAGTGCATAGTGGAATCCTAAGGGCGGACGAGTGATATTAGGAGAGGCAAGGGGAAGGCAAAATTGAACATTGGGGAGGCAATAAAAAGGACTTGAAAAGGATGGCAATATACCAAGATTTATCTTTTGTAGGTTCTTGGAGCAGCCATTATGTGCTGAACCTTGATCTGTAGCTTCTATTTGGGTTTCAACCTCTAGCTATCCCAACTGCTTGGGATTGAAGGCTTTGTTGTTGTTGTGTTGTTGTTGTTGTAAAGCTCACTCACAACAATCGTATTGAAGGAGATCATCTTTTTTCTTTTGCAGTTTCAATGGGTTCCAGCTCTCTTGTTTCTCTGAATGTAGTTCAGGAATAATTTCCGTACCTGATCAATGGATTTGGCAACGTCAAGTGAATTTCATTCCATTAGGATATATCAAACGGGTTAGATACCACTTTACTGAAAATAGTCATGAAGCCTCCTTTTCCAAGTCCAACCTTGTGTGCCTTCCTAACAGTGTCTCTATTAGTGTCATACCTCAACAGATGAAATTGCTTCCACAACAACCTGCCAAAGTTCTAACGGTTGTAAGAAACCCTAACCGAGAACACGCATGAAACTTTGCTAACCAACAGAATATGGAATAGGAGCTACTATTATACAGTATATTAAGATAAGAGGCGAGCATAGAATATTTCATATCACCTTTTCAAACAACCAGCCACAGATTTCCGAATGGACGGCGTGACAGTTTCTTGAGAATGCAGCAGCACTTGGAATGCCATCAAGCTTCACTTCGTCCTTGTTCAGCTCTCCATACTATACAAACTGCTGAAGCTTCTGCTGTAATGTCTGGAGTTCAAGGAGCATAACATGAGCTGATATTAACAATATAAGGAAAGCAGCCAGGAGAGACATTGGAAGAAGCATGTTTGCAACTAATGCTTAAAGCATGTTGATGATTACATTAAGATGGGTGGTAAGGAATATGTTGTTCTACAAATAGAATGTTGTTTAACAATGACAACATAAGAGGTAAATTGTACTTTTAGTCCATACATTAGTATATCTCTTTCTATTGAAATATCCATTCCTAATCATGACAAGCAATACAACCATATGAACAACAAAATGCAGACAACTGCCTTGCTACAATAAGACTTCCTATATGGTCAGGATAACAATTCAGCAGTATCAGCATAGAGCTGATGGTGTGTAGTGATTTTCTGCACAAAGCCATCAAGTGTAGCTAGTTCTCAGCTTTGGCAACACAATGATCTCAGGCAGTCAAGCACAGCTATGCTGTGAAATATATGCAACAAGAAGGTGTCGGATGGTAACTTCATGTATCTTGCTAGCAATTTCCGGATCAAACTGTAATCTTCACAGATATTTTAGAGAGGAACGCTGCTTGCTAGGGGATATTTTAGAGAACGCTGCTTTGCTAGGGCCGCTGTAATACTGTTAAAGATTTGCAAGTCTCTTTCTGTTATACTTTGAGCTTTCACATCTGACATGATTGAATTGCTTCCCGCTTGCCCAGTCAAATATATTCCTTAGTTGATTCAAAGGAGCAAGCTGCATTATTATTTTAGGTCAAAGGTTTATGTTAAGATGCTGTATGCTATCTTATAAAACAAACTGCTACATCAGTACTTGAAAAGCAGCACAAATATGAGATGAAATAATGGGATAACCCGATTTGAAGGCTCAGGTTAGCGCGATATAACTTGCTGTATCATTCACCAGAATAATGAAAGAAGCGTTGTAGAGTACATGTTATTGACAATCACTGGGTAAAGCTAATCAGTCTTACATGAGAGTTCTTGTTCAATAGACAGAAATTTTCAACCAATGATCTGAACCAAGTTGACAATTGAGAACGCAGTAGCGTCATTGTAGATTCAAGACACTGACCAATGTTTGACATAATTACAACTGTTGTAGTTATATGGGAATAATGATTTATCGATGCTATTCCATGACTTTTAGTTCCGCAGAACAGATTGTCTCAGCTCAGTTCTTTGCTCTGTTTTTGCACTAATATATGAAAACATTAATCTTCTCTTAGTTTTAACACAGGTTGGTGATTGTTTTTTCACAAGTTCAGCATATAATGTGTTATAGGCAATTTATCTAAATTATTCGCAATCCCTACAGTAACATAAAATGGCCCCCTGGATTAATTGTTTTTCTAGATGCTTCTAAATTTTAATCAAGGAATTCACTCGGGGTCGTGGCCAGAATGCATGCAGATAAGTTCTAGCATAGCAGAACGCACCATGGATTTACATACGAGAATGCCTACGGCTATAATGAATGCATACAAGCGTGCTACAATATATCATATATGAGATATACATGCAAGTAGGTGTACCTGTTGCAACTTGGCATGGAGGTTCACAAAGCTGCTCTCTCGTCTGTGGTGAGAGGCCACGCTTGAGGTCAGGAGGAGATAGTTGGTCCACCGCAGCCGGCAGCTATTGGCACAGCGCAGCAGCCACAGCCCTGCATCTTCCAAGTCTCCGGTGGATCTCTCCACTCTCGCGCTCCGGATTCTCACGGGCCAGGCGCGGCCAAAAATCACGCGGATCCTCTTGATGCAGGGCTTAGTGGCACGCGCTGTAGCCTGTCGGATCGGAGCGGCGCGGCGGAGGATCCGGATGGCAGGTGCGCGTCTCTCCGTATTCCCATGGCGGCGGCGGTGCTGGGCACGATTCGGTTCGGCGGCGGGTTGGGTAGCGTGGTGCTTGTGGCAGGGCTCGCTGGGCGCACCGCGGCGAGATCCGGCGGCAGTAGAACGTGCAGTGTGGCGTCCAGCCAAACACGGTGGGGAGGAGGGAGGAGCGGCGGCGCGTGCGAGGAACGGCTGCTTCGCGAGCGTTGCGGGAAGGAGGTAAGAGAGGAGGCAGGAGGGGTGGGGAAAGAGGCACGGCGGAGAAGGGGACGGGGCGGCGATGGGGGAGCAGGGGAGGGAGGGGGGATTGCACATTTTGCGAAAAAGCTTTTATGGTCGGGATATTACAACGAGGTCCACCGCCGTGCGCACCGATCTAATCGCCGTTGATCCACGATCCGACGGCTCCGGAGAGGCGCGAACATTGGATCCACGCTTGCGCCACGTGGATAGGTTCTCCGCGGGAATTTGGCCACCGTTGTCCGTTGAATTTTTATACTGTTATAATTTAATTTTTTAAATTTACAAAATAATTTTTGATTTCATTTATTTGCCAAAAGTAATCTCTTGCCGCCGTGGCCAGGGTTTTAAAAACCGCGTGGCCAGGGCGCTCGAATGGCCTAGGGCCCATCTGAGCGTCACCAGCCGTGACGGCGGCCCACGGCGTCAGAGCGCCGGGGTGACCGCCTCTTCCTCCCGCGCGCCGTGCCGTCACGCTGTCCCCGTCGCGCCCGCGCCCGCGCTCGTCTCCCACTCTCTCTCTCTGCGCTTGGGGCGCACGTCAGAGCGCCTCCCGCTGACAGCCGGGCGCGCGGGCAGACGGAGGGGACGGCCGCGTGGGCACGGTAGCGGGACGCACGGGGCGGGCACGGGGACGGGCGCGGGCGGGGAACGGGCAAAGCACGGGCGCGCGGGGAGGAAGAGGCACGGCGTCCGGGGCCATTCGCCGCGTGGCCCGACGTCGTGGGCGCCGGTCACGGGGTTGTCGGCTCGAGCCATTCGCCGCCCTGCGCTACGCGGTTTTTAAAACCGCCCTCGCCGGCGCAAAGGTTTTTTTGCAATAAACGAAATTGAAAAATTAGTTTTGTAAATTTAAAAAAAATTAAATTAGTAACAGTAAAAACTCTCCGTCCGTGTCGTGTATGTCCAGCGCGCGCTTCTGAATGGGCGTGCCGCGTGGCTGAGCCCCAATACCGAGAATTTTTTTTATTTTTATATTTATTTAATAAAATATTTACAAAACTACATTTTCATTTCACATTTAAAAATACTCGCCCGCTCTGGGAGGGCGATATTATAAATCGCCTTCTCGAGGGCGATTTAATGACGTGGACTGGTGCTGCGTTGGCGCACGGCCAAGCCAAGTTTGCAGCGGCCCCGGCTCCTAAAAACGCCCTCTGAGAGAGCGGCAAGGGGGCGCTGCCAAAATCCGGCGGGCGGCGGGCGGCACGGGCGACGGCGAGGGGCGCGGGGGCGGGCAGGGGCGGCATCAAGGCGAGCGAGGGCGCGGCCGGATTTTTGCAGACGGACCCTTGCCGCCTATCGAGAGGCGGTTTTTAGGGGACCGGGGGCGCCTGCAATTGGCTGCACGCCGTTGGCGGACGTCATTAAAATCGCTCTGAAGGAGGGCGGGGGAGCGGATATTATTTTTGTAATGTTTGAAATGAAATGGTAGTTTGTAAATATTTATTAATAAATATAAAATGAAAAAAATCCTGGCGACCCCTCGTTGTCACGACACCTGGACCTATCACCCTTTCTCATTCTTATCATTCTTCTCAACGGGGGCAGCAAACGCGCCCCGTTCCAGCGCTACGGGCAATGGAGCGCAACCTTTCCGCAACGGCGGCCGCGCGCGTCACCCGACGCAGCACGCAGCACCAGAGCCTGCCCCGCATCTTCGCGCGCGATCTCTCGCTGGGAGTGGGACCAAGTCAACGCATTCGCCTACCCTGGGGCGCGTTCAGGCCCGGTCGGCCACGGGCACACGCCGATCCGCTCGATCCGCTCCCGAGCGTCTTGCAAGCCACGAAGGGGCTGCTTGGGGACTTCTGTCTGGGAGAAGTTTTCCCCAAACGATTCAGTTTTGTTCAGATTTTGAGAATTTTATAGCCGTAAAATTTAGAAAATAAAGTAGAAGCCAGAAATTGAGTTTCTCAGCTTTTGTAAATTCTTATCAGCTGTTTCTTACTATGTTAAGCTTCCTAAACAGGACGGAATGGTGTTCCGACGCGCCACTTGTGCTTCTACAGTCTTCCAGGCCTCACGCGCCCTGCACGAGCCGCGCTCGCCCACCATGCACGGCGTAGCCGCTGGGATAAAAACCCCAATCTCCTTGCATCTTCCCCTTCTCCTCTCTCCCCCTATTCTCCACCGCCGAGGCGAGGAAGGAGGCTGAGGAGGAGCCGTCCGTGACCGCGCCGGCAACGCCAAGAGCGCGGAGGAGGAGGTTGGCGAGCGAGAACACAGCCCCGGTACGGCGATCTCCAAAGCAAGCTGAAGGGCGACCACGACCCCAAGCTCTGAAGGGCGACCACGACACCAAGCTTACCTGCTATCTCACCGCCTCGTCTGAACATTAACACACTGCGCCCAGAGGTGAGCCGCCGCGCCACAACTCTCCCTCTCCTGCTCTGCTCTGGTTGTTCTTGGAGGAGCTGGTTCTTTAAAAGTTTCTCCTGGGTTTTTGGATGGTTCTTTGATGGTTTCTTGGTTGGATGGTTCTTCGATGGCTTTCTTGGTTTATTGGAAGAAAACAAAGATTTACTGAAAGAATGACAGCTTTGGATGTTTTTGGTATGCAAAGCTGCACTTGCAGCAGATATATAGAGCTGCATGCTCTCATGCCGATTCAGGTATATTTTGGGTTCTTGATCTCTAAGCTTCTCGAAGATAAACGTGCAGTGCTGAGTTGAGCAGCGACGATCAAAAGGTTGCAGAACAAGACAAATTTCTGCAATTTTTTGGTTGCATGGAGGGTTTGGCGTGAGATTTTGGTTGATCTTTGTTTTTCTTGGAGCGGTTGCTCAACTTACAACGAGTTCTATCTGCATTTCTTTAACGTGCTAGCTTTTGCTTCTTTTTCTTTTCTTATTTGGTCTGGTTTGATCCAGGGCACCCGAGTTTCTTGTTTGGTTTGGTTTTTGGAAAAAGCTGCATCATCTGCTGCAGTTAAGGGTGGCATTTGCCTGTATTCTCCTTATGGTTTCTTGGTATTTTTAATTTCTTTGCCTTTTAATCTGTTTTTTTTATGCATGGCTTCTTAGGATATTGTCTTTTTTCATGCATGCCTTTTTTTGTTGTGCCATCTTTTAAAATGTTGTTGTGTTAACTTGATTTCTTGAGAAACAACATTTGGTTCTATCTTGATGTATTCTTTGATTCACTGGAATTTTTTTGATTTATTTGATCTACCAAGAGGGGTCAAAACTCAAAAGTTAAGCCCTATTTGCTGCCAAAAGATATCAAAAGTAAACCTTCTTTGTGATTTTGTCTCTTGTGCATCGGTTCTTTTGTCCTTTTGTTTTCTTAAGAGATTTTGTTCTTATTTTTTTGCCCCTTACTCCTTCAAAGATTTTGGTTGGTCTTGTCAATTTATGTGTCACGTTGGTCTTCCTTGCAGCATAACATAGTCTAGGGGATTAATACATGTTCTTTCTAGTTTTCTTAACATCTTGCTTTCAGCTTAGATAGAGTTAAGACTCTTGTTTCTGATTTTATAACTTAAATATGATTTATAACTACCATGATCTCAGTAAAGATAAGTGAAATACATGAACCGTTGTTTTAAATTCTGTTTTGGGTTAGTAGTTGGTTACTGTGCATCGTGAAATGTTGGTTGACAAGTCCGTTTTGTATTTCAATTGTGTGCAGTGCAGTGACCGAGCCATATTCGACCATTGATCCGACTCTGTCTAAAAGCAATGCTCTACCCTGTAGACCTTGCCGTGTTCGATCCTAATGAAGAGGTACTGTCGGTGTTTACTCTGTCCGTGTTCAATTCTAATTTGAATTCCAAACTTGACTTGAGTTTAATTTTCTGTGTTCAATTCTAATTTGAATTTCAAGCTTGACTTGAGTTTAATTTTGTTCCAGCTGTTTGGCGCTTTACTCCATGGCTTTCAGACAATGGGGGAATTAGTCAACTCTCTAACATTAGCGTATGAAGAGCGGAGGTGGCTTGATGCCGAGGAAAACCTAGCTATGATTCTAAATCCAGCTAGGTTTCTTTGGAATCATGGGGAGATTAATGATACTGCTATGTATCGGGATTCCTTTTTTTTTTTGTGATTACTCTACCAGGCTTCGAGTTGATGGTTGAGACTTCAGGGTCGATCCATGACAGATGGACTGAATACGCTGCTAACAGAGAATGTCAAGAGAATTACGTGGGTATCAAAAAAAATCGGCTGAACAATAGAAGGTTCATGGATATGGAGAATATCCCTATCAACCGGATGGAGGTGAAGGGTGCGCGCCGCATACGGCGCCGCAGCGTTCTTCCCGCCGACTTCGAGGAAAGAGCGGATTCCCACGGCCCGTCCCAGAGTTCATGGTTATACAGTACCAGAGGCTTCCTCTGGCGCGGAAGGAGCTGCGGGTGCAGGCCGCTCGTCAACTCGACGAGGAAGATGACATGATGGTGATGCTGGGTCTGCGCGAGCCACAGCCGGGTCCTTTGAGGCCTCCCGGCATTCTACCCCATCCACCACCTCCAGAGGCGCCGATCGGGCCACGCGGATGGGGAGTCCGAGGCAGAGGCAGAGGCCGTGGTCGAGGCGCGGGCGGTGGCAGAGGCCGCGGTCGCGGCGGCGACGGCGACGGCGACGGCGGTCGCGGCGGTGGGAGGGGTGGTCGCGGCCGTGGGAGGGGAGGTCGCGGTCGCGGTCGCGGTGCCGGCGGTGGCAGAGGCCGCGGTCGCGGCAACGACGGCGACGGCGACGGCGGCAGCGACGGCGACGGCGGCGGCGACGACGACGACGACGACGACGACGACGACGACGACGACGACGACGACAGCGACGGCGACGGCGGTCGCGGCGGTGGGAGGGGTGGTCGCGGTCGCGGTGCCGGCGGTGGCAGAGGCCGCGGTCGCGGCGGCGACGGCGACGGCGGTCGCGGCGGTAGGAGGGGTGGTCGCGGTCGCGGCCGTGGGAGGGGCGGTCGCCGCGGTGCCAGAGGCGGTGGCAGAGCCGGCAGGGGCCGCGGCGCCGGTTGGCCGGAGGGCGACCCCATCGACGCCGTGCCGCTTGCCATGATGCCCTGGCCCAGGGCCTGGGGCCCCCCTCCGTGTATCCGACGAGGCCATGGTGGACGCTGAGCCGGTGGAAGAAATTACATGTCCGAGGCAGAAGAAAAACTAATCTAACTATTACTCCAGAATTTAGTATTTGGACTCCAGTATTTATTAGTAGTAGTTTTCGTTGGTACTCCAGTATTTACTATTTGGACTTGGTAGTACTTTTCTCTCGAATGTTTTTTGTGTTGCAACTTCGGTCGGTTTCTGGACCGTTTTGATCTCGCTTGACGATTCGTGCAGTCCTTTATTGTTGCATGCATTCAGTTTTCTATTCGAGTTCCCCCTACCCTTCGAATAGCGCGTCTCTTCTCCAGACGTGTGCGCCGGTGCGCCCCGATAGAGGAAGCTATAGGAGCCAGGTGGATTGGGTGGATTTGGGAGCGACTCCGCGGCTGATGGAGACCTTCCTATCTCCTCTCCAAGGCACACTCCGCTCTTGTGGTGCCCGCCTGCTTATTAGAAGACGCTCCGTGTATGGCACTCGGCGCAGCCTACACGCTGTCGGCGGCACTCGGGGGGAGGACACGCACTCGGGACCCCGAGTGCTGTGCACAGCCGGAGATCTACTCGGGGGAGCTACTGCTCAGGACCCTGAGCAGGAAGTGGTTGAAGTGCCAGCCCAGCACTTGGGATCCCGAGCTCTTTTGGGGAGCTCGGGGTGCTCGGGACCCCGAACTTCCTCAGGACGCACTGGGTGCTCGGGACACCGAGCTCCTTCGGGACGCGCCATGAGCTCGGGCGAGCTCTTCGAGTACCCCGAGTAGGAGGTGGTGGTACCCCTTTCCCGGGCCAGCCTTGGGATCTATCCGGGGGAGTCGCTACTCAGGACCCTGGGTAGAAGGCAATGGTCGCACGAGGGATACTGTGGACGCCACTGAAGGGCGTGCCATGTGGCATCCGCCGCCGTTCCCCCGCCTTATCAGGGGACCCCCGTTCCTGGATCACCGACAGCAGCCCCCGGCACTAATTCCGGGTGCCGCGTCGTAGTCCGGGAGTAGGGCCCATACCTCTGGCGGGCGAGCGGATGGATGAGCGGGAGAGGACGCGGAGGAGAACACTCTGCATCTTCTCTCTTTTTTTTTATGTATGCTGCTCGGGGGAGCGGGTGCTCGGAACCCCGAGCAGGAGCGCACACAGCCCTGGAAGGTTCGGACTGCGTTGGGAGGTGCTCGGGCGAGCGGGTGCTCGGGACCCCGAGCTCCTTTGGGACCCGCGGGTTGACCTCGTCGAGGGCGACAGGGCGTTCGAGGTTCCGAGGGCTTGGGTCTCCGGGCGCCTTTATGCTTAGTCCTGCATGCATAAAGAGAGGCAAAAAAGGAGTAGGCCCGCTCACAAGAATTGGAGGAAGGCGACGGTACATTCTCTTACTGATCCCCGTCCAGTCCTAGCGCTCTCTGGACGGCCGACCAAGGCGTACTCTCGAGTATCGGGGTAACCCAAGGCCCGAGTGGTTTGGCGGCACCCAGAAGGGAAGCTAGCCGGACGAAGTACTACGTGCTGCCCGGGGGCTCGGTAGTACTTTAGGCGTCACCGTCCCTCCTGGAGTAGCCAAGCGACGGAGGGTACCCGGCCAACTCGAACCGCACACTTGGAGCCGTCCGTACAGCAAGCAGGGGACGGAGGAAGAGAGGTTTCCCGTGCCCGAAACGCTGTCTCCTAGGAGAGGGTTAGCGGAGGCGGGGTGCTTATTAAGAGGCACCCCGGTTAGAGTAAAAGGAATACACAAAGAAACGGTCAGTTGAATACCTTGGACCTAGCGAGGACCGACAAGGTACTATAGGGACCCATCTTCGATGCACGTCACCCTGCAAACAAAAGCGACAAAGGCCAAATGAATGGCCCGCCCACAAGGGTCGGGAGCGGGCACGGTACTCCTGTTTTACCAGCCTCCGTCCTGTCCTGGCGCCTCTCGGAGAGGAGGCGTTGCACTCCAGGCGTGCCCTGCGACCCGCCCAGTCGCTTCGGGGCCGATAAACGTCCCATCACTGTCGGTGGTTCACGCTTTAGAAGGCGGTCTGTGTATGGCACTCGGCGCGGCCTACACGCAGTCGCCGGCACTCAGGGGCGGATATGCACTGGGGTTCCGAGCGCTGTGCACAGCCGCAGGTCTACTCGGGAGAGCCACTCGGGGATCCACTCGGGGGAATCGGCATTCGGGACCCCGAGTAGAACAGCCCGAGTGCTCTAACACCCCGAGTGCTGGTCAGCAGGACCCCGAGTGCTGGTCAGCAGGAGTAGGCGCTACCCCTTCCCGGACCAGCCTCGGGGTCTATCCAGGGGAGTGGCTACTCAGGACCCCGGGTAGTAGGCAATGGTCCCACTAGGGCTACTGTGGGCCCCCTGAAGGGCGTGCCACGTGGCATCCGGCGCCGTTTGCCCGCCTTGTCGGGGGACCCTCGTTCCCGGATCACGGAAAGCGCTGATGTTTTCTATTCATGCAACAATCATCACAAAAACAAATAAAACAAATCAATATTAGAAAGTGCAAAAATGGATAAAAAGGAATTAAAGGAAATTGATTTAAATATTTTTGGAATTTTCTCAGACGTCGGTTAAATAGGGTTTGAATAGAAACTATGAAAATGGTATGTTTATTGTTTAGGCTCAGATTTTATGAACTATTGTCGACGAGGTCTAATTTGGTCAAATAGGTTGTGAACCAGAATTAACAGATGTCGGCGAAATGGGACAAGGGGTCCCACATGTCCTGGGGACGCGTGGGTGTTCGGCCACGTCAGCTCCACCAGGGTCCACAATCTACACCGGTGATAGCCGACTACGGTTATTTTCCAGCTAAGTACCTAGAGCCCGGGAACCACCCGGTCCCGAGTGCTCCTCCCCCGAATGGCCCCGTCCCGGGAGCCGACTGTGGCGCCTCCCGACCAGGTGGAAGGCCACCATGTGCATAAGGCACCCGATCCCAGGATCAGTAGTCGGGTACGCACAACAATGATACAACACAGAGTTACAATAATACATAAACAGAGTACTTACATATACGTACAAGGAGATCCATCCAGGACAGACCCGGGATGGGCAAAATAATCAACTGGTAAACTAGCGAAACAGCAGAACAGGGCGGAAGCTGGACAAAAACTACTCCACAGGCTCGGTTGGGAACTAGGCTCGAAACCTTCAGAAGTCTTCGTAGTCGGCCTGGTCTTGGAGGAACTCGGCAGCAGTCGGATCTTCGTCTTCCACTCCAAAACCTACTATACATATATATGAACAAGGTGAGTACTTTCGTACTCAGCAAGCCGGGAATGATGCCATGTTGGTTAGACAAGAAGAGCTAAGGGTTTCATTTGCGAAAGACTGCCTTATTAAACTCTTTTCTTTGCAAACACTAGTGAGTTCCAAATTTTAGTTGGCGGACAGAGTGTAACGACCCGTTTTCCTTTTTCCGCTAGTCTTCGTTTTCCCGAGCTCCCCTCCTATCCTGTCAGCTGTGCCTCAGTTTTTCTCCCCGGCCAGCCGACTACCTTCTCCCTTGAGCCGAGTAGATTGCTACTCAGTCCTTATATCCTGCCCTTTCCCTTGTCTTACTCGGACCTCCTTGCTGCCGAGTAAGCACTGTGAAGTGGCCGACTACCTTGTTGAGACCTGTTGTTTCCTTGTCCCCCGAGTTGCACCCGCCGGTTGGACGCCGACTACCGGAGTGGAAAAGAACCAGTCTTCACCTGTCCGCAGCACCGCTTGGACCGATGGACAATAACCTGCTGCATCGCTTGGACCAGTGGTCAGTCCGAAGCCCTGTCAGTGAGATTTCTCCAACCTGTCCTAGCCTTGACCTTAATGTCTCATCGCAGCTGCAGTGCCTGCCAACTCCTCTGACCAGTTGGACTCCAAGGTCACTCCCTGTCAAATCCTTTGACAGTTCACCTTGACTTTTTCTCCCTACCCGTTGCCCAACTCCACCGTGCCTCACTCTTGCACGCCGGCTATATATTGAGCCATCCATGCTCCTTCTTCCTTTGTTTTGCAACCGGCCAGCTCCAGCTCTGCTGAGTTCTTGTTCTCCTCTCAAGTTTTGGAGCTCTGTCGCCCGGATTGCAAACCTGGTTCAGCCGACTGCCACCCTTTCCTGCAGCCGACTACTTCTTGATCTTTTTCTTGGTGTTTTAACTTCTCCTGCTTATCAGTGTTTCTTTCTGCTTGTTCAGAGCCTGAACCGTGGACGATCCAGAAGCCGCCTTCGCCGAAGAAGACCCCTCCTTGGAACAAGGCAAGCCTCTTCGATCATATGATTCCATATATGCAAAACTATGTTGTTTGGAAAATATTATGCATGCTTAGTTTACACTTTTGTAAACTGTTGGCCTCGTTTTGCAAGCGCAACCGATGGACCTACCCCAGTAGTAACACTTAATTGGTAGGATGTTGTTATATTTCACCCTTGAAGAGCCCCACAAATGGCACGCTAGCATCCTATCTGAGGATACGATGCGAGTAGAATGGTTAGCTCTGCAACGTTGTTTGTCGTTGGGAAAACGTTGGGTTTTACAAACTGATTGAAAAACCCGGGTACTCCGTGTATCGGCGTGTTTGTGAAACAAATAAAGTTGTGAAAATCTTGATATACAGAGACAGTGCCTGTGTGGCTTGGCTATGTATCATCATTAAGGACTGTTTCCTTTGGGAATTCCATCCGAGCATCATACAGTGCGACCAGACGGGTATTATGGGATGCCCCTGGCCGAGTAAATAGTAGGTTTAGGGAAGTTCAGTGCCGACCACTGAATCCTGTGTGGATCTTTCGCTGGCATTGGATGACTCTAGACTAGCTTTGGAAATGGCCTTGTCACGAATTTCTGGGTACAGGCCAGTACTCGGTGTAATTTTCGTGTCGGATGGGTAAAGCGCACACCTCTGCAGAGTTTAGCAGAACTGTTCGAACAGCCGTGCCCACGGTTAAGGGCGATGCAAGGTGATTCCCATAGCGTAGATTTGTTTGCCAGTGATTTGTGAAGTGTTTGATGGAAAGGGAACCGTGACCAGAGTTTGCCGAGTGAGCAAACGGAAGGCCTGTGTGGCCAGAACGGATCTGTGTGATCCGGGGTGTTAAGCACCATAAACAAGTGTATGAAAAGTAAACAGGATGGAGATCATGCTCCCGGGTTAGCCAGGGCAGCAAAGTTTAAGCCCCGGGTTGTAGCCAGGGCGGCAATTCAGTCTTCGGGTTGTAGCCAGAGACGGTGATGAGCAGCTCCCGGGTTTGTAGCCAGGGCAGCAGTGTTTTAGCTAGCTGGTTGTAGCCTAGCGGGCATTTAGTGCCATGATCATGCTCCCGGGTTGTAGCCAGGGCAGCGATGATGAGCCCCCGGGTTGTAGCCAGGGCGGCCGACTAGCTAGCTGGTTGTAGCCAGTGTAGCGGGCATCAAGTGCCACAGCTGAGATTTGGTTGTAGCCGAGTCTCAGGGTCAACGAGTGGTTGTAGCTACTCGGGAAGTACAGGACCAGCAAATACGAAGCAAAAGATGATAAGAACATGTATGTTTATTTCATTAAGTGGCGAGTTGTTTGAAAGCAACTTGCGGAATGGATAGAGGCGTGAGCCTCTGTCCGACAAACAAAATTTAAGCTCACTAGTGTTTGCAAAGAAAAGAGTTTCTTAAGGCAATTTTCGCAAATGAACCTTAGCCTTTCTGTCTGACCGACATGGCATCATTTCCGGCTTTGCTGAGTACGAAAGTACTCACCTTGTTCATATATATGTTATAGTAGGTTTTGGAGAAGAAGACGAAGATCCGACTGCTGCCCGCCGAGGGGTTTTCCTCCAAGACCAGGCCGACTACGAAGACCTCTGAAGTTTTTCGAGCCTAGTTCCCAACCGGAGCCTGTGGAGTAGTTTTTGCCCAGCTTCCGCCCTGCTTCTGCTGTTTCGCTAGTTTACAACAACGTTGATTATTTTTGCCCATCCCGGGTCTGTCCTGGATGGATCTCCTTGTACATATATGTAAGTACTCTGTTTATGTATTATTGTAAACTCTGTGGTTGTATCATTGTTGTGCGTACCCGACTACTGATCCTGGGATCGGGTGCCTTATGCACATGTGGCCTTCCACCTAGTCGGAGGCGCCACAGCGTGGTAATCAGAGCAAAAAGGTTGGCCCTAGGAACGAAACCCCACCCGTGTAGATATCTTGAGGATCTTATTTTGAAAACTATACTATTTGCAAAAATCTAGGACTTGTCTGAGTATCTTTCTCTCTGCTTTGTAGAATTTTGGAAAAGTTTCTAAACTCTTGGCTATCTCCTACCTTGGCTCCTGCGTGGGATCTTTGGTATTAGCCCTTAGGTTCCAGTGGGCCCCATCTGTCGTCTTTTCGTTGAGGCTGGGTTCCCGAGTATATTCCTTGTTCTGCTGCTTGAATCCATCTTGCTAATCTTGTTGCTCCTTCATCTGTTCCATCGGTTTTGGTTGCCGATATCCTTGCTGAGCCCTCTCCCTTTGGGTTGCCCTTTTCTAGGACCTGATGGCAGAACGTCACGCCGGAATGTTCGTGCTCCAGCTCGCCTGGGTTTCGAAGACCACAGGTCCAGTCCGCAAACAACTGCTTACTGCCGCGGAGGAACAAGAAAGTGGAGCAGACTCAATGATCGGGATGTGCGGAAATGTCCTGTGCAGCCGGCCTTGGTACTTCGACGCTGACAGCAAACCGCTGGAGGATTGCTCAACCTCCTCACTTCAGCAGACCCCCAGCAGCTTATGGCCCATCCCAAGACCCAGACTATTGCCAGGCCATTGCTCAAAAACTGGAGCCGCAATGCAGCATCTTCTCCATCATGCTCACCAGCACAAGCTCACATGGACCGCTCCAAGCTCGCTCGACTTCATGAGGTCCCCGTCCAGCCGAGGTCTCTCAGACTGCTGAACCGTCAGGCTGACGACTGGTCAAGATATGGACAGAAAATTGAACCTAGTGCAGTGCACACCTGTGGAGACACCAGTTTGCTGGCACACCACCTGCATGGACCACACGCACGCCGATTGGTGGAAGAAGCTACTGTGTTGCCCATCAAAGATGCCGCCAAATCGCTCTGGCCTGAGTTTGTTGAAGCCTTTCAGATCCGCAATGTCCCAGGAAGGAGATAGACATTAAAGAGAGACGATTCAACACCTCAAAGCAGGGACATTCCAGCATCAGGCGAGTAGAGCAGGTTCAACCATCTAGTCTCGCTATGCACCCGAGGAACTGTGAACCCGGACAACGAAGAACATAGGAAGGTTTCTGAAAGGGAATGAATGTGCCATGATAGATCCAGCTTATTGCCGCCCATAACTCTACTTTCCAGCACATGGTCAACACGAGCCCTAGTACGTTGAAGACTGCGAGGAGGACGAATCGAAAGTTTTTTCGGCAAGCGCAAGCCTCCCAGATGCGTCCGTGTGGCCGAGTACCAGGTCCTATCTCCCAGTCCTTCCAGTTTCATGTTGCCGCCATCCAGTTCGCGAAGAGTGGGTGTTTTCGCCCATTGCGTTTCCTCGCCGGCGTTCTTCGTTCAGTCCGACCCTCATGCAAATACCTGGTGCAACGTCGCCCTACCTCAGCCGGCCCCTTACAGCGGAAGAGTATTCCGAGGCCCCGGGACAGCCCCCGATGGGGCCCTACAACTGCATTCGAGTTGGGTCCCTTGTGCCCGACAGACTGTCCGAAGCCAGACCCTGCATCCCTGACCCCTAACGCGAGCGCTTCAAGACCCTGTGTTTCAGTCGAGGACAGCCGACTAACATACTAATTCGGATCAGCCTCCCGTGCCCCTGCCGACCTTTGGCCGTGGCCAAGTCAATCAATCCAGTCAGCAGACATGAGCCCGAGAAGCTTAGAGTGGTAAAGGGTACGTTTCTTGTAACGGTACTGTACCAGTTGTTCTGTTTGATTCTGGCAAGATCGCATTCCTTATTCTCATCTTTTTGTGATAAGCTATGGTGGGAGTTCAAGGTCTTAGGAACCTATGTCATACACCCCCTGGTAAGCGGAGTTTAGGTTCGACCAATCATGCCTCGGAAGTTACCTTGGTAATTAAGGAGTTCGTTTCTCAGTCACCCATTGTCCTGGAATCGCAAAGGCTGGTTGATTCTAGGGCATGGACTGGTTAGCTAAAGGGCACAAAGGCCGGAAGTAGACTGTGCAACAGCAGCCATAGGACCGGCAGTGGACCAGAAGGTAGTTTGCCTCCCTTGGAAACCCCAGAACCCGACCCCGTCCTAGAGCTCGTGCAAGTAGTCCTTTGGAAGAAGTGCCGGTGATCAATGAGTACCCTGAGTTTCAGAAGTCTAACGATGCCCCCTGATAGAGAGAGATTGAATTCTCTATATGAGTTGTTACCCGGCACAGCACCCATATCAGACGGACCTATAGAATGGCGGCTAAAGAGTTTACCCGGAAGTGAAAGAGCAATAGAAGAACTTGAGAGCCTAGGTTTTGTACGCACCTAGCACATCACCTTGGGAGCTTCCAGTGCCCTAGTGAAAAGAAGGATAAGACAAGAGGATTTGCGTGATTATCGGCACTGAATGAGTAACCATCAGAATAAGTATCCTCTAGAAGGATGACGAAACCTGATTGACCGCTGCAAGGAGCTTAGTTTCTCTAAAGGTTGACCGAGATCAGATTACCAACCAATTGAACGATCAGGCCTGAGGATCCTACCCAAGACAGCTTTCCTACCCGATATCGATTATTGAGTAACAGTGATGTCCTTCGGACTCATATCGCTCAGCTTTCTTCATGAGCCTTATGAATAAGGTCTCATAGAATATCTCGACAAGTTTGTCGTGGTATTTAGGATGATCCTAATCTTCTCCAAGGACGAGCAGAACATGGGACATTTTGAGAATGGTTCTAGGAAATTAAGCAAGACGCACCAGTTATTGCAAGTACTCCCGAAGTGTGATGTTTGGCTAGACGGTTGCCTTCTAGGGCATGTGGGTCACTGCCCAGGAGTAGCAGTGCACCCGGGGAACAGTGAGAGACGCTTTCTTGGAAATCCGACCTACGGTCACGGGAGAGTGAAAGTTTCCTAGGTGGGTCTGGTTATTATCGGAGATTATTGAAAAGGATTGTTCAGGATTGCCAACCCATAGACAGAATTGCCTAACGAAGCCGAAAGGAGTTTGAATGGATTGAGCGCCTGTGAGAAACAGTTTCATGGAGTTAAGGAAAACGCTGACTACCCCAACCTGTGGATCTCTTCCGGATATGCAAGGAAAGACCTTTGAGGATACTGGATGCATCCCGACTAGGCATAGGGCTGTGTGCTTATGCCAGGAAGAAGAGTGGTTGCGTATGCTCAAGAGCAGTATAGAACCCATGACGCTGAAACTACCACGATCACCAATGACCTCAGAGTGTCAGAGTAGTAGCAATGCCTTGAAGATATGCGACATTACCTAAGTCGGAAATCGGTGTTGAAGTATACACGACCATAAAAGCCTGAAGTAATAATCTCACTCAAGACCGAGGCTTGAATCTCAGACAAAGAAAAGAGGCTTGAGTTGCAATTCAGGATTACGACCTTGGAATACTATCACACGGCAAGACGCAAATTGTTGTTTGCCGATGCCTCCAGTCGGAAAGTTCCATGTAATGCAATCTTGAACGAGCGCTCGGGCCCCTGGATCAAGCCGGCTAAAGTCGGAACGGATAAGCTATGGGATAAATGATTTGGTCTTATGCTAGGATATTCGGTCTGGCGTCTTTTGTTTCGTGATTTCACATGCTACCTTGGAGGACGGATACAGAAAGCTCAAGAATAGATGAAAAGATTGTATCTCTAAAGGAAAGCATGACCCAGGGAAAGAGCCCCCGAGTTTCAACCTCGACGAGGCAAAGGAACTGTTGGTGGGGAAACGCATCTGCGTGCCCGACAGAAGAAATCCAAGACTTGATCTTCAGAACCCATGAGTCGCCTTATTCCACCCACCCAGGAAGTACAAGATGTCAAGGATATTAAGGATCATTACTGTGGCCTGGAATTGAAGTGCGAGGATTATTGCCCGAGTTTGTCGCAGTTTGTGAATTTGCCAAAGGGTAAAGCAGAGCATCAGAAGCCACAGCAGGAATTGCTTCAGCCCCTTAAGGATACCCGAGGCTGAAATGAGAAAATAGAGAATGGATTCATCGTGGATTACCTAAGACCGGCCCGGCAAGGAATGATTCCATCTGGCGGTATAGTGGATCGAGTGATCCAGGTCGCCCATTTAATTCCCGTCAAGACAACCTAGGGCGCGGCCAAGAGCGTACCCGAGCCTTGTAATCTTGACCAAGTGGTTATCTGCCAACATGGAGTCCCAAAGAAGATAGTGTCTGACGAGGAGCTAGTTCACCTCCACTTTTGGCAAAAGTTGCATGAGGCAATGGGCACTAACTGAACTCAGTGACCGAGCATGTCACCCCCCAGACGGCATGGAAAACCGAGAGATGTGCAACCCAGATGTTGGAAGATAGGCGTAAGGAGCATGTGCCCTGGATTTTGAAAGGGAACCTGGGATCTCTGTCTGCCTTTGCCGAGTTCTCGTACAATCCAGACACATCGAAGCCAGTATCCAGAGGCCCCCAATGAAGCTCTATATGGACGGCAAGTGTAGAACCCCACTCGTTGGACAGAACGTAGGAGAAAAGGATGGTTTTTGACGCAGACAGCTTTGACAAGAGGGACAAGCAGAAGAGCGATAAGGTTATCCGAGAGCGCTGATAGATCAGCCCAACCCCGGCAGAAGGAATCTATGCAGAATAATCCGGAGACGAGAGCCGATGTCAGATAGGAGAGCCGGATGTGTATCTCCGAGTATCACCCCTATACGAGGAACACAAGTGATTTGGAATGGGTGGAAAGCTAGCGCCTCCGGCTATTCGGACGCTAGCCGCTATCATCGGACAGACGCGGAGTGAGTGCGGTATACTGAGGTTACCCGCAAAATTACGGCGCCACGTCCGACCGGCGGCGGCGATTGTGGATTGACGAAATGTCTTCGCCAAGAAGAGCAAGTTCCGTTGGAAGAGATCAACGACAACGCCACCTACCCAAGGAACGCCCCTACTTCCGGATTTTGGACGACAAGGGACAGACGTGACCAGACGAGAGAAAATCAGAGTTCTGCAGGGTGCAGGAGTAACCATTCGGAGATGACGCTACATGGGAAGAGAAGATCGCCCAAGCTGAGTACCCGGAGCTCTTCGCCGAGTATGCGAACTCGGGACGAAGATCTGTAAGTGGGGAGGTTTGTACGACCCGTTTCCTTTTTCCGCTAGCTTCGTTTTACCGAGCTCACCCACTCCCTCATCCTGTCACCTGTGCTCAGTTTTCTCCCGGCGCCGCCGACTACCTTCTCCTTGGAGCCGAGTAGATTGCTACTCAGTCCTTATATCCTGCCCTTCCTTGTCTTACCGAGACCTCCTTGCTGCACCGGAGTAAGACACGGAAGTGGCCGACACCTTGTTGAGACCGTGTGTTTCTCTGTCCCGGATTGCACCGCCGGTTGGCGCCGCCCGGACGTGGAAAAAACAGTCTGTCACCTGTCCGCAGCACCGCTTGGACCGATTGGCAATAACCTGCGCACCGAATTTGCGACCAGTGGTCAGTGCCGAAAGCCCTGTCAGTGAGATTTCTCCAACCTGTCCTACGCCTTGACCTTAATGTAGCAGTCGCAGCTGCAGTGCCTCCACTCTCTGACCACGTTTGGACTCCAAGGTCACTCCCGTCATCCTGACAGTTCACTTGAACTTTTCTCCCTACCCGTTGCCCAACTCCACGTGCTCAACTCTTGCTACGCCGCTATATATGAGCCGATCCATGGGCTCCTTCTTCTTGTTTGCAAACCGAGCCAGCTCCAGCTCTGGCTGAGTTATTGTTCCGCTCTCAGTTTTGGGAGGCTCTGTCCGCCCGGTAAGCAAACCGTGGTTTCAGGCCGACTGCACCTTTCCTGCAGCCGACTACTTCATGATATTTTCTTGGGTGTTTTATCTTCTCCTGCTTATCAGATGTTTCCTTTCGCTCGTTCAGAGCCTGACACGGTGGGACAATCCAGAAGCCGCCTTCGCCGAAGAAGACCCTCTTGAACAAGGGCAAGCCTCTTCGACAATTGATTCACTATATAGGCACACAGACTATGTTGTTTTGGAAAATATTATGCATGCTTAGTTACACTTTGGTAAACTGTTGGCCTCGGTTTTGCAAGCGCCACCGAGGAAATACCCAGTAGTCCAACACTTAATTTGGTAGTAGGTTGTTAATACGATTACCTTGAAGACGCCCCCAAAATGGCAAGCGAGCATCTCACTTGGGAGGGATACGATGCTGTAGAATGCTTGCTCTGCAACCGTTGTTTATTCTTGGGAGAAACGGTTGGTTATACCAAACTGATTGAAAAAACCCGGTCCCCGTGTATCGCTGTTTTGGTGAAAACAAATAAAGTTTGTGAAAGATCTTGGATATACAGAGACGGTGCCTGTTTGGCTTGGCTACTGTAGTTGCATCATTAGAGGGACTGTTCCTTTGGGAAGTTCCATCCGAAGCATCAGTACAGTGCGCAGTGACGGGTACTTATAGGGATGCCCTGGCCGAGGTAATAGTAGGGTTTTAGGGAAGTTCAGCCGGACACTGAACTCTGTGTGGATCTTCGCTGCAGGATGACTCTAGACTAAGGTTTGGAAATGGCTGGCACGAATTCTGGGAGCTAGTACTCGGTGTAATTTGTTCGTGTCGGATGGGTAAAGCGCACAGCCCTCTGCAAGTTAGCAAGAACGTTGACAGCGTTGCCCAGGTTTAGCGGCGATTGCAAGGTGATTCCCATAGCGTAAGATTTGTTTGCAGTTGATTTGGAAGTGTTTGTGGGAAAGGGAACGTGACCAGAGTTTGCCGAGTGAGCAATACGAGGCCTGTGTGAGCCAGAAACGGATCCTGTGTGATCCGGGTGTTAAGCACATAAACAAGTAGTATGAAAGTAAACAGGAGGAGATCATGCTCCCGGTTGTAGGCCAGTGAGCAAAGTTAAGCCCGGGTTGTAGCCAGGGCGGAATCAGTCTTCGGTTGTAAGCACCAGAAGACTGACTGCAGCACGCTCCGGGTTGTAGCCAGGGCAGCAGTGTTTTAGCTAGCTGGTGTGATGCCAGCGCGGGCAATTTAGTGCATGTATCATGCTCCGGGGTGTAGCCAGGGCCACGCGATGATGAGCCCCCGGGTTGTAACCAGGGCCGGCCGACTAGCTAGCTGGTTGTAAGCCAGTGTAGCGGGCATCCAGTGCCACAGCTGAGATTTGGGTTGTACCGAGTCTCAGGGTCAGCGAGTGGTTGTAGCTTACTCGGAGAAAGTCAAGGACAGCCAAATACGAAGCAAAACGGAGGAATAAAAAGAAACATGAGTTATTTCATAAGTGGCGAGTTGTTGAAAGCAACTTTTGCGGAATGATAGGGCGTGAGCCTCTGTTCCGACAACAAAAATGTTAAGCTCACTAGTGTTTGCAAGAGAAAAGGAGTTTTCTTAAGCAATTTTCCGCAAAATGAACGCCGTTTACCCTTTCTGTCTGACCGCCATGGCCTCATTTCGGCTTCTGAGTACAAAGTACTACCCTGTTCATAATAAAGTATATGCAGGTTTGGAGAAGGAAGACGAGAGATCCGACTGCTGCCGATTCCGCCAAGACCAGGCCGACTACGAAGTACCTCTGAGGTTCGGAGCCTAGTTCCCACGAGCCCGTGGAGTAGTTTTTGCCCGCTTCCGCCCGCTCTGCTGTTGCGCTAGTTACCTGTTGATTATTTTTGCCGATTCCCTGGTCTGTCCTGGCGATCGTAACTGGTACATATATTAAGTACCTGTTTATGTATTAATCTGTACACTCGTGATTGTATCATTGTTGTACTAACGCCGACTACTGATGCCTGGGAATCGGGTGCCTTATGCCATGGTGGCCTTCCACCAATGCCCTACGTCGGGAGGCGCCACACATGAGGCTCACGCCTCCATCCCATCCGCAAGTCTGCTTTTCAACAATCACGCACTTAAAGCAAATCAAAGAGAAAACATACATGTTCTTATTATCTTTTACTTTCGCATTTGTTGTCCTTATCATCCCGAGTAGCTAAACCAGCCGTTGACTGATCCTTCTGAGACATACTGACCCGTACAGCCAAAGATGCGGTACTCACCATGTGGCTACTTGAAGTAATGCAGTCCGGCT
>RYFJ01000772.1:0-261570 GCA_003991445.1 Oryza meyeriana var. granulata | reverse complement strand
GCATAAAACATGTAACAACGCATGATATAGTGTGGGGATGTTCTTTCGATCATCCATTGCACGTATAATGTTTTGCTACTTAGTTCCTTCAATAAGTCGTCCATACTACTACTAGTAAGCCTTAGTCGTTCATGGGATTCTGTTGACTAAGGAAAAAGGTGGCCCTGTTTTCACCTGGGGATCAAGCAAGCTCGCGCACTCCCATTTGTGGAGGTTAATGTTGCGACCTGCGTGCTACGGAGCTAGCCACCGTCCAGTACGTAGAATAGTCTCCTGCTCTGACTTTGTCATTAATGAGCTGTTAAACAGCTTGGACTCCCATTGAACATTTACACATTGTTTCTGTCCCTATTGCGTATGGCTAATTTGCTTGCATGCTGAAAGTTCAATCTACAGTAGTAGAGCTGTGCAATAGCTAGCGATGGCACACGGGCGCACGGCCAACTAAATGACAGTACTTTGGTGTCAAATCGTGTGGATGGGTCTACTCTGCAGGGATGTTCTTATCTTGATAATGATATCCTGTAGATCGAATAATAGAACATGGAGAAAACGACTGTTTGTGTGCTTGTCGACCAAATTAATTAAGGCGCGCTAGCTTGCTGACCCCAACATTTTTGGTCGTGTTGGAAATCGAGATGGGCGCGTGCGGGTGATCTCCCCTGGTGTATTTGTCAAGGCACCTATTGCGCAAAAGAGAGCGGTACAAGTGTAGGGTACTTTACTCTATATTTAGGCTGTGTTCTTTTATTTTTTAAAAAAAAATTTTAAAACAGATTATTTACTCCATGTTTCTAAAAATGCAATTTCTAAAAAAACTTTCTTCTACTCAATTACTCCATATCTCTAAAAGGGAAAACTCTATGTTTTACTCTATTTATTTGTTTACATGTATATTATTTTCACATTGGCTTCGGTTAGATGTTATATGAATTTTTCATTACAAATCTACTACTTAATTTCTCTTTACATATCAAATCTTAATAAATCTTAATGGTTTTTTCATACTAATGATCAGTTTGGATTTTGATATTTAAGTACACACATTAAAAGAACATTATAAACGAACTAAAACTTTACGAAACAAACCTCGGGTGCAATTGTAATAATCCATTTCATTGCCTAACCCGAATTTGCAACACTGCCCTTGATTTAATGCTACGAACGAGGTCAAGTAGTCCCAATATATTTTAAAAATTGTCTATTTTACTCCCTTGAACTATTCCACTAGAGCACTTAACCCTCTAAACTATTTTTGGGTTTATTTTATCCCTGAACTATTGAAAATAGTTCACTTTACTTCCTAATGATATTTCTCTTTTTTGTTTTTCTCTAGATAAGTCGAATTTTTCTGCGGAATTTGGTAGGATAAAAATGCATTACAAATTTACGTCTCAACATTTTTTTAAAAAATTTATCATTATTTACATAGGATGAAAAATTAGCACCTAAGGCTAATTAATATCGAGGTTTTAAAATTGAAATAAACAGTCATGAAAAAATTTGAAAGCATTTTTGAAATTTGATAATGGTGTTAGCTATGACTCTAAAATGTCTTAGTTTAAAATACGACTTATATAAAGAGAAACAAAAAAAGAAAAATGTTAGTCACAAGTAAAGTGAATTTTTTTAATAGTTTAAGGGGTTAAATGACCACAACATAGTTTAGGAGGTTAGTAATCCAATGAAATAGTTTGAGGTAGTAAAATGGACTTTTCTCTATATTTATTGATTGATTTATTGTAATACTCCCTTGTTTCCAAATGTAAGTAACTTCAGTCTTCCTTACTCTTTTCTAAATATAAGCAGTTTGGGGATTTATACTCACTTTTCATCTTTTGTTCCATACATGTCCCTATCAGACAAATAATGCCCATCTACATGAATAAATGACACCTTTTTAATGCATTATAAATGAAGAGCAACAAAGTCATTTGACATGTTTTTCCTAATTCCTGTGCATAAGTCTTACAACTTCTTATATTTGGAATTAGAGGGGGAATTATAGTGTCACACTCGACCCGACGCTACCATACACAGTACTTGATAGGGCATGCTATAGGAGAGCACGAACCGACTGCCACAAATCGTGATGCTCTTTCTAGTTTCAGGACACATTGGTAGTACCAATGCATCACTACCTTCCTAACTTAACAGTACAACACATATACCTTAACCTCAATTACATCTTCGGCCCACCCTAGAAGCAACTAGCAGCACAAGCAACACCCAGTGGAACCAATGAATTAGCTCTCAGCAACATAGGTAGCGACTAGGGAACTACGATAAAAACCTAATCTTCAACTTCATCTTTTACTTAGAGAGAATATTCAGCTTCATCTCCCCGGGAAGGTGTTCAGAAGCAAGGTTAGGCCTGGCTATTTTGCAATTCTTTTGGTTCAAGGATTTCAAAACGGTACGTGGGTTTCTTTTAATTCTTTATCAAAAGAGACTCAAAGTCTCTCCATCCAACCTAGATCCTTTTGAACAACTCATTTGTGTTACACCGACTATTGAAAACACTAAGTCAGTATCTCATTTCATGGCTCCTTGAACCATTTTACACATATGCAGCTCCTACAACCATTCTTTGAAATTAGACCAGATCGTTGAGCCCTTTTCTGTTTCTCGATTTATTTCCTAGAGTCCCACTACTCCAAGTAGCACGCCACACTGCTTCCCCTAAGGAAACTTAGTCTATAACATATTTAGACATCTCGAATCACATAGACCCTTTTTGACCACTCAAGTTATCCATTAGCCATGTTACCAACGGTTTCCAACCCATAATAACCTTTAACAAAGCACTGCCAAACAAATCTATACTATGAGATCACTTTATATCTAACATGGCCGTATGGCAGTTCAAACCGATTGGTTAGGTGTATCCTTTACCCACATGACCCAAACTTACTCCTGGGTAAACTCTTCGTTAGCTAGGTATACCAAGGCCTTTACAAAGCCAATTTAGGGTCACCTTGTGCCAACTAGAAGGATCATCGTTGGCCTAGCATTGATCCAGCAGTGGTAGTATTACTATCAGTTCAAGGCTTGAACTGGTAGTAATACTAGGCCAACCATTGCCAGTTCCACTGAACTGATAATGAAAACTTGGCGAGCAACTTTAAGCCACGAGCACTAGGGCAAAGAAAATTCACAAATCGACGTGAGCTACCTGCTCTCCTCTCTTCTCACTCCTCTCTCGACTATCTTTATCCCTCTCCCCTCCTTAGGAGCCGCCTCAACTCCCCTCCTCCAGCGCTACCCCACCTCAGTCCCTCCAGTCAAATTGCCATGAGCATCGCTCCCCTCCAGCCAGTACTCCACGAGCTTGGGGCCAGCCAGATCTAGTCGCCATAAGCTTGGGGCAGGACTTAGCGGTGACAGTAGCTGCAGCTTTGGAGGGAGGAGAATGTCACACCGTAAAAATCACCTTTTAATAAAATGAGTTGTGTAAATCATTTACTAAAAATCCTTTAAAGCGTGCTCTAATATCCTGAAAATTAATTGAAATATAAAACTCGAATACTAAAAATCATGGCTGTCAAAAACCTAATTGCAAAAATTGCATCATACTGATTTTTTGGATTATTTTTTTCAAGCCAAACCAGTGCGAGAAATTATTCTTTCAGGGCAAAATTTGAAATAAACCAATCTTTTCTTTTTGTGAAAATCCAAAACTACTTTGTCTTTTTGATTCAAATATGGTTGTGCTGAAAAAACCAAACTAAATTTTCATTTGGGCCAAAACCTAACCCTAGGCCTTGTCCCGCCCAGTTGGCCAGGCCGGCCCAATAGGCCAGCCAGCCAGGAGGCAGCTTAACTACCTTTTCCTTGGCCGTGGGCCAGTGCCCAACAGGCCGGCCCAGTTAGCGACCAGCCAGCCGAGCCGGCCAACGAGCCGAGCCGAAGGAGGATGTCACCGCTAAATCCCGTCCCCACCCAGCCTTGTCACCGAGCTAGAAGTGGGCTCGACTAGCCCTGCCGCCGGTGAAGCTTGTCGCTGCCCGTCACTGGAATCCACCGAGCCAAGGGTGAACCCTAGGCACCGAGCCACCCCGCCTAGCACTGTGCACCGCCGCTCAGCAACTCCTTTGGTGCCCACCAACTACCCCTTCCATGTGCCACGCTGCTCAACCCGGTCCACGACAATTGCACCACGCAGTGGCAGGCCCAAAGCAGCATGGCAGCCTGCTCCATGACAACGCGAGGATGCCCGCGCCGCTACCCCTTTCCCCACTCCAGCTCGAGCAGTCGCGTTGCCATGGTCAACCGCACGAGGGCAATTATTTTGCCAGTATCTTGGCCCCACCGTCACGCCTATCCGCCTCTGCCATGCACCCCGCCTGGCGGAGGAGGAAATGAACCTACTTTTGCCCATCCCGCACCCTCGCTCTCTCTCTTCCTCCACCATCGCCGTGACCATGGCCGCGTGATGCGCGCCCCGAACCAGGCGCAAGAATCCAAGGGGTGGAGGACGCCACCTTAATGGCGTGACAACCTGCGAGCCCCACCCTCTAGCACTTTGCGACGAGGGCAGCCACCCCGCCGCCTATAAAAGCCAACTAGCCACATGTGCCCGCGCTTCGCTGCGGGTTATGAATTTTCCAATACCATAGTAAAAAGTTTGTCATAATATTTTTTGTGCAGCTATTTTAGCTTGTACCAATGGAAAGATTTGTCATTTAAATATTTAAATTGCTTTTCTGCGCACACATCTATACAAACTTGCATATATGCATTACGACAACAATGCTACAACAATAAAAAACAAGAAAACAAGTTCACAAAAAACTTTATTATTACTCGCTTTGTTATGGGAATTGTCTTATAGAAAGATTAAGGGCACTTGAGGTGTTGCTCTTGTATAAGTCAGTATATGAAATACACATACTTATCATCGTGTAAACGGGTTCAAGGAGATGTCAAAAATCCTTATAAAAACATGGCTATAGAAGCAAATACATCACAATAACGATAATTGTTGCTTTGACACATGGGGTCAGGTGGCTGTCTGGTCCTTGGCCCTACTTTGACCAAGTGACATGGGCCGACTGTTTGGTGCTCTAAACTTTTGAACTGATCTGCCGGGTGTTGGTCTAACATTGTTTTCATGTTCTTCTCTGGTATTGGTATTGGTATTGACGTATCTTCATTGGGCTCTGCATGGATCAAATCGGTGTGCTGCGTTTGACCGTACTGTATTTGCTGGGGTACCAGGGTTGCCTGTTTTCTATTTGGGTCTGCCAACATACCTTTTGCTGCTTCGTGTACCCGTGTACCTGTGTCATCGAGCCTGTTTCTATTTATGGGCCTTCCGTGCTTCTTCTTTTGGCTAGGGTGGGAGTGGGGTGGCAAGTGGAGGGTGAGTAGAGGCGGTGTAGCTCAAAGTGAGGAGGGGAAAATGGAGTTGGGGTTCGACAATAGTGGCTGCGGCAATGGCGGTGAGCAAGGTGCTGCCAGCCGTGGCACTGAGGTGGTGCGGAGCAGGAGGGTGTCGGCAAAGGTGCCTCTCGCCGGCGTCTGGGGCAGGCGGAGGACGGAGCTCAGTCAGCGGCAGGCGGCAAGCGAGGTTGCCGGAGGCGGAGGTGCAGTGACAGCGGCATTGAAGCATTTCGGCCAAGGAGGGGCTTCTGGTCGGGGTGGTTTGTTGTTTTGCGTTGGGTGTGGGTGTGGTCAGGCTTACGTCTTGTCTGTACCGCCATCTGTATTGTCTTAGCCGTGGTGGCGCGCCAGTGATCCAGTTCTTAGGGTGGTACTCTGAGCCACCGCAGGACGGCCAGTCAGACCACCTGTGCATGGCGATCTGCATCCTTATCGTGTTGGCACCCATTGTTTTCCTTTCCATCCTAGAGGCGATGTTAGAGTAGGAAGTTGATAATGTGGCTGCTAGATGCTAGCGTTGTATTCCCTATGTATCGACTTTTATGGTCCCAGCTTTTAATCTTTAGCTTCGGTGATTTTGAGTATGAGGTCCTTGGCTCATTTTTGGTTGCTGGTTAAGAAAACTGTCACTTTTTTTAAATATGCTTAGATCCCTCAATTCCTCTGTGTCTTGAGCCATGGACCATTATGGTTTTGATTGGTGCTTGGATATCTTTTGACGGGAACTGTTGTTTTCCCTAATATGTCTAAGTTCTTTATTTTTCCTAGCCTTCTGTGTATTCTGAGGTTGCTATTTTTGATAGGTGCGATCGTCGCCCTGTCTTAAAGTAGCATAATCTGATGAATGAGTTCCCTACTAGTGGGCACTTTAGCCTAAGCATGAGCATAGCCAATGCTTTCTAAAGCCATAGAGTTAAAGCAGGCAAAAGGTTGCATCGTTCCACATTCCATTCTTCCTGACACGTAGCACAGGGTATTACATCACTTGGTATGAAAGGGAAATTGCCTTGCTTGGAAGGCGATGGTGAAACAAAAGCTTACACTTGTAACCCTTCTTATGGAGATGGTGGGGGCGTGCGGGTTCAATTTCCGGCACGTTCCTTTTGGGACACAGGGTAACCCCCGGATCGACATACGACAGAGCAAGTAATGTGCTTCCAGGAGTAGGGCGGTAGTGTGTTCGTGGCTAGGTGCTGATAACGGGCCTCTAGATCAGCATATCGTCCCGAAGCTCATGCAGCTCTTCGAGGGCTTTGCTCGTAGGCGTTCTCGGTGGTGTAGGCTAGTTTGGAGAGATAGGACACATCTGCTTCCTTCGGCGTTTTCAGTTGGGTGGAGGTGGCACCGCTATCATCTTCCCCACGGTAGGGGTGCATACCAAAATGGTTGGCTACTCCCAAGAGACACAGATCTTGCAAAACTCGTTGGAGCGCTCGCGGAACACGTGCCCGAGTGGCGGCTTCAAGGGTTTTTCGGGGATGAAGGTTTTGGAAGGTGATTACTTCGTCTCCCGGAAGATGGAGGTAAACTGTCACCTTCCAGCTTGTTTGGGATCCCTGAACAACCTGCTCATTACAAAATACTGGCTCCTCGTGTAGCCTAACTGCCGACAGAGGAATTCCAGTTGCTGGGCATACCCATTGAGCTTGTCCTCGGCATGCCCCTCGGTTGCTGGTAGCGGGGTTGACATGGTTGTGGTTTTTTGGTTGGCTAGGAAGGGTCGAGCTTTTTAGTGGCAGAGGCTTAGTCCGAAAGGGTGCCTTTATGGGGTCATTTTCACTTCCTTTTATAGGCACCATTTTTCAGTGGTTCCTTTGGTTGGTTCAGGCATCTTTAGTGCTTGTGCCTTCTTGCAGTGAACCCTGTTCCATTTACTGGTAGTGGACACACCAGGGGGACTTCCGAGGGTTGGTACCTACCACTTTTTCTTAGTCAATCGCTTTTTTCCCTAGGTCTTGCAGAATCCTTGTCCAAGGTGTTGTTGGACCCTTTTTCGATGTCTTGCAAGACCTCCGAAATCCATGATTCGTTATCTCGAGATAACAGGCAGTAGGCTACCTCCCTTAGATTTTTGTCATGAGATTGTGCTTAGGTTGTGTCTTCATCTGGTTTGTTGCAGTTTTTCCTTAATACAATGTTTGAAAAGTCTCTTATTGGTCTGGCCTCGTGGTGATTTATATACTGTTCTAGGGCTTTTCCTGTTCTCATCAAGGCCCCAGAATTAGAGTATCCTTTAGATGGGTTAGTCCTCGAGTGGTCGGTATTCGTGTTCTAGAACACTCTACAAGTAGCTTATGTACCATATCCGTCGTGTGTCCTCTACCATTGTTGGAAAAGGGACTCCTGATCTTTCGCGATCCTTTGACTTGCTATGTTACAATCCATGTCACTGTCCTATAGTCGGTGCCTACCTTGGTAGGTGCCTTGATTAGGGTATTTCTGAGGATCGCGTTGAGAAGAGGTCATTACCGGTTCAAGTGGATCAGGTTGAGTTAGGCCCAGCTGTAAGTCTCTGCTTGGCTAAGGATGGGGCGACTTAAGGTAGAAATTTTGCTTGGCTGAGGTTAGGGCAACCGTCCAGAATTTCTGATCCCAGACTGACAAGTAATCTTTTAATAATCCAAGTCTTCGAGAAGATCATCAAGAAATTTAGGGCCACAACGCAGACTGAAAGAGAAAACTCCTGAATTTTCGGGATCCTCTGACTTGCTATGTACGATCCATGCCACTGTCCTATATATCGGTGCCTAAGTTGGTACGGTGCCTTGATCTGGGTATTTTTGAGGGGCAGTTGAGAAGGACTGTGGCCTTGTTAAGATCAATGACTACAGCCGGCATGATTTGAAGTTGTGGAAAAAAGAGTCATGGAGGTTACTAAAGTATGCAATGAAGTTGTTGAAGGTAGAGATGAGCTTGAGAGGGATTTCTTATTTTTGCAACAAACACCGTACTAAGTTACTTGGAGAGAACTGTGAACTGGAGAAAAAGATAGTTGAGTTGCAAGAGAAGCTAGATTGTAAGATGAGAGACAAGAAGGAGAAAGATAAATCATCGTTGAGAATTATGAATTAAATGCAGAAGTTTGTGCTTTAGAAAGGCAGCTTTTGCCAAGTTAAAAATAAGAGTGAATAGGCATATGTAGTTCTTAATAATCAAACATAAACAGCTATACATTTTGGTTTGCTTGATTTGGTTGAGACAAATGTGCTCCTAGCTGTAAGGTTGTTAGATGTATTATGTATGTGCTTCCCAAAAAATGCAATCTGAACTTAATTACTATATGTGCTCTTGTGGCACCTTTCTTTGTAAATTATATCAAAATAATGTAAAATTAAAATAATGTTAAAATTTAATTAGGGTAAGAGAGCACAGTCCAAGTTGTTCTGAGAACAACAGATGTGCAATTGAATCGATCGAGCAATTAAACATGCATGCTACACGTCTCCAGTAACTGCTACGCCTAACTTTTTACATGCGTGTATATATAGAATGTGCAAGACAAGTTTTCTCTCTGCGTTCTTTTTGCTTTACGCATGCATGTACATAAGCAAGTGTGCGAAGTTGTTTTGTTTCCTCTTGCTCTTCTGCATGCATGCATTTACATATGCAAATTCTTTTTGTATGCATGCATAGAGACAAGTGCAAGATAAATTTCTAGGCCGTGAATATCGTGCAAATGTAGATACATCATGCTCTATAAATGTTGATCGGTCACCTCTATAAATAGTATACAGCCTGCAGTTGCTCAGAATTCTTATCGCATGCCGCCGATGAGCCACTTCCTACAAACAGTAGCTTATCATGTAGTATTCTACATGCATGCTAAAAAACTTGTCAACAGGCCGTACGTGTGCTGGGAGACTCTAAATAGTACACCATCATGTAGTATTATGTATATGCACGCTGAAAAGAATAGGCCAACAGGCTTTATTGTGTGCTAGAAGAGCTCATATTAATACATTTTTGCCTCCGACCCATTCTCAGCGGAAGGCGCGCGAGGGGCAGCGGGCGAGGGTGCGGGCGAATGGCGCGGCGAGGGACGGGCGCAGGCCCGGGCGCAGGGGCACGGGAGGCGGGCCGCGAGGGCGAGGGTACGGGTGCGGGCGATAGGCGAGGGCGCGGGCGCGGGCGATAGGCGATGGCGAGGGACGAGCGCACGGGGGACCGCGGGGAGCCGGCGAGGGGCGAGCGAACGGCGCGGACACGGGCGAGGGAGCTGCCGGACACGGGCGAGGGAGCTGTTGAGGGGCGAGGGCGCGAGCGCGGGCACGGGCGCGGGCGATGGCGAGGGCACGGGCGCGGGCACGGGCACGGGCGTCGGAGAAGCCGATCGCCAGAAGGAGTCGATGCCGACCGGGAGAGGCCGATCGCCGGGAGAGGCCGATCCGACCGGGAGAGGCCGATCCGACCGGGAGGAGCCGAGCGCCGACCGGGAGGCCGATCACCGGAGAGACGTCGAACACCAGGAAGGAGCCGATCAGCTAGGAGGAGCCAAAGCCAATCAACCGGAAGAAGCCGATCGTCTCGAGCTTACTTCCCTGAGCTCCTTGGTGCGGAAGATGTAAGTCCAGGGCCCGGGGAGCGGCGCCGGGACCAGGAGCTGTGTTTTGTAATGTGCCCCGGGGATGCCACCCGGGGCTGAAGCTGTGGGACCCGGGACCGGGAGTCCCGGGCACGCGTACGGGATGGTCCTCGGTGACCCAGGGGGTCCGAGGAGGTGGTTCCCGGGACCCGGGGCCCGAGGAGGCGGTTCCAGGGACTGGGAAGGTCCGAGAGCCGTTGTTGCGACTTGCTCGGGGAGAGCGCATCCGGGCCGAGGTAGAGCTCGCGCCCGGGTACTTAGCAGGGAAGCAGCCGTAGCCGGCCTTCTCTTGCGCGGGATATGACCCCGGGGGAACCGCCTTCTCTTCCGTAGCCGTAGCCGTAGCCGCTGGCGACCACAGGCACGAGGCGGAGCAAGTGAAGCTACTGGCCGCCGACATCGACGCACAGGCCGAGGCCCTTGCAACGCGGGAGGCGGCCGTGGAGGACAAGGAGAACTCCCTCGCCCACGCAGTGTGAGGCGCCGAGGCAGTGTCCAGGCCCTTTCCGGGAACCTTCTCCGCGGGGCGTGTCAGGGTCCTCTCCGGGAAGCTCGCCGACCTCCGAGAACTCGCCGGGGTTGTTTCCTCGCCCGGGCCCTCTCGTGCGCGCCGCCAGAACTTCTCTCGGCGATGACGAAACTCAGGCGAGGATGAGCCGATCTCCGGGAGCTCTCAAGAACAGATAATTGGACACTACGAGGGGCACGGGGGAGGGCGCGGACACGGGGCCGGCGAGAGGGGCACGGGCGAGGGCGCAAGAGCCGGCGAGGGGCGAGAACACGGGCGCGGGTGAAGGCACGGGCGAGGGCACGGGTGAGGGGCGCGTGGCGAGGGCGCGGGCGAGCGCACGGGAGAGGGCCCGGGCGAGGGCGCGGGCGCGGGAGCCGGCGAGGGGCGAGGGCACGGGCGCGAGCGCGGGCGAGGGCACGTGCGAATTTTATTTTACTACCTAAATGCTCAAGCAAATTTAGTATTCATATGTCTGTGGCAAGCAAATTTAGTATTCATATATAATATATTATTTTACTGCCCACCTTTCTTTGCTTTTATTATGGATCTCTGACGTTGTTGGCTTTCACGTATTGGCCCCCGAGTAGAATGTGAACTCACACCTACAATTAAGAATGTATTAATTATTTAATATAACAAAATTACATGGCCAGATCATATATCAAATTTATCATGGATTTTCTATTTTGATCATGTAAATATGGTTAAAATTTACGTGGTGGCATATGACATGATGGATGGCTATTGGTGGATACTCGCCAAAATCCCGCACCAGGAAAAAATAAAATGCAATATCAAGCCAATAAAAGCAAGACTAAAGGTACCTGTTGTAAGAATAGCTTGCTCTCCACCTGAGTGCTTTCTTTTCCGAGTTCTGGAAGGTGTACTATCCATAAAACATAATTTACCCTTCAAATACCAATATGAAATATATGAATTAATTAAAGAAAGATACTAGACTTGCAAAGCAAACTATTAGAAAACACACCGAACGCTCTCATTGTACATGAGAGAACGGACAGAACAAGGCACATAATTAACTTCAATACTATGAGGAAAAACTGAACAAGTAAAATAATTCAGTCGATGTTAGTCAGCAAAGTCAGATCAGAAATTGTTAGGATCAGCAACCACCTTTAGCCAAACAATTAGTAGGTGCTTCAATAATAGTTCCATAGCCAGTTAAAGTTACAACACGAGTTAGCATCAGTACCAGTATTGTCATAGTTAGCGAAGTTACAACGTATGTCATAGTTAGCGAAGTTACAATGTAAGTTAAAATCAGTACGTAGCCTCGCTTTATAGAACTTCTGTTAAACATATACTATTCCTTAAAAATGCTTTCTAAAAGACTTACTCTAGGTATATAACAACTAAAAACACATGTGGCATCTTCGTACCTTCCTCTAGAACTGCTATGGATGGCCTAAGTGAAAACTATCTGTCGAATGAGGACCATCTATTGGTTGCTCAAAGCTTTGCACTTGTTGAGGCATGCAAATGCAAAAAGGCAGTGCTGCGCTTATATAGGCAAGGGAGGTGACATGCAGTGAAAAAGAAATCATAGACGATGCAGCTGATGTGACATGACCCAACAATTTTTTTTATCTCCATCTTTGAGATACATTGTGGTTGCACCCTAAATGCATGCATGCACATCGTGACAAATAGCATCCTCTAGTGCTGGCTGCTGCATGGTGCATGCACTGATGGGTCACATCGAGACAAATAGCATGATGCTAGTGCTAGTTGCTGCATGGTTCTGATTGCTTGCTGCTGGATAGCCAGGCCATCCAATCCTAACACATACATAGCTCAGTAAATTGCATCCGGAACCATGTATCTCATATGCAACAGTAGAAAAGAACTAGGGCATAGCAGCGTGGCCTCATATTCTTGATTTTTTGGTTCGCAGCGGGGGAGGAGAACCGGTTACCAAACCAAGTAAAGACGAGAAACAAAACCAAATTCTTAAGTGAGAGGAGCAATGCAAAAATTCTTAAGACTTCTGTCATGCGAAATACTGTCATTGCTCTGATATGATAATATGCCACTCATATCCATAGAGGACTCTGTAATACATGACTGCAATTTTGTAGTAGCTTCGGCAAGCTGATCCTGGTAGAATTGGCATATAAGTGCACAGTTGTACAGATTATGTGCATTGGAATTAGGTAGGATTTTTACCTTCAAATGGTGGACCTGATCATGTAGCGAGAAGTTACACGCGAGAAGGGAAGAGAAGCAGAGCACAATGGCCTGAAAGCATCAGGTTTACGCGGTTAAACAGCCAAGCCAACAAAAATCAAACACGAAACCCCGTGAGCTCACCCATTTCTTACCGCCACGGATCCCATCCCTGACCATGGGAGGGTGGTCGCCAACGATGCTGACTTGCTCCCGTGCACCAGTGCGACTGTAGGAGCCGCCGCCGCCGCTTTCTCAGCGGCGAGCGTTCGGGCGTCGCCGCGGCGGATGCCGGCATACCGGGGGTCGCGACGTCGCGGCGCGGGAGGAGGCGTCGGCGGGGGCTGCTGCTGCTGCTGCTTCGGCGGCGGGAGGGGGAGCGGGAGCGGGAGCGGAGCGGGAGCAGGGTCGGGGGCGCCGGCGGTCCGAGAAGGAGTATGGGTTGAGGAGGGGAGGTGGAGGGGAAGGGGGTCCTAGGCGTTCGGGCTCTGGAGGACGGGAGGAAGGGCGGCGCCGGCGGGAATAACCAGTCGCGGTGCGGCGGCGCCGGCGAGGAGTCAAGGTCTAGGGGCATTTTCGGAATTACTGGGATGGCGGGTAGGCGGCGGATTTTTCTTCGGACTCGCCCTCCCTCCCCTCCTCCTCCGCCTCCACGCATGGCCCACCGCAGTTCACCATGACCCGCCCTCCGGGAGCCACCCACCCGCCTATCCTCCTCCATGTGCCCGCTTTTTGGAGCTCCGGAAGCACGCTCCCGTTGGCGAACAGGTCCACCAGCACGCCGCCGAAGCCGCCGGCTGGGCACCGCCTCGGCCTCGAGCGCGTCCCCGACACGGACGAAGAGGCGGTCGGCGTGGTCCTCCTCGAGCGCGCACGGCCGAAAAAATCGCGGGAGATGGAGATCACGGCGGGGTCGATCTCCCAGCCGTGGACGGAGAGGTCTGGGAAGAAGTGGAGCACGGCGCGGGCGCGGAGCCCGCGCCGAAGCCGAGGACGGCGAGGGAGGCGCGGAGGAGGAGGGGCGGGAGGGTGGCGAAGATGTCGAAGTAGGTGGAGGTGAGGGGGCAACGAGGGAAGGAGAGGGAGTAGATGTTGCCGGGGGCGTCGAGGAGGAGGAGGCGGGCGCCGGCGAGAGGGTGGCCGGCGGCGCCGCGTGAGACGTCGGCGACGCGGATGTGGTTGTACGGAGAGCGGATGTCAGCGACGAGGTGGAGCTCGACCGGTAGAGGCTGGGGGATGGAAGATACTGTTGCCGTTGTGGCAGAGGCGCGGATGGGGGTGGAATGGAGCCGGAGGATGGTGGGGATGGGCAGCCATGTCTGAGTTGGAGGGGCTGCTACTGGTAGGCCTATCATCTTCACGCGCGGCTGTTTTGGCGTGGCTTCGTTGGCGCTGCGCGGCGTGCCAGTTCAGGCGGAGGGGCTGCTGGTAGCTCTTATTTCAACGCGCGGTATGGGGTCAGTGTTTTGGCGTGGCTTCGTTGGCGCTGCGCGGCGTGCCAGTTCAGACCCATCCGAACCATACACTGCATATCTAGCGATAGAAAGAATATAGAGAGACGTGGCCACCGCGGAGGCCGCGAAAACGGCGCGGCCTCATATTTGTAATGTTTGGCTGCCCATCTTCCTTTTTTTCCCGCCTGCCACTGTTGCCAACCCGCCGCACCATTGCATTGCGCTTCGAAAGACGAAGGCGAGTTCAAGCTCCGGCTGAGCCCAAAGCAGGGGAGGACCAGAGAGCAAGGAACAGGCCGTGTGCCACAGACTAACAGCACACGAACCTCACCGCCTCGCTGCTGCCGGGCGCAAGACAAACATCAAGCTCGACCTCCACCAACCGGAACCTCGCCGCTTGTAGTTGTCCCCGCTGCCGCCTCGATGTGCCACTCCCTGGCTGCCGCACGATGAGAAACCGGTCTGTCCTCCCATCTCCTCTCGCCCATCGCTTGCCTGTGATGAGCGAGGCTGCTATGGCCACGGTGTCGCTGCTACAGCCACAGCTGCGTGTTGTCGCGCATTGAGCGCAGGCAAGTGAACACTTGAGACCCGTGCGCTTGTTTAGCTTGCCACAACTGTAACTATGGCGCGCCGCCTCCACCGGGACTCCTATCCCACCTGCTCGCCTGGTGGTAGCCTTGGACTCCCCTCTAGCAATCCCTGGCCCCCGTGACATCAATTGTACCCCACCGCCGGCGCCATGGCTGCGCCACCGGGCAGAGGAAGAGGCCACCATAGCATGGGTAGATGAAGGACTGTTCGTGGCCGGCTGAGCGGGCAAAACCTTGCCCTGCCAATGGCAAAGCTCCATAGGGGCAAGCCACCGGCCACCGCGCCGCCGTCTGAGCAAATTTCATGGTGGAATGGAGCTCCGCTATGCCGCGCCCGCCGCTGCCTAGCAGTTCCCCTCCTTTCGACCTCAGTCGACCAACGCCAATGGCTAGGCAGACTCTGGTAGCCCCTCCAGAGGTCCCTGGAGCACCGCCATGAGCCCCATGTTGTCGACCGTGCCTAGTCCCGAGCACCCTGTGCCGCCGCAACCAGTTGCTGCGCCATTTCACAGTTTTGCAGCACGCGCACTTTCGCCCAGACACATCGGAGGTCCCCACGGACCTCCCCTCACCAGCCGCCCTGGGTCCCGGCCTAGTGGCCCGGCACATGAGCCGCTTCAGGCCAACGGTCGCGCGGCGAGGAGAGATAGAGAGCGAGAGGGAGGAGGACGAAGATGTTCTCGAGACTAACATGTGGGCCTGGTTTAGTTTGAAGTCAATCACTGAGGTTAAGAACTAATGATGTTTTCAAACTCCTATGACTGACATGTGGGCCATACTAATTAAGGACAAACTAATTACAGAAAGATTTCAAAATTGTCTCGCTGACAAATGGGCCCACCTACTTAAAACTGTTTAAAATTGATTAACGGACACTATGAGACTGACATGTGGCTTGGCCGCGAATGAGCCACCTGGGCCGATCAAATTAGACCAGGCCCCACTTGCCAGATTGACTTAGGAGTTTTTTTCCTTTGAAAATAATGTTTTACCAATTAAAAAGACCTGCGAACCGCTTGGCAGAAACACAAAAATATTTTACCTTAAGAAAAATAATTCAGGCAAAATGGGAAAATAACTGCACAGTGGGAATTTGCAATTAACTTGATTGAATTAAAATTTGAATATTTAAACAGCCATAACACTCCCATTTTTAATCAGATTGGAATGAAACTTTCACCAAAATTCTTCTAAAATCAAGACCAACCCAATTTCACTGGTTTGGTATTTTTACCAATTTTCTAGGATTTATGGCTTATTTATTTTTGGTACTCGGAGCGTAGATTAATTAGTTCTCGCTTTATAAGGGTACGTTTGTGAGGACAAGTTTGTTGCAGCCCAGGAGGAACCATTGACTGAGCAAGGCAAGTCACTACGCCCTCCCTCGTGATCATATTGATCCTATATTGCGAAATGTTTGATTGCAAATAAAATGCATGCTATATTTAAATTATGTGTCTAATCGCTTTAGCCATTCCTTGTTTCGATTACCTATAGCTTGATTGCCATATTATTCATCCAATGGCATTGCTTAGTCTTGCTATCGGTGTGGGTACACCTAATGCGGGGATCCGGAGGGACCCCCTTTGTGAGTTCGGCCAGGGAGCAAATGTGTTCGATCTGGTGTAGGTTGCTGCTAGAGTAAATAAGGCAAAAGAGTTTATACAGGTTCAGGCCGCATGGTGGTGTAATACCCTACTCCTGTTGTATTCTTGGTTGCCTTTGAGATTGTTTGCAAGAGGAGTTTACAAGACTTAGGCTATGTGAGTTTTTTTGGGTTGGATTTTTTTTTTGGGTTGGATTCTAATTGGGGATCCCCTCTCCCTGTGGCCTTTGCTCTCCCCTTATATTTCTTGGGGGAATACCATAGTGGCTGCACAATGGGAGTTCAAGAATTAGTTATGCTTGGTCATGTCTTCTACTGACTGGTGGACTAGGTCACCTATCCTCCTGGGGGCCCCTCTCGGAGCGGGTCTAGAGAGGGGCAACGGTCGCTTGCCACATGTCCGGACCGGGCCATCAAGAGCTTGCAGAGGAAGCTTGGGCTAGCCACGCTGGCCGCAGGACCTATCTGTCACCCTCCCGCAGAAGTAGGTGGGGCACAGTGAGCTGGTGTAGGGCACACGGCAGTCAACCATGCTACCTGCTAGCCCATGCCCCTTGTTAGGAAAAGGTGATGATGGTGTTCAGTGTGGGGTACAGAGCCGTCCTGTCCCCCATGCCTCACGCCCACTAGATATATGACCCGTCATCCTTAATGGGGGATGCATGGGAAGATTGAAGCGAGGCAGCATGCTCCGTCGCGTCGTCATTAATGCTCCTGCCTCCACGCGCTCCCCGAGCTGCACGAGGAAGCCGAGCTCAGGGGTAGGGTTAGGTAGCGCCCCGAGCATGTCCTGCCGCGGCCACGAACTCAGGATGCACCCCGAGCTTACCCTGTGGGACCGTGAGCTTGGGACCTTGCTTCTTGAACTTGGGGGATCCCAGGCTTAGCTTTGTTGTGGCCACGAGTTGTATACGTGGCCCTTGGGAATGTGATGACATGGCGCCAGGCCGCCCTAAGCCACAAGTGATGGGAGCCCTGGTTCCCATTTCATTGACAGTAGCCCCTAGCCTTTGTGTCGGGCGATGGCTTGATAGAGACTGGAGGTGAGGCCCATCCTCGCGGCGGTCAGTGGTGTTGTAGCACTCAGTCGCTTGGTGGCCCATCTTGCTCATCCGCGGCCCGTTGGCCTAGGCCATAAAAGAACCGATTTTTACACGCATGGACTGTCAGCATGGGAGATGAAGTGACGCCCACTGCTTCATTTCCCCACTCCACCGCGTGTGCTTTTAGGGATAAGAAATGATTACCTGCGCTAGGCGAGGAGACGTTTCCACGATTAGCGCACTAGTGGGCGAGCAAGCGGACGGGGTGGCCTACAAAGCAAGGGAGAGCTGCAGCCGTGCCGCCCTTCCGCACTTGCTTCATTTCCAGCCGTTGATCTTCTTGTGCCCCCAACTTCTTGTCACCTTCTAGCTTTTCACCTTCTGCATCCTTCGCTCTCCGACCCACCACCATGCTAAGAGTGAATCGCTCTTGCCGCGCATCAAGCAGCACATCCTACCGCCCTCACGCCTCCACGACGAGGCATGTGGAGGCCATGGGCTCCGGGTACCTCATGAGAAGCATTTAGGCCACTAGGACAGAGGATAGGTCTAACCTTGTAATTAGGGATATAATAGGACTCGGCGTACATAATCTTGTACGACAAGGAAAAGGATATAATCCTAGTCGGGCATATTGTATTTCTAGAAGGATATCCCTTAGTCGGAGTCTAACTGGGATTCCTACTCTGTAACCCTGTCCCCTGGTATATAAGGGGAGGCAGGGCGCCCCTGAGGGCAGAAGAGCGCAATCTCAGTAGAGAAACCTCAAAGGCAATACACCACAACTGGACGTAGGGTATTACCTCATCTCGAGGGCCTGAACCAGTATAAATTGTTTCGTGTTCCTTTGCAATTCATCAAGTTTAGGTCTCACGAGTAGCCCCATATTATTATTGCCGATACAAAACATCGACAGTTGGCGCGTCAGGTAGGGGCTTTATTGAGATCATCTTCAACAAGCCTGATGGATCCAATCACCGGAGTTGACGGCATCAACTTCTTCCCCGGGCAAAAAATCACTTTCAGGAGCCTCGACTTCGTCGTTGACAAATTCGGCAACCTCACCCTGTCCGACTCGGATCCAATCCGATCCGCCAGGGACCAAGCCGACTGCACGCCGGTCAGCCCATGTAACGCCGCAGCAACCCTCCTCAACATGCTGCAGCAATCTTCAACACGCCCGGGTCTCAGGACAACTCTTTCCTTCGGTGTTCAACTCGGACTCAGCCTCGAGCCAGCCAAGATCGGGCTAAGAAAGGGAGAGATCGTTGATCTCCTGCCCGGACTCGGCGACGCTGCGGATATTCTCAATCAACATCCCATGTGACAAACCCGATCCCCTAGAGTTCAACTCGGTTACGGCCTAGAGCCGTTCAAGATTGGATCTAGGGAGGTCGGAGTTGTGATTACCCCCGTCAACTACTCTGATTCCGACTCCAAGTCGGATAGTAGTTCGGCAAGCTTCCCCCCTGCCCCGCGAAGTCTTCATGGTGTCTAAGGGCTCTACTCCCACTTGGGAGGCATGCCGATTGCGTGAGCAGCAAGAAGAGGAGGCCCGTCGATTGCGAGAACAACAGGAGGAAGAAGCAAGACACTTGCACACTGAGCACAATGCCCGCAACGACAATCTGCACAGGGTTGGGCAGACTGCTCAACAACAAATCCTTCAAACCCGAGTCGGCGACCACGACGTGTTTTCGTAACGCCTCAACAAAATGTCGTGGTCGCTGCAACCCTACTAGACACGCTCCAGTTTGGGCCTGATCACCAGGCCACCCCGATTATAGCAAGGATAAAAGCCATGATCACCACTGCCGCATCTCAGCAGCACCAACAGTCGGGCGATACCCTCATACCGACCAACCGGTCGGCTTCTCCAACGGCAATCTCATCTGCTTCGACACGACGCCGAGCAGCCGGCTCCAGTTAGCCGCACACGAAGTCACGCCAGACGTCACCCAACAACAACCAGCGGCGTCGACATCAGAACGACCGCCAGGACAACCAAGATCTCCGAGGCCGACTACGACGTGATCTCCGGTGAGACATCAACGCACGGCGCCTCAAACGCGAGGAAGATGAGCAGCGCCGACTGGAAGATGAGAATGAGCGCTTCGGCCTCCACCACGAGCGGTTTCACCACCGGAGTTGGACTCGGAGTCCTCACGCAGATGAAGGAGTACCGGCCTTCACCCAGGAGCTGCAATAGGTTGACTAGCTGTCGGGTTTTAAGCCAATTGGAATCGAGAAGTATGGCAGCAAGACCAATCCCGAGTCCTGGCTCACGGTCTACACTCTAGCAATCTGAGCAGCTAGAGGAGATCACAAAGGCCATGGCTAACTACCTCCCAGTCGCTCTAGCCGACTCGGCGAGGACATGGCTAAGAGGACTCCCAAAGAGGTCAATCGCCTCCTAGGGAGAACTCAGGGAACACTTTATCGCCAACTTCCAAGGAACTTACGAGAGGCCATCTTTTGAGCACGATCTCTATCAGTTGCACCAAAGGAAGAACGAGTCTCTTCGCAAGTTCATCAAGAGATTTTCCGAGAAGTGGAATTTGATCCCAATGATCAAGGACGAGGTCGTCATCGCCGCCTTCTGCAAGGGAGTCAAAGATGCCCCGTTCAATGCCATGTTCACTCGAAAACCTCCCGCTTCTGTTAAGGCTCTTTTCGATATGGCAAACAAGTACGCCGACTCGATCGACGTGGTCGCTCAAGCTCTTGACGATCAAAAAGAGCCCCGGCAGAAAGACAAGAAAGCCAACGATGAGCCAACACAGAACAAGCCTGGCAACCATAAGCAGAAGTCGGATAACGTGGTGGCTACCATGGAGCACACTCGGCCGTGACCCCTGAGGAATAACGAATACCAAAAAGTGATGAATGGGCCATGCCCCTTTCATCTAAAGGGCAAGCACGCGGCTAAGGACTGCTTCATGCTCAAGAAGTTTGCCTCCAAGTAGGCTTCAACATCTGGCACCGATAAAGACAAGAACAAGCCAGATTCGGGCAAAGCCGGTGATTACCAAGATCCCTAGGCTGAGCTCAACCACATCTTTGGAGGGCCATCTGCATATGAGCCCAAGACGAAGCAGAAGCTTATAGCACGTGAAGTTAACTCGGTCTCTGCAACAGACGCCCCCCAATACTTGCGCTGGTCAGAAACGCCAATCACGTTTGACTGCACAGATCATCCTGGTCGAGTTACTCATCCAGGACGCTATCCACTTGTCCTAGACCCGGTCATCAGGAGCATCAAACTGAAGAAGGTTCTCATTGATAGAGGCAGTGCTCTCAATATTTTGTTCGCCAAGACGCTGGACGAGATGAAGATTCCTTGTTCAGAGCTACGGCCGAGTACAGTGCCCTTCCATGGGGCAATCCCCGGCCTATCTTCTACTCCACTCGGACAGATAACTTTGCCAGTTACTTTTGGCACACGGGATAACTTCCGCACTGAGAATATTTGTTTCGAGGTTGCTGACTTCGAAACCGCGTACCACGCGATACTCAGACAGCCGGCACTAGCCAAATTCATGGCAGTGCCGCATTACACCTACATGATGCTCAAGATTCCAAGACCAGCCGGAGTTATTTCTCTTTGCAGCGATGTCAAGCAAGCCTTCACCTACAACAAGGAGAGCTGCGAGCTGGCTCAATCTCATGAAGCGGCAGTCGGACGCAACAGCATCCGACTAGTCACCACAGCTGCAAGCGAGGACGATCAAGTTCCGGCTAGAAAAGCAGCCAAGTCGGGAATTTCAGTAGACTCTAACACGAAAAAGATCCCCCTGGACCCTTTTGACCTCTCAAAAACTGCTCTTGTCGGGACCGGGCTCGACCCCAAATAGGAAGACGTGCTCGTCACCTTCCTCCAAGCAAACAGGTACGTTTTTGCTTGGAAACCTTCCGACATGCCTGGTGTACCAAGGGAGGTGATCGGGCATTCCCTCAACGTCAAGCCGGATGCCAAGCTAGTGAAACAATGGCTATGGCGCTTCGCACAAGATGCAAAGATGCTATTCGGGAGGAGATAACCAAGCTCCTCACAGCCGGGTTCATCAAAGAGGTCTACCACCCGGATATGTTGGCAAACCCAGTCTTGTTCCGAAAGAAGAACGGTAAATTGCACATGTGCGTCGACTACACCAACTTGAATATAGCGTGCCCCAAAGATCCATTTGGTCTACCCAGAATAGATCAGGTGGTGGATTCCACAACGGGGTGCGAACTTCTCGGCTTTCTCGACTGTTACTCGGGATATCACCAAATCAGCTTGAAGGAGGAGGACTGCTTGAAGACTCCTTTCATCATGCCGTTTGGAGCATACTGCTATATCACTATGCTGTTTGGGTTGAAAAATGCTGGAGCAACATACCAACAAGCAATTCAGCGGTGTTTACGCACTCAACTTAGGCGTAACATGGAGGCGTATGTTGATGATGTGGTGATCAAAACAAAGTCCAAAGAAGACCTCATCACTGATTTGGAAGAAACTTTCCAAAGCCTTCGAAGATTCAAGATGAAGTTGAATCCGAAAAAGTGCGCTTTTGGTGTACCATCCGGAAAGCTACTCGGCTTCATCATATCGCATCGAGGCATCGAGGCCAATCTAGAGAAAATCAACGCTATCATGAACATGGCACCCCCAACTAGCCAGAAGGACGTCCAAAAGCTGACGGGCTGCATGGCGGCACTCAGTCGATTCATCTCCCGACTTGCTGAATGAGGCATGCCCTTCTTTAAACTACTGAGGAAAGCGGGTAATTTTCAATGGACACCCAAAGCCTAGCAAGCCTTCAAAGACTTCAAAATATTTCTCACATCACCACTAGTGTTGGCGTCACCTATGCCCCAGGAACCACTAATGTTATAGTTGGCAGCAATCACTCAGGTAGTCAGCACGGTGCTGGTAGTCGAGCGATCAGAGCCAGGTCATATACAGAAAATTCAACGGCCAATCTACTTCATCAGCAAGGTCCTAGCCGACTCCAAGATGAAATATCCTTAAGTCCAAAAGCTGTTATATGGCCTACTCATTACTGTCCGAAAGTTGGTGCACTATTTTCAATCGCATCAAGTCACCGGTGTCACATCGTATCCACTTGGGGACGTTCTTCATAATCGCGAGGCCACTGGCAGAATCGCTAAATGGGCGCTCGAGTTGATGTCGTTTGACATCATTTTTCAACCACGGACAGCAATCAAATCTCAAGCTCTAGCCGACTTTGTGGCCAAGTGGACAGAAGTTCAGACGACTACAAACACGGACAAGCTAGAGTACTGGATGATGTACTTCGACGGTTCTTTAGGGATCGGTGGCGCGGAGGCTAGCATCGTGTTGACATCACCCACCAGCGAAAAACTCAAGTACGTCCTCCATTCACTTTCTAGCTTCCCACAATGTCGCCGAGTATGAGGCACTCATCCATGGGCTCCGCATTGCCATATCACTCGGCATCCGTCGACTGGTCGTACGCAGGGATTCTTAACTTGTGGTCAACCAAGTCATGAAAGACTGGACATGTCTCGACGATAACATGGTGGCATACTGTCAAGAGGTTTGAAAGCTAGAAAACAAGTTCGATGGGCTGGAGATAACTCATGTATTGAGGCAATACAATGAAGCGGTAGATGAATTGGCTAACATGGGATCCAAATGAGAAGTGGTCCCGACTGGGGTTTTTGTTGAGCAACTATTGGAGCCGTCAGTCCAAAAGAAACCAGTACTTGAACATTCAGGGGCTGAACCTACCCCGGCAACAAATGAAGTGCTGATCATCCCTCAAGATTGGTGGACTCCAGTTGTCAAATTCCTCATGGATGATGAGCTCCCAGAAGATCGCAATGAAGCTGATCGGATCAAACGTTGAAGCAAATGTTTCCTCTTAGTCAGAGAAGACATGTACCATCGAAGTGCATCTAGAGTCCTCATGCATTGCGTCACACCTGAGGAGGTCAAGCAGATTCTGCAATTGATCCACTCGGGTATTTTTGGCAACCACGCTGCATCCAGGACTTTAGTCGGAAAGGCTTACAGACAAGATTTTTTCTGGCCGACTGCGGTAACAGATGCTAAAGACATAGTTCACATATGCGAGGGATGCCAATTCTATGCAAGGCAAACACATCTTCTAGCTCAAAAACTTCAAACAATTCCAATCTCTTGGCCCTTTGCAGTTTGGGGGCTTGACATGGTCGGGCCGTTCAAAAAAGCACCAGGAGGGTTCACACATTTGTTCGTCGTAGTGGATAAATTCACGAAGTGGATTGAGGCAAAATCCGTTGCTACCATAACAGCAGCACGTGCAAAGGACTTCATCATGAGTATTTTATACCGATTTGGAGTCTCTAACCGCATCATAACGAACAACGGTACTCAGTTCACTGGCAGCGTATTTCAAGATTTCTGTGACGACTTCGGTATCAAGATCTGTTATGCTTCTGCGGCACACTCATGGAGTAATGGGCAGGTCGAGCGTGCCAATGGCATGGTCTTACAAGGCACCAAGGCTAGGGTGTTTGACCGACTACAACCATACCCAAGGCGGAGGGTACAAGAACTCCCATCTGTTCTCTGGTCTCTCAGAACCACGGTTAGTCGAGCAACAGGGCAATCCCCTTTCTTTCTAGTCTATGGTGCTGAGGACGTGTTACCAACTGAGTTGGAGTTTGGCTCTCTGCGAGTTCGGGCCCACTCAGAAGACAAATCAAATGAAGCCCAATTGGTCGAACTCGATCAGTTGGAGGAAGCGAGGGATATCGCAACTATCTAGTCGACATGGTATCTTCAAGGCTTGCGTTGTTATCATAGTCGAAATGTCCGTGGCCGTGCCTTTTTGGTGGGAGATCTCGTCTTGAGAAAGATACAAACCACCAAAGACAGGCATAAACTATCCCCTTTGTGGGAAGGGCCGTTCATTATCGCTGAGGTGACACGTACGGGTGTTTACCGACTGAAGACCGAAGACAGTTCCCTCGTCAGCAACTCATGGAATATAGAACAGCTATGTCCTTTCTATACCTGAGTCTATTATTTACTCTATACACATGTACAAAGTTTTTTCTCTGACTCACTACGTCACATGTTCCAACCGAGTAGTGAGTCGGGGGCTGCATGTATTATGTGTCGTGTTAATAAATTTTGAGCTTGTTTTATCTAAGTTATGACGTTTTGCAACGATTACACTACGTTTGCTTGAGTATAGCTTTTAGAAGTGAATGATTTTTTCCAGTTCCTATCAATCTACTTGGCGCAGACTATGTAGTCGGGTAAAGCTAATGATGACTGAGAAAAAGCAAGTACATTGCAGCATTGTACAGATATTTACAAATGTCTTTGGAAAAGTTATATACACTGACTGCATAATTGTTTTGTTTCTACATACCCAGGTCTTTTGCTATCACCTTCGCAGTCGGCCTCGCCTGGCTGATCAACTCCAGTGCTTCTTCGGGTGTTGTCTCCTTGGCAAAACCCTCGCCATGACAATATCGAGGCCATCGGTGAGGGTTTGGGTGCCGACAGCGACACGCTCATCCGAGTACCTTTTCAAGATGCTCGGGGCTTTGCTTAGGCGTGCCTACACCTGGGAGACAGTACTAGAGCTGGTTCCAACATGGTGAGGCTCCATAATGTCGAGGAGCTCTTTCACGGATCTGACGAGGATTTCTTGTGACTCCTTGACAACTTTGATCTCCTCTACAAAGGCGTTAAACTGGATTTGGGCATTGGCTTTTGAAGTTGTTCAGATGCATCAACAAGTATACTTGTTAGCCAAAACATACAGTCGAAGTGACAAGAATACGGATTAAGGTTATTGTCAGGCAGGAGACTTACTCGCATAGTCGGCCTCCACTTTGGCTTTGGCCTTCTCCAACTCAGCTTTGGCCTTCTCCATCTCCTTTAGCTTGTTCTCTTGTTGTTTTTTCTCCTCTGCTTGAGCCTTTAACTCGCCTTCGAGGGCTGTGAATCAGAATAGTCAAGAACTCAAGATTGTAGTCATAACTCAACAAGGCAGTCAGGAATCAACAAAGCTAGAGAGATATACTCGGGATGTACTCGGGAAGATGACACAGAAGATTTACTTCTATTCTTTTCGGGTAGAGCCCACTCTTCATCCCTGAGCTTGTCAACTACTCCCCTCAACCATGTTTCCTTCTCTTGGCTAGTCCACTCTAGGTCGTCCTTGGCAACTTGGAGCTGGCTCAGTCGTTGGACATGGGGGGCGAGCTAGGTCAGGACCTTGTTCATTTTCTCTGAACGATCAACAATCTTCTGCTCAGGACAAAATAGAGTCAAAAAGCAGAATACCAAGTCAAATGGGAACTATCTAGAACTCAACGCGGCAAGACTTGCTACATACCTGGACTCAATTGGATACGGCAATGGCAGCACGTAGAAGGACTTCGTGCTCCCTCGATGCTGCTTATTCGTTGTGCTCATAGCTCTCCGCAACTCCCTCGGGGGTGACCCAGTGAAATGTTCTCAGGAAGTTATGCGGAGTGGCTTCAAGCCTGGGGAGGTCCACTTCATCAGAAGACGATGAAGAAATTGTTGGAGATGAGGTCCTGACTCCAAACTCGGCAGCTGTAGGGGGTTTGGTGGCTTCCTCGGGGGCTAGAGCAACGATCTTAGCAGTCGTCCCTTGGTCGGTCGGTGCTAGTGGTCCTGCCGTCAGGACTGCTTTAGCTTCTGCAGCTGGGGTAGCCTCTAGCTCAGCAGATGATCTTGTCAGTGCTAGCTTGGCTGGGGTCGGCTTGGTGACAGGAGCAACTAGCATAGTCTCCTTGGGATCTATGTCAATTCGCTTCCTGCACAACATGACAAATATCAAGGCACTTTCACTTCATTCAAGATTCTTGTAAGATTGAAGATTGCTTACCTCTTGGAAGTCTTGAACTTCCATGAGGGGGCTCCAGAAGATATCGGTGGTGGAGAGCTGCTAGCTGTCGGGCCAGTCAGCACGGCAGTCGGCAGTGGCGATTTACCCCCAATCAGCTCTGTTTCTGACGCAGCCGACTGGGGCGTCGAGGTACTTGGTGGCGCTACCCTTGGGCTCGATGTTGCTGATCTTGTACTCAGCGGCACCGACCTTGGCCTCGATATTGCTAGACTTGATGTTGCTGAGCCCGGCGGTGCTGGCCTTGGACTCGATGTTGCTGGCCTCGGACTTGGAGAAGATGGTCTTGGACTTGGCGGCCTGGGGGCTAAACTGGCAGGGTCTTTGATCTTCAAACTCCCCGGTGCTGCGCTCGGCTTGCTTGCTCTTTTCTTGCCAGGATCTTCAATGGGTTTCTTCCCAGCCCTCTTGAAGCTAGGTTGGGCAGCAGAAGGGCTAGCCGGCCTCTTCTTTGTTTTGGTGGCCGACAGGGTTTGGGAATCATCATCAAACTCCTCACAATCCTGCAAATGTTTCAACAACATACATCATACATTGCAGAACCATTCAAGACAAATGTCCATAGATATTTATCACCAATGGATAGCAATTCTAGATCAGCTTTTCAAGATTACCTCTGGCCGAGGCCTTTTCTGGCTATAGGCTGCAGTGGCATGCTCGGCGTCTTCTATCTCTACAATCCCGTTGACAAAAAATCCGAGCAAGGTGTCAGTCACCTTGTTCTCATCAGTCAAGTCTGGGTATTCTCGGCTAGGATCATTTTTGCCCTGGTAATCCCAGCTGAAGTGGCTTCTCAGCTTTAGGGGCCTGGTGCGGCGGTTCAAGAAACACCTCACCACCTAGGAACCAGTTAATCCCGAGCTCTTCAATCAATCTTCTCTATCAGTTGGTACACTTGGCCCATCTCTTCATAGCTTGGCACAGAAGACCAGCTAGGCAGGACCACCGGAGAAGAGCTAGTGAAAGGGGGCAAAGAAGGTTCGAGATCGGAGCAATAGAACCATTCTCTATGCCAGCCCTTGAGGGAGGTTTTCAAAGGAACATGGAGATAGATCTTTTTCTTTACGTTCCTAAGTTGGAGACCGGCTCCCCCAATCACTTGGACTTTGTTTTTGGATGGCTGGGGCTTAATATGGAACAAATATCGAAAAAGGCTGAAATAGGGCTTAACCCCCAGAAAGCATTCACACAATGTGGTGAAAATGGAGATTTGCAGGATAGAGTTGGGATTCAGATTCACACTCTCTAGTTGATAGAAGGACAAAAGTTGGCAGAAGAAATCTGAAGAGGGAAGGGCAAGACCGCGGTGAAAGAAAGAGGTGAAGATGACGGTCTCACCAGATCAGGGCGCCGGCATAGATTCCCCTTTGGTGATGTGCCAATGGATGACTTCTTGTCACTGCAGCAACAGTTGCTTCTCCAAATATTTCAGCTTCATCGACCCGTAGTTCGAAACCGGCCAAGTTTCAGCAGACATCTCTGGGATCTCCAAAGCTCTCAGCATTGTTGGGAGCGAGAAGATTTGGAGGAAATGCTAGCGGGGGCTTGGGATGGATGCGGTGGAGTGGGACTGCACAAGTTTCGAGCGGGAGATGCTAGCTATGGCAAATCCTTGCGAGGCGAAGTGCAAAATTTTGGTGCAGAAGCTAGAAGAGGAAACGATTGGTGGATTGGAGAAGATGAGGGAATTGGGCCAGGCTTATGCTGATAAGCAGGCTTGGGTCAGCTGATTCGGTACTGGGCCACAAGATATGAGTTTCTCGATAGCATGCCCTATTGGGCCGCTCGCTGGCTGTGTTAAAATCACAGTGCAGATGCTATTTACAGAGACCGATTAAATAATCAGATATGCTTCATGAAAGCCTAATTGCTGGACACATGTGTTCAGGTATCTGCATTATTTACCAGGTATTGAGGATACATCCTTATAAGGATCGATAGCTGGTCTCCATTAAAATTGGGGATGCAGGTATCTCTCAAGCACACCTGACCACACATTGGGTTAAAATCCAAGGAGTGGTACTCGACTTACATGCTTAGCCACCAATTGCCATGAGCAAAAATTATACCAGCTGACATGATGCTGAAGAGTCTACATACCGTGTAGTATACTACTTGGGAAAGACTACAAGGTTAAAGATCTTTGACTTAATGTTTAATTGTTTCACAATTAAGCACAAAGTCAGGGGCTACACCTAATTGGTGCGCCTATTTGGTGCACACTATTTATATTTTTCTATGAAGCCCTTCATAGCCTCGTTGCCAGCTGACATGAAGCAGGACTCGGGAGAAGAAGCACTCGGACAAAGAGTACTCAGGAGCAATGCACTCGGGAATTCTTCACCGTGGAGGATGAGCACTCGGCATTAGCTGTGACTCAACTATGAAGGTCTCAGGGGCTGCTGTGGAGGCCATGGGCCCTGGGTATCTCATGAGAAGCATTTGGGCAACTCGGACAGAGGATGTGCCTAACCTTGTAATTAGGGATACAACAGGACTCGGCATACATGACCTTGTATGGCAAGGAAATGATACAGTCTTAGTCGGGAACGTTGTATTCCTAGAAGGAAATCCCTTGGTTGGAGTCCAACTGGGATTCCCACTCTGTAACCCTATCCTCCGGTATATAAGGGGACGTAGGGCGCCTCCTGAGGGCAAGAAGCAAAAAATCTCACCAGAGAAACCTCAAAGGCAATACACCACAACTGGACGTAGGGTATTACCTCATCTTGAGGGCCTGAACCAGTATAAATTGTTTCGTGTTCCTTTGCAATTAATCAAGTTTAGGTCTCACGAGTAGCCCCATATTCTTATTGCTAATACAAAACATCGACACCTGCTCGTTGTGCTCAAAGCTCTCTACTTCCCCCTCTAGAGTACCCTAGTGGAATGTCCGGGGGAAGTTTGGCGGAGGAGCTTCGAGCCTAGGGAGATTGTCGTTGTCAGAGGATGAAGAAAGTGGAGGCGAAGGAGTCCTTGGCCTTGGGTTGATCGGCGGCATGGGGTCCCGGGCGAGCTTAGGGACGGGGGCTTCAACTACGCTGTCCCAACTGGGTGATGCTTGAGGCATGGCCGGGTGGGTCAACTTAGCCTCAGGGGCTAGGACAACTTTCGGCTCAGCTTGCAGCCCAACTGGCTCGGGCTTAATCAGGACATGAGCTGCTACGGGGGTCAGTGGCACTGCTCCTTGGGGGTCAGCGTCACTTGGTTTCCTATAGGAATATTCAACAGTTAGGATATTGCAAGTTTGTTCAAGCTTTTTTGAAGACTGAAGATATTTTGTACCTTTTGGAAGTTTTAAACCTCCACCCCTGTTTGCTAGGGGTGGAGGTAGTCAGCGACGGGCTTGATAACCTGATCAACAGCAGAGAGCTGCCGATTGTCGGGCTCTTAGGCAAGGCAGTCGGCAGCAGAGAACTTGGCCTAGTCGGCGCTGTGCTTGGCGTAGCCGACTGGGGGTGGTGGCACTCGGCGGTGTGGTCCTGGGCTGGGAGGCCTGAGGGCAGTGCTGCTGTCTTGCCCAGTGCCTTCGTCATTGGCATCTCGTCGCTATCTACACCGACGCCTGTGTCTTCCTTTTCTGCTCGCAATCCGTCGCTGGTTGGCCACTGCACCAATGGCGGGGTTGTCTAGCCACGCCGTCTCAGTGTCACCGTGTTCTGCACACCGCCGCTTCACCTGCATGTCGCGCCACCTCCCCCTCTGCCCCGTGCGCCCGCCTCTCGCTGCCCGCCAGAGATTGCATCGTCGTCGCCTTCAATCCCCGTTGCCGGTGAGCATCTCCCGAAGTTGCTGTTGATGGCCCATGCCCCTGTTTGGTGCCACCATGAATGATGAACAGTTGCCGGCGCTCCCTCTCCCCTTCTATGTGGTCGCCATTGGCAAGTCGTCGCCACTCCGCTCGCCGTCGGTCATCGTCGCTGATGTCGATGTGCTGCAGAGCATTCCCTCTACTGCGCCGTGAACCAGCCGTGTGCTTTGGACAGGGAGCTAGCTCCTCTCTCCCGGGCCACCGACATGTGGGCCCCGGCGTCTCTTTTCCCCTGGTGGATGACATGTGGACCCTCTACACAGTACATCGAGGAATCCTCTAATTTAGCAGACCTAATCTCCACCGTAGGATCCGTCCGAATCAATCTGAGCTGTCCATCTACCCTGATGAAATCCCCGCCATGGATCCCTCAAGATCAGATCCAGACCGTTGGATCCTAACCCCTCGATTATCCTACCACATCAGCCCTAGCCCTTTCCAACTCAGCCGCCACCTCAGCCACCCAGTCACTCGGTCCACCATCCCCTCTGCTCCCTTGGTCCATGGACTTAGTCTATGAGAGCCAGGTCATTGACAGTGGGCTCCACTACTGTGCACAGCCAAAATATTTATTTTAATCCGAAAAATCTAGACAATATTCCGGAGAATATTCTTTTCCAATTTCTTTCCGTTTTTTTCTGAACTCAATTTTCCGGAGGTCATATCTTTTCCATCCGAACTCCGATTTGACCCGTTCTTCTTCCTAAATTCATCTAAAATCATGGTCTACCTGTATATGAACTTTTTATGCACTATTTATTTGGAGTTTCTTAGGGTTTTTCCTTTTTTTGTATAGTCACGTATTTTCGCTGTTACGGAAGATCGTAGAGTCTGCGGAAGAGATCGGGAGATCAATCGAAGACGTTTCTATTGCAAGGCAAGTCACACGACAATCTCCTTGAGCATGTTGATCCCAGTTGTGAAAACTATTTTATTTTAACGTTATCGCATGCACTGTTTTTGAATGTCACTATTACAGGTTATTTGTTTATTATCCAATGTTCCTTGCTTATGGCCGTGAATTGACATTGTTACCTTTGCCTTGAAACCCTGGGTAATTAATACTGACTAGCTGGATGACTATTTAATGATCTAGCTAGATTATTTAGGATCTGCTTAGCACTGCATAGAAACTGTAGCGTCATTTTATGTGGGAAACTAATGATTCATTTATCGATAATTAATGGTTGTTCTTTCATGACAGTTGGTCATGGTTGGTTAATTAATTATGTCAGCTAAAATTTGACTGAATGGTGGGTTGTAAGCACCAGTGTTGTGAATGTTTCTAGTGGTGCTCATGATAGTTAAGGACCGGTTCACGGACTACTTGTTGCGAAGCAACACTCGTGCTAACCACAAGCTAGAATGGGATAGCAGGAGTTTGAAGTGTGCCGAACTCCGATTTGACCTGTTCTTCTTCCTAAATTCATCTAAAATCATGGTCTACCTGTATATGAACTTTTTATGCACTATTTATTTGGAGTTTCTTGGGGTTTTTCCTTTTTTTGTGTAGTCACATATTTTCGCTGTTTTGGAAGATCGTAGAGTCTGCGGAAGAGATCGGGAGATCAATCGAAGACGTTTCTATTGCAAGGCAAGTCACACGACAATCTCCTTGAGCATGTTGATCCCAGTTGTGAAAACTATTTTATTTTAACGTTATCGCATGCACTGTTTTTTAATGTCACTATTACGGGTTATTTGTTTATTATCCAATGTTCCTTGCTTATGTCCATGAATTGACATTGTTACCTTTGCCTTGAAACCCTGGGTAATTAATACTGACTAGCTGGATGACTATTTAATGATCTAGCTAGATTATTTAGGATCTGCTTAGCACTGCATAGAAACTGTAGCGTCATTTTATGTGGGAAACTAATGATTCATTTATCGATAATTAATGGTTGTTCTTTCACGACAGTTGGTCATGGCTGGTTAATTAATTATGTTAGCTAAAATTTGACTAAATGGTGGGTTGTGAGCACCAGTGTTGTGAATGTTGCTAGCGGTGCTCATGATAGTTAAGGACCGGTTCGCGGACTACTTGTTGCGAAGCAACACTCGTGCTAACCACAAGCTAGAATGGGATAGCAAGAGTTTGAAGTGTGCCGAGTTCAATAGGAGGCACCAGGGCATGTTTGTGGCCGATATAAGTCCACACTTGGTAGTGACAATAGGACCATGCTTCGGGCATCGGGCTGCCTCGTGGGAAGTCACTTGATCACCCCTACCAGAAACCGGAGGTTCGGTGGGAGGCTCTCCTATTGTACGAGTTACATGGATAATCCTGTCACAACTCCTTTCCGAGGTACCGTGGTGGTATCAAGGCACACAGTGATGTGTTGTAGAGTTGTGTCTTGTGGGTACATTGGTACACCTCTGGCTAGAGTAAAACTATTCAAATAGCCGTGCCCACGGTTAAGGGCAAGCCTAGCAATGTTTTCTGTGATTAGTCCCACACTGCTTAATGATGATGATAAATGATGGATTCTATAAAGCTCCAGTTTGAAGGGAATATTGTTTGGGCTGAAATTGCGTTGGAGCGCTGTGCAGTGGTTGAGTTAATATTGATTATTAATTAACTATACTGTTTTCAATGCTTTTAAGTGCAAATATTTAAATGTTGTTTTGTGCAAATAAGCCATACTATGCCTTTCCTTTGGGATCCTGTTGCATTACATTGTATTTCTTAGTGTGGCTTGTTGAGTATGGTGGGTGGTACTCAGTCTTGCAATATTGCAATTATCAGAGTGAAGCTTTGCGAGGAGGAGAAGTTCAGTGTTTGGCTTATACCCTAGTTGAGTTGCCTGTGGCTTAGTGCTAGAGTTACGCTAATTACCGTTCCGCTGCTATTTTTCCTATGCAAGGACTAAGTGCCTTTTTCTATAAGTATTTATCGTTTACCGTTTTGGTTATGTTTATCAATTGTTGATTTGTGTACCTCGGTTGATTCCTGGACGAGGATTTAGTGCACAAATTAGATTTGGAAATTCAGGTGAATTTCTGGGCATGACACTAACTACAGTTACAGACACTAAAGACATAGTTCAGACACGCGAGAGATCCCAGTTCTTTGCCTGGCAAACACATCTTCCAGCTCAAGAACTACAAACAATTTCAACTCTTGGCCCTTTGTTGTTTGGGGACACGACATGGTCGGGCCGTTCAAAAAAGTGCTAGGAAGGTTCACACATTTGTTTGTCGTAGTGGATAAATTCACAAAGTGGATTGAGGCAATGCCTGTTGCTACCATAACAGCAGCAAGGGCAAAAAACTTCATCATGAGTATCATATACCGATTTGGAGTTCCCAATCGCATCATAACAGACAATGGCACTCAATTCATTGGTAGTGTTTTTCAAGATTTCTGTGACGACTTTGTCATCACGATCTGTTATGCTTTTGTGGCACACCCATGAAGCAATGGGCAGGTCGAGCATGCAAATGGCATGGTCTTACAAGGTATCAAGACTAGGGTGTTCGACCGCGAGTCCGGGCCCACTCAGAAGCACAATCAACTGAAGACCGACTGGTCGAGCTAGACCAGTTGGAAGAAGCAAGGGACATCACAACTATCTAGTCGGCAAGGTATCTTCAAGGCCTGCATCGTTATCACAGTGGGAATGTTCGTGGCCACGCCTTTACGGTGGGAGATCTCGTTCTATGAAAAATCCAAACCACCAAAGACAGGCATAAATTATCTCCCTTATGGGAGGGGCTGTTCATTATCACTGAGGTGACATGTCCAGGCGCCTACTGACTAAAGACAGAAGACAGCATCCTAGTCAACAACTCATGGAACATAGAATAGTCACATCCTTTCTATACTTGAGTTTTGTACTCCTTTTATATATAAATAAAGTTTGTCACTCTGACTCACTATGTCGCTTGTTTCAATCGAGTAGTGAGTCGAGGGCTACATGATGATACATGTCCTCTATTGTTCATAAAGTTTGATCTTGTTTTATCTAAGTCATGAAGTTTTATAACGATTACGCTCAATTTTCCCGAGTATAGTCCCATAAAGTGAATGCTTTTTAAAGACAATCTCAAACCACTCGGCATAAATTGGCTAGTCGGGTAAAGCTAATGATGGCTAAAATAAAACAAGAACTAAGCAAGATGTAACAACAAACATCAAAAGCATTTGCAATATTTACATATTGTTTCTGTCAGACACCGACTACATAAAAGTTTGTGTTTACATGGGCAGATCTTCTGCGATGGCCTCAGCAGTAGGCCTGACCTAGCTAATCAACTCCAAACCCCTCCTCCGGGGTTGTACCTTCAGCAAAGTCCTCTCCGATGGCCTCAATATATACCCAGGGGTAGAGAGATTTCGTCATGGCCAGTGCTTGGGCAATCCCCACGGCGACGCGCTCGGAGGAGTATTTCTTCAGGCGTGCAGGGGCTTCTTGAAGGCGCTGCGCCACTTGGGAGATGGAGCTAGAGCTAGGCCTGGCTAGGCTTGGCTACATAATGTCTAATAAAGTCTCCGCGGAATCAACTATGATATTCCGTGAAACCTTTATTATTTTAATCTCTTCAGCAAAAGTGCCAAATTGGATCTATGAATTTGCTTTGAAGGCTACTCACACACAGAAGAGGCATCAATAAATCTGGATACCTAGTCGGACAAAGTACCGGAGCAAATATGAAGCTTACTTGCGTACTCAGTTTCTACTTTGGACTTCGCCTTCTCGAGCTCCATCAGCTCCTTCTTCAGATGTTCTATATCCAGGGATTGGTTATTCAGGTTTGTCTCCAGAGCTACAGCCGAACAAAGATGAAGATCAACAATGCAGGAGGATTGGTTTGGGGTTACTCGGGCAAGGAAGAAACATACCTCTAATGGTCCCTGTCTGCGCCTAGTTCTCGTCCCTAAGCTTGTTCATCGAATCCTTCAGCCACTCCTCCCTCTCCTTGCTAGACTTCTCCAAGTCATCTTTGGCAATCTGGAGCTGGTGGAGTTGAGTGAATTGAGGGGCAAGTTGGGATAGAACTTTGCCCATTTTCTCGGATCGATCGACCACTTGCTGCACAAGATACATCGAAGTCAGACAACACAAGCGACGATGGCCAAAAATTCTAAGGAGCTGCAAATTAGCAAACATAATCGGATGGATTATATACCTGGATACTCCTTGATGCGATGATGGTGGCCTCCATTAGCTTGACTCGCTCCCTCTGGGTGGCTTGCTCGTTGTGCTCGAAGGTTTGTTCTTCCCCCTCCGACGTAACCAAATAAAACGTCTGGGGGAAATTTGGTGGAGGAGCCTCGAGCCTGGGGAGGTGTTAACGCCAAAATTTGGTACGAGTCGTTACCATGTTCGGTTAAGGAAAGAAGCGATATCAGCCATTGGAAACTAATCCAGAAGAGTCCGAACTTGGGAAGGAATCGTGAAGACCACGTTATGGCAGTTATGTATCTTATCTATTAGATAGTTTTATCTTTTAGGAAACCTGATCTCTTGTCCGATCAGGTCTGTTAGTTTTCCTTTTCTAGTTAGGAAAGTCTTGTTCCGTGTCCTATAAGGACTCTTGTAACTCGGGGTATATATACGTATGCCCGAGGACCTTGTAAACTATCAATCGATCAATTAAACTTCGGCGCATCGCCAACCTTTCGACGGGTTCTTGCTTCTCGAGCGGGGCTGCATCGGTTAGGTCCGAACTCCTGCGAGAGGGTAAGACTCGTCACCCCTTACCCAGGTGTATCTGCCCTGTCTACGGCTGCATCGGTTCGGTCCGACCTCTTAGGCCGATCAGGTATACCACATCACGCGTGCGTAGATCTTATCAGTTTACTGGGGGCGATTTATCATCAGTTCGTGCTGCATCGGTTGGGTCCGACCTACTGAACTGCCAGCGATAAATCGTTCCTGCTAGGCTGATGGTTTTTGCGCAAGCGTCTTATCGGAATGTATAGCCGGTAAGTTATTTTCATCACAGTTGCATTAGGTCTATCGGCTCGTTGAGGTTCCTTTACTATTATCGATCTGTGCTGCATCAGTTAGGTTTGAACTACTAGATCGATAATAATAGATTTATCCTTGTCGGGCTGATCGGTGTATATGCGACATTCTATCGGAGTGCTTAGCCGATAGGTTATCTTTTTATAAAGCCGACTGTATTATCCATACTGTTTTGGTCATCTATATTATCATCGGTTTTCTAGCCGATGCATATGTGTTTCCTCGGCAGTCGGCTGGCTTACTATTTTGCTTATCTATTGATAATCGGCTCCTAGCCGATGCACATGTTATACTGACATCTTGTCTATTTGCTCATAGCACTATCGGTTTCCTAGCCGATACACAGGTGCCATCGGCTATCGGTTACGAGGAGTCTATATCAGCCCGTATCGGCCGATAGCCGATTGCGCAATTGCTGCCGATCCGGGCACGAGGACCAACAAGGACCCGGACGCGAGCACGAGACCCGGGCGCGAGCACAGGCAGAAGCCCGGGCACGAGCATAGCGGCATCGGCTGGAAGGAATCCGTATCGGCTTGCTGGCCGATTGGATCAGTAATCTAATTTCTTCATCTCCTTGTCAATTGCTGGGTCAAATTGACTGGCACGCCCGCGAACCTCAAATATTTTAGGACCTGCACTGGAGCTAAGCAGATCTCCCAGGCCTTCGCGTGTCTCTAGGCGCCGAACCAGATCGTCAGCAAGCTTTTCGGCACACCCGGCGGTTTTCGGCGTCAACAGGAGGTCATCATCATCGGAAGATGAAGAAAGTGGAGGAGAAGGAGTCATGGGCCATGGATCAATCGGCGGTGCTGGATTTTGGGCGAGCTTAGGGACTAGGACGTCCGCCATGGTGTCCCGACTGGGTGAGGCCTGTGGCCTAGCCAAGTGGGTTGTCTCAACCTCAAGGGTTGGGACAGCACATGGCTCAGGCTGCAGCGCAGCGATCTCGACCTCAGATGGGGCGGGAGCAGCTACTAGGGTTGAGGGAGCTGTCCCCTTGGGATCAGCATCACTTGGCTTCCTGCAGCATTATTCAGCAATCAAGAAACCACTCAAGATTTTCTAAAGATTGAAGATGTTTATACCTTTTGGAAGTGTTGAATCTCCACCCCTGTGCGCTGGGAGTTGAGGTAGTCGGTGATGGGCCCGAAGGCTCTGCCAGTTGTCGAGGTCTTGGGCGCGGTAGTTGGTAGGGGAGATCTTCACCCAGTCGGCACCATACTCGGTACGGCCAGCTGGGGCATGGCGGTAGTCGGTGACACGGTTCTGGGGCTGGTTGATCTTGGGGCTATGCTGCTGGGGTTTCTGATAATAGGACCGCCTAATGCCTTACTCGACATGTCTTTCTTTTTGGCCTGGTTAAAATAATCAGATATTTTACAGGTATTTTATAGGTACCGATTAAAATAATCAGATATGCTTCATGTTAAGCCTAATTGCTGGACACATGTGTTTAGAATCTGAATTATTTACCAGGTATTAAGGATATATCCTTATAAGGATCAATAGGTGATCTCCATTAAAATTGGGGATGTAGGTATCTCTCAAGAACACCTTACCACATATTGGGTTAAAATCCATGAAGTGGTACTCGGCTTACATGCTTAGCCAAATTGCCTTGAGCATAAAATATATTCTAGCTAATACGATGCTGAAGAGTCCAATTTCTGAGCAATATACCACTCAGGAAAGACTTAAAGGTTAAAGATCTTTGACTTTATGTTTAATTGTTTCACAATTAAGCACAAAGTCGTGGGCTATACCTAATAGGTGCACCTATTCGGCACACGCTATTCATATTTTACTATGAAACCCTTCAGAGCCTCATTACCAAGGAGGACTTGGAGAAGAGGTACTCGGACACTGGGTACTTAGGAGCAAGGCACACGGGAAGTCTTCACCAAGGAGGATGAGCACTCGGCATCAGCTGTAACTCAACTATGAAGGTCTCAAGGGCTACTGTGGAGGCAATGGGCCCCTGGTACCTCATGGGAAGCTTTGTGGCCACTCAGATAGAGGATAGGCCTAACCTTGTAATTAGGGATATAGTAGGACTCGGTGCATATTACCTTGTATGATAAGGAAAGAGATATAGTCCTTGTCGGGCATGTTATATTCCTAGAAGGAGATCTCTTGATCGGAGTCCGACTAGGATTCCTATCATGTAACCTCACCTCTCCGGTATATAAGGAGGGGTAGGGAGCCCCTCGGGGCAAGACAATAACAGAAGAACAAAATCTCACCAGAGAAACCTCAAAGGCAATACATAATAGCTGGAAGTAGGGTATTACCTCACCTTGAGGGCCTAAACCAAGATAAACTCGTTTCGTGTTCCTTTGCAATCCATCAAGTTTAGGTCTCACGAGTAGCCCCATATTATTATTGCTGATACAAAGCATCGATAGGTTTGTGGTTCAACCGAGTGCACCACCTCAACCTCGGGGGATGGAGTGACACTTGGCTCGGGCTAAGGCTCTACTGGCTTGACCTCAGTCGAGACAGGGACGGCGATGGGGGTTGGTGGCGCAATCCCCTTGGGATTAGCGTCACTTGGCTTCCTACATAATCATACTGCAATCAGGACATTGTGACAAGTTTCAAGATTTTTTGAAGACTGAAGATTTCCTAGCTGTTGGAAGTCTTAAACCTCCCCCTGTGTGCCAGGAGTGGAGGTGGTTGGCGATGAGCCCGAAGGCTTGCCCGGTAGAGTCGTGCTTCTTTGTGTTGGGCTAGGAGGCATGGCGCTGGGTGGTGTGGTGCTAAGGCCAGTCGGCTCTGCACTTGGTGTAGCCAGCTGGGCAGGTGGAGCTGTCGATGGTATGGTTGTGGTACTGGTCGGCGCTAGGGCTATGCTGCTAGGATCCCTGATCATGGGACCGCCTAATGCCTTAGTTGGCATGTCCTTCTTGGCTTGGTCCTTCATTGCTTATTTCCCCGCCCTCTTGGTGCTAGGTTGGACAGCAGATAGGCTGGCCGGCTGTTTCCTTGACTCCCTAGCCAGCTGGCTGGGAGGGTCTAACACGAAGTCAGCATATTCCTATAAACATTGCATATAAGGTAAACTCAATCAGACTAGGTTCACATCCACCATCACAAACAGGAATCAAGATAGCTAGAAGACAAGAAATTACCGTTGGCTAAGGCCTGGCTAGGCAGTAGGGCTTGGGGGCTCTCTCAGCGTCCAAGGTCTCGACTACTCCGCTAATGAAGTAGCCGAGCAGGGTATCGGTAACGGTGTCCTTGTCGACAAAATCAGCGCACTCTTGAGTTGGATCTTTTTTCCCTGGTACTCATATCCAGGATGAATCCTAGCCTTCAGGTGCTGTGTGCACCGATTCTGGAAGGTCCGTGCAACCCACGGCCCTTCAGCCCCTTGTCCTTCAGGGCTTCAATCTCCGGCTGTTGCAGCACTTGAACCATATCGGCTTCTGAGGGGAGAGCCAACCAGCTATCTAGGACCTTGGAGGGATTCCCGGTGAAGGAAGGCAAGAATGGCACTGGATTGGAGCAGTAGAACCACTCCTGATGCCACCCCTTCAAAGAAGTCTTTAGGGGGAGGTGAAGATAGACTTTCTTCATCTCATTTTGGAGCTGAAGTCCTGCTCCCCCAATGACATGAGGTTTGGATTTGGAGGGCTGGGGTTTGACATGAAAAAGAAAACGAAAGAGATTGAAATGGGGATCAACCCTGAGAAAAGCTTTGCAAAGTGTTACGAAGACAGAGATCTGAAGGATGGAGTTGGGGTTGAGGTGAATAAGCTCGATTTGATAATAATCAAGGAGGCTATGGAGGAAATCAGAGGAAGGGAGAGCAAAACCCATGTTGAAGAAACAGGTGAACACCACGATCTCGTGGGAATCACGGGAGGGAACTGTCTCACCTATGGCCGAACGCCAGTTGAGGAGCTCTCACGCCTGGAGGCACTTCTTCTTCTCCAAGTCCCTGTCGGGATGTGGGGAACATCGAACGGAGCCCTAGGCATTTTAGAAGATCAAAAGGTGGGGGAAAAGCTTCTAGGCGATGGGAATCGATGATAGAAGTGGAAGGCTTTGCGGATTCGTGAAGGAAAGCTCAGGTGCGTGGAAACCCTAGGTGGGAGCGGAGAGCACGAGAGTTGCGTGCGTGGATTGGGGAGGCAAAAAGTTTCGAGGATTTGGGGAAGAAAGGGGAATATTTTCTCTCTCCCCGAGATTTATAGGCCTACGCTAGGTGGTTAGCTTGGACCGGCCTGCTCAGTAATGGGCCGTATGATATGAGCTCCTAAATGGCATATCCTATTGGGCCAATAGCTGTCCGTGTTAAAATCACAGTATGGATGCTATTTTAAGGAACCAATTAAAATAATCAGATATACTTCATGTTAAGCCTAATTGCTGGACACATGTGTTCAGGTATCTGAATTATTTAATAAGTATTGAGGATATATCCTTATAAGGATCAATAGCTGGTCTCCATTAAAATTGGAAATGCAGGTATCTCTCAAGTACACCTAACCACACATTGGGTTAAAATCCATGAGTGGTACTCGGCTTACATGCTTAGCCAAATTGCCTTGAACAAAAATATTTCCAGCCGACATGATGCTGAAGAGTCTAATTTCTGAGAAATATATCACTTGGAAAAGACTTAAAGGTTAAAGTCATGGGCTACACCTAATAGGTGCACCTATTCGGCACAAACTATTCAGCTTTTTCTATGAAACCCTTCATAGCCTCATTGCCAGCTGACATGAAGCAGGACTTGGAGAAGAGACAATGGTACGATACAGTAGTTGGAGTTATAAAGTGAAATGAAACTAAAATAAACTAAAATTTTGTCTTTTCCGCTTGAGTTATTACAAAGCAACTAACAGATGGGAAGAGACAAAAGACTCTTTTACCCGATTGGTTTTATAGAAACCCACACTTGGAGTTTTCAGTAAATGTTTTGAAATAAAATGTTGTGAGATGAACCCAGCCTTCCTTCAAAGCTTGCATAATCACATTTCCTGTCGCTTGCGAGTACGAAAGTATTCACTCTCCTTTTTGTTGTTATTTTTCTCCTACCTCAAGTTCAGGTTGGAGATGTTGAAGGTTTCGGTTTCATCCCTGGACCCAAGCCACTGCATGTGGATTGGTGTGCTAGCCGCACTACGTACCGTTGTTGTTTTGCTTGGAGGTTGCTTCTCTAGATCTGTGAGAAGATGCAACAAGGTATAATGTATCGATAGCTTGGCAATAATTTCTATTTTGTTCCCAGGGTACCAGCTTGGAATCCTGGGACTGGTACTAGCAATCGCGGTTCTGCAGGGGATGGTTCGCCGTCCTCCGTGGCACGCCCTATCTGGCGCCATCTTTTATGGTGGTGTCAGGTCAGGTGTGACATTGATCCAGGAGACTGACCTACGAGGCGACCGACTAACCCAAAGATGGGCTGGCCAGTGCACCCGTTGAGGCTGGCCGGCCCAGCCCACTTTTCAACCATCAATCTACCGACCTCAGGAGGGAATCCAACACTAGAAACCGTCATTCGGAGATGACCTAGAGTGTTAGAGGAGCCAAGCGACCTAATGTAGGGCGGCTGGCCGGAACGTGTATCAACCAGCCCACCTCCACACACCGGTCGGCCACCAATCTAAGCCCCCTATAAATACCCCATTACTCTCTCATTTGTAACACACCCAACTGAGCTCATACACTCAAAGATCTGCTATTTTTAGTCAATAGAGTGTCAAGAATAGCCGACTCTAGCTTGTAGAGAAGTAGGAGGAGTTCAGATGGAAGTTGAGTTGAGTCAAATATTGGCCAAAGTGCCGGAGGAGCTGTGTTCGGAATCTTGGGAACGATCTTGTATCTTTCCTATTTTCCAAGTTTCAATTATTATTTTCTGCTTCCGTACCACCTCCTGTTGTGTACTTTTTTGTATTTATCTTTTGTAATTTATATTTGCGGAATTATTGCTCTGATCGACCAATTGGCCGATCATCGTTGCTTAGCATAGAGTTCTACAAGCTTGTTTGCCAATTTCTTCTCCAAGCATAGTTCAGCGAGCTAAGTTCGGGGGGTCATTCTTCTTGATCAGGGGATGGGCTTTGGCATAAGTCGTAGGCATGGGCAAAAGTTTTATATTTCCAAGAAAGGTTAGCTAGAGAAATGGAAAGACGTAGTTGCTGGGTGGTGATAGCCCAGTGCATCCTTTGAAGTTGTCTGTGTTGGCTCTAGAGCTTTGGTGTTAAAGATCAGGGTAGGCAAGTTCTATGGTATCGAGTTCTTGTGCCCAAAGTAAACAACAACTTTTATAGGAATTTAGCTTTCTCGAGTTGTACTCGTGCCAAAGTCGTTCTGAATTCATGGTATCCATCTGACCCTATGGAACTAGATAAGTGATTTTTCTTGAGTCATCTGTGTAACTAAACCTGAATACCTATTATTGGATCTTAGCCCCATGCTTGGTCAGTGTAAATTTCCTTGGTCAAATCTAGTTAGAAAGAAATATCTGTTTTAAGTCATCCCTGCATCCTTTGGAAAAAATATAAATACGATACCCAGAATACTCCGAGATGAAGTGCTACATCGGTAATTTCTGTGCGCTTGCAAAACCATTCTTGTAAGAGCATAAGAAATACCAACAATCGGTTCACGTCTCTCCTGTGGCATTTCCTCTTTGTTGTGTCATATATGGTTGTGGCTGGTCAAGGCATCACATTTCTCGCGTGGCTGCATAGTATGGTTGATTTTTCACATGATAAGCAATTACTAATTGATATTTCTCATAACGTATTCAACTACCCATAGGGTAGGTGTTGCACCAGGCTTTAAAGTTTATACGTGTAGATATTAGGTATGAGGTTACCTTCAGTTAAAGAATATTTGGGATACTCATGAGACCCCATAATGTATATGTATCTCCCATATAGTCCACCATCTATATAAGGATGTCACACCCTGATCTAACACCACAGTAAAGACAACGCCAGATTGGGTGCCACCAAGGACAGCAAACCATCTCCAATGGAACCGTATTTGCCAGTAACAGTACTATGATTCCAAGCCAGTACCCATGGTAACAAAACATGAATCATTTCATGCATTTAATTCATGCCATGTATGTCATATTGTTTCCCTTATTCTTCCTCTTCTCACCATCCCTCGCATCTTAATTTTTTGTCTTCTTCTCGGAGCCGTCCATGTCCTACACCCTTCCGCTTCCATCCAAGAAGCCAACTTTTTGATGCCATTTTGACATCCCAGGTCAGACAGGCATGTTTTTGACCACTTAGGTCATCCATTATTCATCCAAACCGACTCTGGTAACGATTCTGTTAACACCCGAATTTGGCACTATGAAAAAGATAGAGTAATTGGATGCCAAATTTGGAAGAGTCCCGAGCCTTCCTCTAGAGGCCGGTCAGACCGCCCTTAGGGAGCCGGTCATATCAGCAGCATGTTAGTGATATGTCCTAGAGGCAACATAGAGATGTTATATATATCACATGCTATGTTTTTAATGTATTGATTTGTTCCTTGAAATAGACATTATCATTGTTGATCAATGAGTACGTGACTTATTCATGAGACTCTTAATGTCAAATATTGCTATTTCTAAATGATCCCTGATCATATATCATATGAGGAACAAATATGATTCTAACATCAGCATATGTATTGATTGATGATCATGTCTCATGGATCATGGTATGGAGATACCAAATCGATAATATGGACACATGTTAGTGAACATATGTTGGATAGACCCACCATGAGATGCTGCAGAGATTTTATGTGTCATCAGTTAGTCTCAAGTAGTGTTTATGTAGAGTCCTTAGACTTGAGATCATCATGGTTCCCAACATACGTAGTAGCTTATTTTGAGACTACTAAACACTACTCCGTAACTAGGTAGTCATAAAAGTAGTCTTTAGGTTTGCTATGAAACATGTAGTGGGATGGGAATGATCAAGATAGAATTTACCCCTCCTTACGGGAGAGATATCTCTAGGCCCCTCAATGTAATGGATTATGGAAGTGCATGGCCATACTAGTGTGATTGAGGTGTCAATCACAAGTTTGTAATCCATCACAGGATCGAGAGAGTGATTGAGCTATTAAGAGGATGACACAAGTCTCGCCTTCAGCTCAATCGATATCATGAGGCAAAGGGATTTGTATATGAGGACATTACAGGTTCAGCCGATATAATCTTTATGTATATTTTGGGGTTAATATGCCTTGCTAGAGGCCGCTATTAACAGGATGACCAGAAAGGCGTTTCTAGGTCACGACAAAATATACGTGAACCTACAGGGTCGCATGCTTAAAGGGTTGGAACACTTATTCGAATGTGATTCGAATATGGGCTCAATTCGGATAGAGATCCGAGTAGACTCTTACTAGGCCTTGGTTCACAAGGCCCGAGTGAGGAGGTCTATATATAGGGAGATGAGGGGCCGAGGAGATTCACGTTTTTCTGTTGACCTCGAGCTAAACCCTAGCCGCCACCTCCCGAGCCAAACCCTAGCTGCTCACGAGTGCTACTTGGTCGATGCGCGCGTGGTTGGACCGGCTTCTCCAACCCTTCTTCCACTGCACTACGCGTCTAGTGGTAATGATTCATGATCCCTCTCTTGCATGATGTCCTGGTGTGCGCGGTAGAAAAGTTTTGTTTCTGCTATCGTAGCCTACGCGTACTCCTTCACAGCATGCTTGCGGTCAGACCGGCATAGGCCCAACGGTCAGACCGGCAGCTCGAGTCCGATTGGGATTTTGGTAGTTCTCGTGTTTCTTTCGGTATACAGGGGGTTTAATGAGTCCTACTTGGTCTCTAACATGAATAGGGCGTGAAGAAGGCTCAGGGGACGCTTTATAAGGGTTAAGGCCCGTTCAATTGGATGTCTCTCGATCAACCAAACACAAAACATCCAATTAGCCAATTGAATCATTCTTTCAGCTTTCAATTTACTTTTTGCCTAGTTTTAGCCTAGTTTGTCCATCTTTATCGATTTGTGCTGTAAATTGTCCATTTTTGCTATGAAATTGTGAGTTATCCCTTTTTAGGTTTGTCCCGTAAACCTTCCATTTTGCCCATGAGACGGGTGATTATCCCAATCTATTGGAATCAGCTCCGCTAGACGGTTTTGACTACAAAACCCACCTTGATCTAGGTTGAGGTGGTTGGTGACTCCCTACACTGCAAAGCATTAGGTGATTCTCGTCATTTGACCACAAATAAGCATCAACATGATTTTTGGCGTCTCTGCTGGGGACATCTGCATCAATGCCATGACAAAGCGCTTGTAGGTTGATCCAAGCAACAACATCTCACTTACCATGGAGGACTTGACCGAGGAGGAACAACAAGAGCTCGAGGAGCAGAAGTTGGCGATGGAAAAGGCGATTCTCAACTGCTACGCAAGAACTTTCCAAGGAGTTTCTAAAAGGAACATCCCTCTTCCTCGAATCGCCGTCGATGTGGTAATCCCAAGTCCGATGATATATCTCCTGCTATTGAAGAACTTGTGGCCACTTCCGTGGATAGATCTATTAGTGCTGTGTTGGCTAATCAGTTAGATGCCGCTATGAGTTCTTTCTTTGATAATAGGATGAAACAGTATTCCGCATAAATTGGCTCTCCAAAAGCCATTTTGCCATCTAATAGTGATAATCCAAGTACTAGTGATGTCTCTATATAGCACATACATAGTAAAACCGACTGGGCTACCGGCAAACACACCACACAGTACGTTGGGGTTGAAAATCCAGCAAATCTACCTTCGGTCGGTCATACCGCGCTCTCTATAGCCGGTCTAACCGTCAGCGTGTATGCTATTTAGACCGGACTTCAGGCCGGTCTGACTGCACCTCTGGCCACCGGTTAGACCGGCTTCTTGGTAGGTCAGACCGGACAACAGGCCGGTCCGACCGGGCCTTATATGGCCGGACAGACTGATGCCATGATCCCAGTACAGGAGGTTGACCCGATTAGCAATAATTCTTATTTGTATCATTATACACCTCTTGTTGCTACGACTAATTATATTGCTCCACCACTACCTCCACCACCTTATAGTCCTTATAATAGTCACGCTCTTGGTCCACTTATCAGAGAGTATTCACAAGATGCACAATATGGCCAACATAATTATGTTGCGCCGCCACCACCCCTTAGGCCACAAAATCAGCAACCAAGGCCTGAGAATATAGATGAGAGGGTGCGAGCTATTGTTAAAGAATCTTTTGGAATTGAGCCAAGGAATCGGGTTAGGGTTTATCAGAAGCCGTATCCTGATTATTACGACAATCTCCCATGTTGTCGTTGTTACAAAGTGCCTGAGTTTACAAAATTTAGTGGTGAGGACAATAGAACCACATGGGAGTACATAGGCCAATTCTTAGCACAATGTGGTGAAGTGAGTAATATGGATGCTTTGAAAGTGCGCATATTTTCTTTATCTTTGTCCAGTACCACATTTACTTGGTTTACTTCTTTACCGGCAAATTATATTACAACTATTGCTCAATTAGAACGAAAATTCCATGATTATTTCTATACTGGTGAAACTAAGCTTAGGTTGTCATATTTACCATTAGTTAGGCAAAAGTACATTGAAACTGTTACTGATTATATCAAAATGTTTAGAGATACTAAAAACCGATGTTTTAGCTTAAATATTAGTGAAAGAGATTTGGCCAATCTTGCTTATAATGGTTTACTTGTTCCTATTAAAGAGAAGTTGGAAAGCCAACAATTTCTTGATGTAAGTCAAGTTTCGCTAAAAGCTCTAGCTCAAGAAAGCCTGCTAAAGAACTTAAGAAGTTTGTTAAAACTCATGACAATAAGCCTAGTATTAATATTTTGTATTGTTTTGATGATGAGTCGTTAGATGATGATAAAGATCATGATGTTTACACAGCCGAATGGTCATGGACTAATAAACATAAGCCAATGTCGATGTTTTGTATCGGCAATAAAAATATGGGGCTACTCATGAGACCTAAACTTGATCGATTGTAAAGGAACACGAACAATTTATATTGGTTCAGGCCCTCGAGATGAGGTAATACCCTATGTCTAGTTGTGGTGTATTGCCTTTGAGGTTTCTTTGGTGAGATTCTTCTTCCGCCCTCAAGGGGTGCCCTGCCTCCCCTTATATACCAAGGGACAGGGTTACAGAGTAGGAATCCCAGTCGGACTCTGACCAAGGGATTTCCTTCTAGGAATACAACGTGCCCAACTAGGACTATATCATTTTCTTGTCATACAAGGTTATGTATCCCGAGTCCTATTGTATCCCTAATTACAAAGTTAGGCCCATCCTCTGTCCGAGTGGCCCAAATGTTTCTCATGAGGTACCTGGGGCCCATGGCCTCCACAGCCATTCATTTGCTCTAGCTTAACACCGACTCCTCGCAAGGATTGATAGAGTGAAATTAAATATGCTTTTGATGTGGCCAAGTGCAATAAAATCTTTCATTATTTATCACAAGAAAAGAAAATTAGTTTACCCAAAAGCCATGTCATACCACCGGCAGAAGAGTTAAAACGTCATTCATATTGTAAGTGGCATGATTCTTTCTCACATGCTACTAATGATTGTAATGTTTTCCGTCGATAGGTTCAATCAGCCATAGATGAAGGACGATTGAAGTTTACCGATGGTCCAAAGATGAAGTTGGATCATGATCCTTTTTCGGTGAACACTATTGACTTCAACAACACAAAGGTGTTGGTTCGGCTGACTCAAGCTGATACCACAAAAGGAAAGGAGGTTGTTATTAGAGAACCTTGGTCCAGGATGATCAAGCCAAAAAACCCAAAGGTTGGGGTGTGGAAAGTTAATAGTGATGAAGCTTCTAGTTCCAAGACCCTGAAGAGGCCGAAGGTTACATTTGACATGCTTTTGAGCAAGTATGAGAGCGGAAAGGCTGGTCAACAACTCAATGGTTGGCCTAGGAATGCTAAAAGGCCGAGGTCACCTCCTAGAGAGAGATTTGGCCAGCAACCAAGACAATTGGAGCCACCATTTCTCTACAATCCTCAACTTATGCCATGGGGACCATGCCCAATGCCGCCGCTAGATTGCCCCTTTCTTTACTTCATGACATGGGGGGCACCGCCGCCAATGTATCCACCATATCCACCCTTGTTGCCAATGCCATATCAACAAGGATGTGTAGAGCCACGGAGGTCAATACACGATCGTCTATCTCCACCGCGTCTAAGCCGGTTTCAATCAAAAAATTGGTTTACAGAAAAAGGAGGAGAAAAGTGCATCAAGGTGGAGAGTAGAACTTCGGTAGTGATTACCATTAAGGTGGGGTCCCATGACGTCCAAGTGCCCACTGGAGAAGCGGCGGAGGCGACACATGTCAAGGAGACCGAAGCCGATGGATCGAGTGTTGGCTTAGGTAGTTTGACCAGGCCTCACGGCCAGTCTATCGTCGACCAAGAAAGTGGGATATAGAGCAAACCGAGCCAGCCTCGGTCAGACTTGTGGCCCAACGCCGGTCTGACTGGTCCAGAGCATAGATGCTAGGCAGAGGTGAATCCAGGGGTTCCTAGCGTGTCGAAAGGCATCAAAAGTCATTACTTGACTCCTGGAACCCAACCTAATCCTCAATGGATGCCTCCGGATTTGTCTGCTACTTAGAAGAGGCGTTTGCATCGTCTTCGAGCCCAAAAGTTGAAGGAGCAAGAGGCTAAAGAACGTCGAGATAGAATGTTCAATGAGTTGAGACCTCCCACATCGCCAAAGAAGGTATGGAGGCCTAAAATAGAGGTTGAGAAGCTGGTAACTACTCAAAGCAATGATGAAGACAATGACTTACCAGTTATTAGCAATGATTCACCGCCAAGGGAGAACATGGATATCAACATGGTGGCCGTTTTGCCGTTGGAATTCCGTGCCATAGATGAGGGCGGAATTGCACAACTTTCACATGGCCCGAGAGAAGCGGTCTTACCAAGAGTTTCAATAATCACATGAAATCTTTGTACCTCAAGGGACATATTGATAGAAGACTGATCTCTAGGATGCCTGTCGATGGAGGTGCTATGGTGAACTTGATGCCTTACTCATTGTTCAAGAAGCTCGGGCAGGAAGATGGTGAATTGAAGAGGACCAACATGACGCGCAATAGCTTTAGTGGGGAGGCAACAGAAGCGAAGGGTTTATTCTCCGTGGAGCTAATCGTGGGGAACAAGACTTTGCCAACCGTGTTCTTCGTCGTTGATGTGCAAGGTAAATACAATGTTATTTTGGGTCGTGATTGGATTCATGCAAATTGCTATGTTCTTTCTGCCATGCATCAATGTTTGATTGAATGGGATGGCGATGAAATTGAGATCATTCAAGCAGACACATCGGCCAGAGTTGCAATGGCTGATGCCTCAATTGAATGGAAACAGAGTGATATGCAGTGTTTATCTGGGATGGATCTTTCTACCTGTGATTTTGTCAGTGTTTCCAAAGACGGTTTTGTGCTCGTTTCTGTAAAGCCAGCTAGCTTAGCACGGTTAGGCGATATTACTTTTCACCATGACTAAAGAAGCCAATTTGGAGTGGTTGCAAAAGCGGGTGGAAGAATATCGGTCTACAAAGAACGATATTGGGGAAACCATTGAGGATTTTGATGAAGTAGAGAAGTTGGGTCAAGGTTTTACATCAGCCGATCCTTTGAAAGAAGTAGACATAGGCAATGGTTCTATTCCATGGCCGACTTTTGTAAACAAAAATATAAAAGCCAATTACAAGGCTAGAGTAATCGGTTTGCTTAAAGAATATGTTGATTGTTTTGCATGAGAGTACCATGAGATGCCAGGCCTTAGCCGTGAGCTTGTAAAGCATCGGCTTCCTATCAAATCGGGATTTAGGCCTTATAAACAATAGCCTCATCATTTTAATTCTAATATATATGATCGTGTCAAGGAAGAGATAGACCGATTATTAAAGGCGGTGTTTATTAGGCCGTGTAGATATGCAGAGTGGGTTTCTAATATCGTCCCGGTTAAGAAGAAGGGGAGTGGTAAGATTAGAGTTTGAATTGATTTTAGAGATTTAAATAAAGCTACTCCTAAAGATGAATATCCCATGCCTATAGCCAACATGTTGATTAATAATGCCTTAGGACATAGAATTATTAGATTTCTTGATGGTAATGCTGGTTACAATTAAATTTTCATGGCCGCAGATGATATGTTCAAAATGGCCTTTAGATGTCCCGGTGTGGTCGGCTTGTTCGAGTGGGTTATTATGACGTTTGGTTTAACGAATACCGGTTCTACATATCAAAGAGCAATGAATTTGATCTTTCATGATTTGCTCGGTATAATCTAGGAAATCTATATATATGATATTGTTGTCAAATCGGATGGCATGGAAGGTCACTCAGCTGATTTGCATTTAGCTTTTGAGAGGATGTGCCGGTATGGTTTGAAGATGAATCCACTCAAGTGTGCATTTGGTGTGTGGGCCAAAAAGTTCTTAGAATTTATGGTGCATGAAATAGGTGTTGAGATTAATCCAAAAAAAGATAGAGAAGATTAGGGATTTTAAAGCACTGAATGCAAAAAGGAAGTTCAAAAGTTGCTAGGCAAGGTAAATTATTTGAGGAGATTCATATCTAATTTGTCTAGCAAGATTGATGCTTTTGTTGCCCTACTTCGGTTAAAGAAAGAAGCCAATTTTGCTTAGGGGCAAAACAACAAGAGGCGTTTGATGAAATTAAGAGGTACTTGTCATCACCACCCGTTATTAGAGCGCCTAAAGCAGGAATTCCATTTTGATTATATATTGCTGCTGAAGATAATGTCATTGGTACAAGAAGACGATGGTAAGGAGCACATCATCATATTTTTGAGCAATTGATTAATTGATGCCGAAACGAGGTATGTCTTTGTAGAGAAACTTTGTTTGTCTCTATACTATGCTTGCACCAAGTTAAGACATTATTTGCTATCTAGTACTTGTGTAGTTGCTTGTCAGACCGATGCCATAAAATACATGTTGCAAAGGCCAATTTTGAGTGGGAGAATTGGTAAGTGGGCGTATGCTTTAATTGAATATGATTTGGCTTATGAGTCCTTGAAATCCATGAAAGGCCAGATTGTAGCTAATTTTATTGTAGATCACCATGTGGATGTTGATTATGATAACGAGGTTCACATAGTTGATGTTACACCTTGGAAAATATATTTTGATGGATCTTCTTGCAAAGAGGGACAAGGGATAGGTGTGGTGTTGATTTCGCCCAACGATGCTATCTTTGAGACATCGGTTTGTTTAGAGTATCATTGTACTAATAATCAAGCCGAATATGATGCTTTGTTATTCAGTTTACAAGTAATGAAAATTATTGGTGCTAAACATGTAGAAACCTTTGGTGATTCATAATTAGTAGTGCAACAAGTTGCCGGGGTGTATCAATGTCTTGATGGATCGGTAAATAGGTATCTTTTATCGGTGCTTAGGTATTATTGCCAATTTTGAGAATTTTGTCATTAGACATATTCGGCGCAACAAGCATCTGGTTATCATATTAAAAGAGACTTATTTCTTGTTCTGAAAAAATCGACGCTTGATTATGAAAGTTTGGGCGAAATTGGCAAAGATACAAACCAAGGACGGTCTGACCGGTTACTAATGGCCGGTTTGATCGAAGATCGACGGCGGTCTGACTAGCGCCTTATGGCTGGTCTGACCGGGGACCTGGCGTGGTTTGATCGGCATGGTGCGGCCGGTCGGACCGACTCCAGCAGGAAGCTGGGGGGAATGATTTTGTTTGTGTTTCAAAAGCCAAATTAACTCCTAATCTGGTTGTTTGTGATGATGATTATACTAGTGACTGGAGAGTCCCTTTGATAGAGTATTTGAAAAATCCTAGTAACAAGGTTGATCGGAAAATTCGGTGGCCTTTTAAGTATATCTTGCTTGATGATGTGTTGTATCACCGAAATATAGACGCAGTGCTTTTGAAGTGCTTAGATGATGATCAATCTAAGGTTGCAATGGGAGAAGTTCACGAAGGGATTTGTGAAACTCATCAATCGGCTCACATGATGAATTGGTTATTGAGGAGGGCTGGTTTTTGTTGGCCGAAGATGATTGATGATTTTTTCAAATACTATAAAGGATGTGAGTCTTGTCAACAGTTCGGCAATGTTCAATTGGCACCCACCGCCTTGTTGAATCCTATTATTAAACCATGGCCGTTCCAAGGTTGGGCTTTAGATTTTATTGGACAAATACATCCTTCTTCTTCAAAAGGGCATCGGTTCGTATTGGTAGCAACGGATTACTTCACAAAGTGGGCCAAGGCCGTGCCTCTCAAGAGTATGACGCACAAAGCGGTAATTGATTTTATCTTAAAACACATTATTCATAGATTTGGTATTCCTCAAACTTTGACTATGGATCGAGGGTCTTCTTTTATTTCTAAGGAGGTGAAAGATTTTCCCGAACCTTATGGTATTAAGTTGTTAAATTCTTCTTCTTACTACGCTTAGGCTAATGGTCAAGCTGAGTCAAGTAATAAGTTCTGTTAAAACTAGTTAAGAAAAAGATTGAAGAATACCCTAGGAGGTGGCATGAGGTCCTTTCTGAGGCATTGTGGGCTCATAGGATATCTAGGCATGGTGCCACTAAGGTGACTCCTTTCGAACTAGTTTATGGACAAGAAGCTGTTTTATCGATTGAGGTAACTCTTGGCTCTGCAAGATTAGTCAAACAAGATGGTTTGAAGGCCTTGGAAGCGATCGAGAAATATAAAAGAAGAGTAGCCAAAGCTTATGACAAGAGAGTTAAAGCAAAATCGTTTCAGATTAGAGACTTGGTATGGAAGACGATCTTGCCGTTGGGTGTTAGGAGTAAAGAGTTCGGTAAATGGTCACCAAGTTAGGAGGGTCCTTACCGGATAGTCGGAATCATTCATGAGAATGCGTATTTTGTTGAGACATTGCAAGGAGAACGATTCCAAAGAGCAATTAATGGTAAATACCTCAAGAAATACTTCTCGAGTATTTGGCAAGATGCTTAGTAAGTTTATATGGCTGATAATGGTTTATCGCTCTAAGACCCATGTTTTCGTGCTTTTTAGATCTCAAGTTTGCCAAAAAGGTAGGGGTTGCATGTGTTAACACCTGAATTTGGCATTATGAAAAAGATAGAGTAATTAGAAGCCAAATTTGGAAGAGTCCCATGCCTTCCTTAGGTGGCCGGTTAGACTACCCTTAGGGAGCCGGTCAGACCGTCCTTACGAAGCCAGTCAGACCGATGGCATGCCTGCGTCAGACCGGCATAGGCCCAACGATTAGACTGGCAGCCCGAGTCCGATTGGGATTTTGGTAATTCTCGTGTTTCTTTTGGTATACACAGGGTTTAATGATTCCTACTTGGTCTCTAACATGTATAGAATGTGGAGAACGCTCAAGGAATGCAAGTCCAACTACTTTATAAGGGTTAAGGCCGGTTCAATTGGATATCTCTCGATCAACCAAACACAAAACATTCAATTAGCCAATTGAATTGTTCTTTCAGCTTTCAATTTACTTTTTGCCTAGTTTTACCCTAGTTTGTCCATCTTTGTCAATTTGCGCTGTAAATCGTCTATTTTTACTACGAGATTGCGAGTTATCCCTTTGTAGGTTTGTTCCGCAAACCTTCCGTTTCACCCACAAGACGGGTGATTATCCTAATCTATCGGAATCGGCTCTGCTAGCCAGTTTTGACTACAAAACCCACCTTGATCTAGGTTGGGGTAGTTAGCGATTCCCAACACTGCAAAGCATTAGGTGATTCTCGTCGTTTGACCACATATAAGAATCAATAGATTCCCATTCCACAAACCAATTTTACAAAGCACATGCAATCAAATATATGCTAGGAGAACCACCTTACATTCACCCATGACCATTGGCACGGTTGTTCAAATAGTTTAGGTAAGCTTTACAGAGTTCATACGCTTTATTCACACGACACGAAACTGACACCAGATACACATCCGCACCGGAAGTTCGTGGCAAGACCTTTCCAAAGCTAACCCATGAAAATCACATGCCACATATTTAGGTCGAGTCTCTCAAGATCAAGTATAAGGGCAACCATCAATATTGCGCAATAATAGAGGCTGTAATGTCGTCCAAAAAGGGTGCTGTAATGGTCTGTAACTCCGTCTCGTCATCTCCGATGTTCCACAACCATTGACATACAAGATTTTCATCTGATAACTAATTACTTAGCTAGAGGCATCTCATAAACACCTGTGTGGTCATACTATAAGATGCTTGGATGTTAATTCCCGATGGAATCAGGCCTTACATGTGAATACGAAACCAAGCTATGGATGCGAGATCCACATCGTGAACTTTTGCAAACCAACTTTCTCTTTAAAACCAACCGGCTCTACGAGCCAGCTTTTACAAAGACTTTTCAACCCCAAAGTTCCTCTTTTTTTGACAAGCAACGATGTATGTGGGGCAATGATACTCTCGCTCAATGAGTGAGGGTTAAATAGCACCACTATAGTGCAGTTATAAATGATAGGGTTTATCAACAACCTATGAAAGGTAATGCAACTATTGGAAAGGTCCGTTGGTTGTATGTAAACCGAGGCCGATGAAATTAATTGTGCATACTAAACATGCAGTTTTGCAACCAATCATTTTTTATAAAGTAGGAGTAGTATGATCAAAGGGTGACTTGCCTTGCTGACGGTCTTGAAATCTTCAGGATCTTCGGTTCGATGGAAATCCGAAACATCGCTACGCGATCAACACAAAGAGATCCTAAATGAACCCCTCCAAAAAAATAATAATAATAAACTAATAGTTCCATTGAATATAGCTCTATTTTAGAAAAAAATTGGAAGAGGAAAAGTGTCAAACAGAGTTATGGTTGAAGCGATATGAATTTTCAAGGTTTAATTGGATTTTCTGGATTTATAGAAAATAATTAAATTGAAAAAGGACAAAATATTCGTTTTGGAATATTCCATAGACAGGTGTGGTCAAGGTGTCAGTGAGAGAGTTCAAAGGAGAGAGATGAAACCAGGTGGGACCACATGCGTTTATATCGAATTTAGTTAAATTATTTGGCACCGGGGCACACATGTCAGCGCTGAACGAGGGAGGACTTACTGTGCGTGGGCTCGGGCTGTCCTCAGCGTGATGCATCGATGCGCTGAGTGGCAACCGAGGGAGAGTGGGCATCGCGGCGGTGGCTGGGGAAGAAGACAACGGTGGTCCCTGGTGAGGCTCCGACATCGGAGGCGAAGGGTGGCGGTGCCGGAAGGTCGTGGCGTGGTGGCACTCGACTGCAGTAGAGAGAGAGAGAGGAGAGATCGAGGAGGAGGCATGGTGAGGAGGCATGATTAGAGGGGTTTTTTATAGCATCACGCGGGGGTGGCGAGCTGGCGGACCGAGAGGACACGGGGATAGGTGGTGATGCATAAGGTACACGGCAACGCATCAGCATGGGGATGGCAATGCCAATGTGACGTGCGGGAGGGTGAGACTTGCAGCAGAAAACTCTGGAGAAAGTGGCTCGACAGGACGGCGATGAGACAGCGGCGGGACGGGTGGCGTGGCATGCAGAAGAAGGCGGGGTGACGACGACAACGAGATGACGGCGACGGTGATGCGCGGAGGATGGATTCCGTGGTGGGAAACACAGAAAGGGACGGGTGCGGTGCCAAATTCCCAGGATAGGACAGCGGCCGGGTTTCCTGGGAAGAGATGGCACGGGTGCGAGTTTTTGATTCAGGTCTTTCCAATATTTTAGGAATTCAGGGAGGGACTTCTGATTCGGGTTGACATGAGGGTTTGAACATGAATAAAGTTGAACTATTGCGGAGATGAGATGTGTTGAGGAATTTCAAGGAAGGGACTTTTAGTTGGGATTGACGTGAGGTTTCGGATTTTTGAATTAATTCAAATAATTTGGAAGGGAGTAGAACATGGGATTCAAAGGAGGATTTGATTTTGACATTGAAATTTTGAGAGTTTATTTGGGACAGGATTCTTGTGGAGTGATTTTTAGGGTCACAATGATTGATTTATTTGAGATCTTGGCATTAGATCCTAAATACAATCAAAGAACCAAATGGTTGAAATTACAAGTTTATTAAAACAGTTCCTAACTGACTCAAGAAACACATGGTTTTACAAATGTAAGACCATTGGGGCAGTGGTGGCATGGGAGCGTGACTCTACCTAGAAGGGTTCAAATCCTGGTGCTCATAAATATGGATGTGTATATCCTTACTATGTTTAGAGGTGAGAATTTATACCTCCTTTGTCCAAAAAATATAAGGTTAATCCACTGGGGCAACTGATAGATCGAGCCTAGATCTATTGCATTATCTCAAGGAATCCTCAACGTAATAGATAGATTAGATCTAGACGCATCCTATTTGTAATCCATTTTTGATACATATAACGTCATACCATAGGATATAAGTTTATTATAGTCTGGGAGGCCAGAACTTGCATAAATCTTCCCCTATTAGATCTAGGTACACCCTATTTGTAATCCATTTTTGATACATATAACGCCATATCATAGGACATAGGTTTATTATAATGTGGGAGGTCCGAACTGTAACACCCTGAAATTAGCTAATTAAAATAATTACGTGTAAAAAGGAATTTTAGGAAATTATTTAAAAGCCTCAAGGAGTGAAAATCCTAAAATCAGAAAAATTCTAAAACAAAAGTTGGTCTGGAGATAATTTTAGAAAATACTTTGCTTATTCTTTTACCTTCTGGAATTTTCAGGGATTTAATTGAGCAAGGAAAGTATTTTTAAGAAATAAAACAAGCTTTACAACATTTAAATAAAAGAAAAAGGAATTAAAAACAGCATCCCTACACTTGAGCCGAATCCGGCCCGTTACTGTGCACTTAACTCTCCCCGTGCGTGCACCACGGTCCACGGCCCACAGCCACCGCTCCCCTCCGATCCTCGTTGATAGGTGGTCCCCACCTGTAATGTCTGTCTCCGACCTCGGGTCAAAGAGCTCCTATGCCTCGCCGCGCATCGTACCTCGATTCGCCGTATCCATTTGGGTTTTCTCCAAATTGGTTGAGGGGTTCTTCTCCCCTTATCCCCCTCTATCTTTTCCCCCAAATTCCAGAGCCCCAACCGCATTGCAACGAGCTCGGGCTCGAGTCCGTTTGGGAGAAGCCCTAGCCCTATCTTTCTACCACCGTGGAGTTCATTCCCGAACCGGATCCCTCTTCTTCTCCCTTTAAATAGCGTCGCCCGAGGCCCTGGGAGCTTTTCCGAGCATCACCGCAACCGTAGCTAGCCCTAGCCTCCTCTCCGCGCATGAGATCCCATCGCCGCCGCCGCCGAGCCCTCGGTTCCATTTAGCCGCCTCCTCTATCATCCTTAGTGTTCCCCGCCGCCTCAGTTAGCTTCGCCGGTGCGCAAGGAAGCGAGGCCGCCATCCCCTAGCTGTCGAAGACAGTCGGAGCATTGTCGCCGTTGACAACCCGAGAAGCGCCACCGCCGAAACCTCGCCGCCGGTCAGCCTCATCGTCGTTCGCCATCGTTCTACCCTCGGTAAGGTTTGTCGTGTTCCCCTATACCCTTCTGTGCCCTCACCTTGCTCTACCGCGCAGCCGATCACTGACGACCATTGGTACCCGAGCCTCCGCCATCGCCATTGCTGACATGGCCACCGACGTGGACGCTGCGTAGGACTCTAGCTCAGCGCCACCTAGGCACCACAGACCAGTCCTGTCGAGAGTGATCTTGGCCATGAGATCTTTAGTTTGTATCCTAGCCATCCGATCTGTGATCGATTAGATCTGATCCGCCCGATCTAACTTAACACCCTAGTTCAATCCGGACCGTCCGATCGAATCCCTTTGAATCTAAGCCATTGGATTCCTTGTGAACCCTTGGTAGACCCGGTCAACCGTGAACCCGGGCCCCTCTCTCTCTGATCAGTGGGGCCCTAGTATCAGCCGCCTCCTTCCTAAATGATGTCATAAATCGGTTTAGCCCTTTTAGATAGACTTTAAGTGGGTTAAAACTTCTAAAATTCATAACTAATTCATCCGAACTCTATTTGGGGTGATTTAACTTGCAAAATTCTTTTAAAATCATTATCTATCCATTAAAATATAATATTATATTGTTGTTGTGTGCTTATGTACTGTTTTGCTCATTTTTGTTTATTTCCTTTAGCCGCCGACGTTCCGAAAGAGTCGGGATTTCTCAAGGAGAGTTCGGAAACACTTGCAGAGCAGCAAGACAAGTCACACAGATTTCTTAACACCTTTGAACATATTGTACCTATGTTTTAAGCTATATTTTTCTTCAACTATGCATTTATTTTCATAATGTCATCTGGAAGGGAAAACTTTATCTTTGATTATGGCCTTATTGATTTGATTACCTGTCATTGTATCAATGGGAGTAATGTGACTCACTGACTTTAATTATTGGTTAGCTAGAATGATTTTAGGATCCTACTTAACCATGCCTAAAAACTATAGCATAACTTAGATGCTATTATTTAAACCTTAATTACTTTATTAAGTTCATATAAAATGATGATTCAGTTTATGGTTATGGTCGTGTGTGAGGATAACTTAATGGTCTACTAAAATTTGACTAAATGGTGAGTTGTGAGTGTCAGGATTGTTCAATCGAAATGCTGTATATATGGTCCTTCTGTGCTATTAGTGATTACCTGGAAATTAAAGAGGCTTGTTCTGGTCGGTGCGCCACTGGCAAAAACTCGTGTTTTCATTCTTTTTGCAGTTGTTTTCTTTGTTGTGTACCTTTACGCTGTCCCTACTGACAGTCGTAGCAGTGTTAGAATTAGAGTCGGTTAAAAACTATGACTTATAATAGATGTAGTATAGAATTAGAGTCAGATTCTATTTTAGCCTCTCTATTAAATACATAGTCACATATGTGTAGCCACATGGCGACCATAGTATAGGCGAGGGAACGACTGACCGACCACGTACCGGTTATGGGTCATTGCGCCATAATTACACTAGATTGCGTGGCAGCGCCTGTAATCAGTGTCTTGCTATATAGGCTTCAACCAAATGTCATTAACAAAAATCATATATCGATGTTATCAATTGGGTTTTTCCGCGTTTGACAACTATGGTCTGTATCGTTGCCGGTTTTATAACAATCAATATTATCACTAATAAAGTGATCTTAATAATTAATTTATTAGACCTACTGCCAATAAAAAATATTCTACTTATGATAAAATAATAATATAAATAGATACTATCAATGGAATTTCTAGAAATGATGAAAACGGTCTAGATTGATTTGGTAGTACTGGAATCGTAAAATATCTCTTCTTTCCGTGAACGTGTTTCCTGCCGGTCCTTCCCTGCCAGAGAACAGATTATGCACGCCGCTCTATAGATTTTAAGTCCATCTAGTCGCTGGAGATCTGAATGCTCCATATATAGGATCTTAACTGACAAATCATAAGAATTCTCCGTTTCACATGAGACGAGTATTCAAGTCAATTCACATGCACATCTTCACTAGAAGTCCTATTTATATAAATGCATACCCTCCTTTTTCCTGAAGCTAAGTCTGGCGGTTAGAACATTCATAGGATATTATAAAATAATGATTCAGTTTGTAATTAACGTTCTATTGTCCGGGTCATCACTTTAGTCTCTCTATTCTTAATTTTCCGGCTGCAGTACACCGTGAGATATAATAATGGGCAGTTTACTGTTGAGAATAAGATTTGATTATCTGCCGTCAGCATTTTACGAGGCAGTTGATCACGTATTCGCAGCTAATAGGTACCATGCAGAGCAGTTCTATTCTGCTACTAATTGGGTCAAGGTGTGGTGTTGTCACACAGACACAGTAATAGGCATACAGCACGGCACTATTATTTTTCTGATAGCATAGTTGTTTATATGATTTTGTGATATTCTTATTTGAGTTGGGTTGACAGAGAGATTGAGAGGCAGCCATTGTCCTCATTAAGTGTTCTCCACAATCTTCTTTTATTAACACAACGAAAAATATATGTGCAAACTAGACGTTGTAGGTAAACAAGGACATTATACGATTTGCCACTGACATAGATTTCGTTCTATACAATTCCATTGGTGAAGATGAGTTCTAGGATATGTCATCGTTTTAATTTATGTTTTTCTTCCCTTTAACCATTAGCCATCATTTTTTTTATAATACTTAAAATACCCCATTTAGCCTTTGTATGCTCAAAGATCGCTTTAATTGTTAGCAACCGCACTCGTGCATCTTAGGTAGTTTGTCTAACGATTTAATAACTATTTTGTAGCCCTAGAATGATTTAATTTATGTTCCTACCTATTGTCTGGATATGCTAAGAGAGATCTACGGTCTAATAAGGCTACAATTAAATATTTACTCAAGTGTGGGGCAAGCTCCTCTATTCTAGTTCATAGTTTCTCTTAGCTATATGGTTTATTTGGGGGATCGAGCTTCAAGAAATTGTAAACGATTTTATCAATACACAAATGTATTACTCCCCAGGAATTTCAATTACGCTTATATCTATCACTGTAGGACTTAGGTTCAAGCTTTTCCCAGCCCCTTTTTATCAATGGACTCCTAACGTCTACGAAGAAGTGTGATTCGTTCGATAAATTCCTTGGAGTACCCAGGGTAAACAGTGCACGCCTAGGGATATTTTGGGTATTGTAAAAAATAATGTGCTGCTAACTGCAAAAGTGAGGAAAAATATAAGTTATGACGGCATGTCGTAGAACTCAACTTAATCGATGGCATTTTTAATAAAACGAAGCCTTTCTGAAATGGTAAGTCGTAAAATTTCTAAAATTAAAATGATAATTCCTACTAATTGACTATATAAAGTTACTTCATAAATAATACTATGTGACATTCCAAAATAGTAGACACTGGTTTGACCAGATTTATTGCACGCACACTTTGTAACTAAGTATATATTGATTTGTTTCCGATCTAAAAATGATAAAATTTGAATATATAATAGAGATTTCACATACACCGACAAGTATTTGAGTCCGCACATGTACATATCCCCACCAAAGTGTGTCTTGACTATTGACCAATTCCACACACATACATACATATATATATATATATATATATGAATATAACAAATCTATTATACAGCCCCTCCCCCACCACCCTCCCAAGAGCCCAAATCCACCTCCAACATTAGTTAAAGCCCAGTCAAAGCTAACCCACTTGGTCAAACCCGGCTATCGACTTCCCCCATCGCCCACTATTTTCAGATCTCGTCTCATAGGAACGGTGCAGTAATACTCCGGCCATCGTGCAGTAATATGGCTACTTTCTTATAGTAACAATGCCAAAATATAGTCATGACGGATCTATTTTTGTTAAGCTCTTTTTTTTGAACACCATGGTGCAAATGGTTTGAAAAAACAATAAATGGCATATGAGATAACATTATTCAAAGTTTGGGACTTGTAAGTTTAGCTCCACAGTGTAGAAACACTATAGCAATAGCTGTGCAGTGACACTACAGCTACCGAGCAGTAATAGTACTACTTGAGTGTAATAACACGTTAAACATAGTCAAGATGGATTTACTTTTAATAAGCTCATTTTTATAATGCAAACGGTTTTAAAAAATAGTATACGAAGCGAGATATATGATTGTTTAAAGTTTTTTTAATTTAAAAAGTAACCCTACACGTTGTACATAGGTATATACTCTGTTACTGTAGACTAGGTATACTATTACTATATTTATTTTGCATTGTTATTATGAAGATGTAGTAACACAGTAGAATTGGCTTAGGGATAGTTTAAAGGTGAGGAAAGAGGAAAGGAAAGAAGATCACGTAAAACGATGTGAGTTATTAGCGTATGATTAATTGAGTATTAATTATTTTAAACTTGAAAAATAGATTAATATGATTTTTAAAGTAACTTTTATATAGAAAATTTTTACAAAAAACACACTGTCCTCATAGAATAACTATTCTACACCCCTCCTATGGCACAACCCACCTCCCACTTCCTTCCCAAGGCCCAAACCCAACTCCTACATCAAAGCCCTCCCACACCAGTCAAATCTCAGTCAAAACCACCTACTGATTTCCCCCACTATCCATCTCTTTTCTGCTTCCATCTTGCAGGAACGATGCAACACTCCGGCCACCGTGCAGTAACACTACGTCTTGCGTGCGTAACAACACCAAAATATAGTCACGGTGGATCTAGTTTTGTTAAGCACTTTTTTCGGACATCATGATGAAAATAGTTTGAACAAATAATATATGACATTAGAGATAAAGTTGTTTAAAGTTTGAAAATTTTTAAGTTTAGCTTTACACAGTGCACATAGTATTTGTAATTCTATAGCAGTAATTGTGTAGTAACAGCAGAGCTATCGTGTAGTAACTCTGTTGTTTGCGTGCAATAATGACGCTAAACTTAAAGATGCAGTAGCGTAACACATTTACAAACACATGCTTATTAGTACACATGACATGTTTTACTGCTACTTGTCTAATGTTACTGCAATTCCGTTATGACGTTACTACGAGAGCATACTAATAATCTATAAATCCCATGGTAACATAATTGTTGTTACTACACAATATATGTTGTTGTCAAGTAACGAAGTAATACATATATAAAATCAACTATACTGCCTCTCCAAACCCGCACCCATCTCTCCACCTGCCTTCACACAAGCGGCCTCAATCACGCAAGCCCTCCTGGCCCCACGCCCCTCAACACTACCTCCGTGGGCTCACATCCTTGCACCTGCGAGACACACGCCATTACATTGATTTTGACCTCACTTGTGTCACGTGACCTTTAGGCGGACTTCCCCCACCTTTCTGTCATCTCTGCTTCGTCCTAAAAAAATGTTGCGTAATAACGTGCTTTGAAACTTGCAGTAACCCTGGTGGTTATGTGCAGAAAGACAGTAATCCGATATGTAGCGTACAGTCACAAAGAGCCTAATGTGCTTACACATTCCATCAGGTTTGATACTGCTTATTATACATGTTACTATATTTATTTCGTGACATTACTGCTGAGATGCAAACACGAAGGAGAGTTCCTGTTACTATATATTAGTCAACCATATATTAGTTTGGATGAATACTAAAGAACAAGAAATTATTTGATGTTAGAGGTTTTGGATTCAAGTCCTAATCTTTAGGATTTCTTCTTCCTTTTATTCTAATCTAGTGAAAGCCCACTAAAAAGGCGTACATTGGTTTTCTTGACACACGTGCGTGGAGTCTGCGAGGGCAGTGCGCCGTGCGTGGAGAGGTGGCCACAGCGGGTTGATTTTTCTCTATTTCAACGATCATCATGGCTCCCCATTCATATCCTGCCATTGTGGCCCGCATATAACACATGTTGCTGCTACTCATGATGTGTTACTGTAATTTTATGATGATATTACAACAAAATTACAGTAAGAATTTATAAGTTTTGCAGTAATGTAGTAGTTGATTTGTTGCTGCAACTTCTGTAGCAATTAGGGATGGCAATGGGTTGGGTTGAGCACGGGCAGAGCAATCCCACGCCCGACCCGGCGCCCAACCATACCCGCCTGACCCATGTTCGAAATGATTGGTGGGCAGAACTCAATGCCCATGCCCGTGCCCATCGGGCATGCTCGATGGGTACCCGCCGCCGCCTATAGCTTGCCACCGCCGCTTGCGCCTGCCTACTGCCGTCGCCGCCTGCGCCTGTCGTCACCCGCTGCGGCGCTGCCGCCGGCCTGTGTGTGGATTTTGGATAGAAATGCCCTAGGATTTATTTATAGATAGTATATATACTTCCCCTGAAATTAATAGACCAAATAGGCCCAAATGGGCCAAAATGAATGGGCCGAATAGATACTATGTCAGTAACAGATCGAGCATGGGTTACTCATGGGTGAAATTTAGAACCTGGCTACTGCCCACTAGGTTGTCAGGTCTCGAACGGGTATACCCACGGGTAAAAAAACCCATGCCCGTGCCCATCGGACACAGTGCCCGCGGATACCCGTGCCCGCGGGCAAAATTGCCATCCCTAGTGGTAGTGAGGAGTTGACCATGTTTTTAATTTGAACAAGGTTTAAAATATATAAATAACAATATAGGATCATAAAGTTTCATCAGATATTTTGGTTAGAATAGGCAAGTACTGAACACGAGGTCTTGGGTTTCAAGTCCTCACTTTAGTAATTTTTTTGTTTTATTTTTCTGAGCTGGTTTCCTTAAAAGAGGCAGGAAGCATCGGTCCTCAAGAGGGGTACATGGGCATGCCGGTGCGAGGGAGGGCACGGGTTGGGAGAGGAGTCCGATCAGCTCGGTTTAGGGGAGGGGGTATAGAATAGAGTCTACTATATATAATCTATCCGTGCGTTGTAACAGGAAAAATAAAATTAAAAAAGAAAAAACTCTTCACAACTCACCGATCATGTGTTAAAAAAAAACTAAATTAAAAAAAAACTCTTCAGGACTCACCGAAGCATGTATGTTCAGATGATCAACATAAAATAGAAACATGCAAATTAAGCATGTGTTACAACAACAAAAACTAAAATAATAATAAAAAAAACTCTTCAGGACTCACGCATCTTCAGACCGTCAACAGTACAGATAAATACATTTACCTGACCAATGAACTGGTAAGCCATATATATACACTATTCTACCTTGAGTTATGGCGCTGGTACTATACAAGGACCGTTGTATACTCAACGCTGACATCTACAAACTAAGCAAAATGATCAAACTTCATTCCGAACCTATCTAAGCTACCGAAATATATTGTGTTGAATAGCATCCTCAACACGCTTCGCATCTTCGGTCAAGCATCGATCGAGAGCTCAATACCAAGCAAGAGCCAAACTGAAGTTAGGAACAACAACTGAACCCCTGGGTATGACGACAACACCGACAACAAAATTAGACATGTTTTAAGTGTTTATGAATCTGGTATTATCACAGGAATGAAGCAGAATGTTTGAGCACAAGGTACAAGCATGGGATCATGAAACGCCCATTGGCTTAAACGTTGAAACATAGCAGAAAGTTAACAGAAGTAGAAAACGCCTTTTTTTCCCTTTTGCAGACAACCCAAAGTCCTGAATCACTTTTAAGAAATATGTGTAACATGACAAATGATGTAATACCCCCGTCTTGGACTGCGGCTTCTGGAACGACCCCTTGACCTTGGAACTGTCTCCATAATTCTTCCTTTATGACTGCAAAATCCAGATAAAAAGGTTAATTTTATACATGTATAATTTAAAAATCCTAACAAGGAGAGCAGCTTTAACACATGACATGTGCCAGTTAATTTTTTAACACCAGGATGCTTTACTATGGAACATTTAGAATAATAAACTCTGATTTGTGCTGCTACAATAAGTAAGATGAACATGCTTTTGACCACTACATGGCACTATAAATCATTCTGTACCCAACAAGCCTCTCAAAACAAATTTTACAAATTATTGCCTAGCAACATCATGATTGGTGAATGTACAATATTTTGCAACTAAACCACAGGTTGTTGAGCACTTCGAAGGTGTTGTTGATGCACAAATGAAAAGAAACTTTGGGATGCCATATTCCTCAAAAATATTTATGACAAGTTGAAATACAACTTACTAAGAAGCATTGAACCTTGTAAAACTGACAATAACATCATATTAGACAAAGATCTGGTGTTGACTAAGTAATTTCAGGCATGTTCAGGCATGTCAACCAAACCTAACATAATTTGTAAGGGAATGTAAAAGTAGAACTAACTTCAGAACTTACTTTAGGTGTGATAAATTGCTAGTGTTTTTTCTTTGTTTTACTCAATTACATCCTTACAGGGTGGTTTTTGCATTGCACAAAGCCAAACCCTAATGTATAAGCTAACACTTCCAACCAGGAGTTAGTGAAGGTTATATATTTAACAACAAACAAAATTACCATGGCTCAAGTAAATCAGAGAACACAAACCATGATACCATTTTCGTTTATCATGCATGCAATTTCTATATTTTTTCCTAGGACAAACATGGAGGTCCTAGGAGAGCATCCATTTAGTATAGAGATAGACAGGCCATCAAAATTTTACGTTTCATCCACGGTTACTTGAGCAACGATAAAGAGAGTGTATCTTACATTCGTTCAGCGTTCGGGCCGTACTTGGCAAACTGCACCATGATCTCCCTGCCGTCTACCACTCTCCCTGAAAAAACAAAACAAACCCCTCAGACAACAAATCATCTGTTCCAAATCCGTCAATCTCAAACTACACAAATCACTGTCTCGTTATCCATCAAACTCACCGTCAAGCCGATCAACCGCCTTCTGCGCCTTGTACCTCACGAATGCAGACCCTCTGGAATCACCAGTCCTGCAACAGTACAGGCACAGACAGACGAATCAACTCCCAATTCCCAAACCTAGAAATTTTATCTGTGCCAATTCCCAAACCTAGAAATTTTATGTGATAATATCAATATCTGGCTATGAACAACAACTGAAGTTCTTGAGATCCTGGTGCCAAAGATTTGTTCCATCTTATTAGGGCCACCTGAAAGACTGAGAACCCACTTAGCTAACTCGATGTCGTCACTGACCGATGTTTTCCCAGTCAAAAGCTCCAGCAAGATGACTCCAAAACTGTAAACGTTGCCAACAATTGCACAAAGCAGTAGCATTGCGAAGATGATCATGTACCCTTTTTCATTTCCACAAACCAAAAAATAAAGATCAGAAATAGATTTCAGGTTGTTCCTTGTACAAAATAGATTTCAGGTTTTCAGGCTTTAAATTGAGATGGATTATCAAAATTTAGGCAATAAAGCAATTCACTACCTCCCAAGTATGGATAAATACCTGATTATTTTCCCTATCCTTGGGATCTGCTGTTAAACAAAAGACTTATCTATTTCAAATCAGTATAACACTATTCATATACAAAAGGTTAGCAATGGTCCACTGTTCTTAATAAATGTAATTTAACTTGTTGTGTGCTTTTGACACTACAATTGCATCACAATTCTCTTGTGCACCCTATCTTATTAGTAGCTACTTCTTCCCCCTATGTCACACATCTAATCTAGCGATGGCACAAGTGGCATCACGAGATAGAGAGGACCGCTGAGCCGAGCCACCAAAGTTCAGTCATCTCCTGCAACAATGGATCTAAAACTCTGAATATATATGTGTTAGTCTGTTAGTCAGAATTTTTTGAATCAAACTATACAACCCAGATTCAGTATCATGAACATGCAACTAATTGTAGGTCTTGCCTTCTCATCTTGAGGGCCTGAAGCCCTTTACTTTAGGTGGCATTGTTTGTTAGGCTGCTTGATTCCTCGACAGCACTGCTTGTTCGCTTAGCATAAGATGGCATAGCCTGGATTCTGAATTTTTCTGTGACCAATGATAAATCTTGTCACTGCAGGTGCCATTACCAATTGATCATCTTGACAAATGAGATGGTTGCTGCTAGCTTCTCCAAAAACTTAGTATTTGACATTGCTGGACACCCGACAAAATAGGTTTGGTGCTCAACAATTTAGAGAATTCATCGAGTCATTATTCAGAAACGCTCAAGGACTTCTCCGAAAACCATCAAACGGCGAAGGCTCGTCTCACCTAGAAGCTGAACAAGCAGAACAGCGTCCCAACCTATCGATGAAAGCAGGGTAACGGACAGGCGGGGTAGGAGCTATGGAGGGAGCCGACAGTGCAAGACAAGCGCGAAGCGGATGTACCTCTCCAGGCAAGCCACCGGTTACTATCTGACCAGTGGCGGAGGGCATTTGATGGGTGGTCAGGTGGTGACGACTGACGAAGACGAAAATGAAACCAGAATGACTTCTAGACCAAATGAGCATGTGAAAACATCCCTAACAAAATATATCCATTCAAGCAAACCAAAAATTTTAGCCTATTGTCCACAACGCCAGCATCATCCTAGGAAAGCACAGTGCCATCCAACATAGAAAACGACATAGCACACGCAGTCAAGTACAAAAAAAAGTCCCTACCATTTTTTTTGGCTTTTACTCGACGAGCATGGGGAAGCAGCTCTTCATCCGCGCGAGCATGCTGTTGGTTGATTAATTCGGCTAGCTACCGTAATAAATTAGGAGAGGCAAATATCCACCGGTTTTGTTTTCCTCCCGTACAAGAAAGAAAAATAAGAGATAAATATTTGTTTAATCGGTAACAAACAAATTAGAGATAAAATTGGTTTAGCCCCTGAGCTCTACCGGTGCCTATATAAGAGAGGGACGAGAGGAGGGGCAACGTCCTGTTTTTCTCTCCTGAAAACCAAAACCCTAAGACCTGATCATTAGGCACACTGGGTAGGGGTTCATAGTGTAAAACCCTAAACTGGCGATTTCAAAGGAAGAAACAGAAGGGCAAAGAGAAGAAAGAAGCGATGGCATCAAGTTCAACCGGTCAGGAAATTTCCCCATTAGTGTGATCATATTAGGCAAAGGAATTCAATGAATTTAGTGTATCAGTGTTTGTAAGATTCAACATTGTGGTATCAAAGCAACCTTATGCCTATATGTTCCATCATCATCCTGGTATTTTGATGCCAATTTTTTAAAAAAATTTAGAACTCAGTTGAAAGGGGATCAGATAAAGCAGATTGAAATTCCGAGAACCCCCAACTGAGAAACCCTAGACCGAATTCACTCATTTGGTTTGGCTAGAAATTAGAGAGGAAATTGGGGATAAAAAAACAAATTGAAATTTCCAAAATTTTCTCAAAGAAACCCTAGCTGTGGCTAGAAGTGAAAAACAATCAATTCGGCTTTAACTCAGAGGAAGGAGCTAGAATAAAACAGATTGAAACTTCTAGTACCCCTCATAAATTCATCTCAGAGAGGGAGGATTCGAGATAAATTCTCAAAATTTTTCCAAACTCAGAAACCTACGAAGCTACGGCACAAATCAAAGAGATTAATGTGTACCTAGAGCTCGCCGCCATCAGAACACCGGTCACCGGACTTCGGGTCGGCGTCGATGTCGGGCATCAACTCACCGCCGGCCACGCACGGACTTGCCATATGCAGTGCTGCTGCATAGACGGGGTTGATGCAGGGAAGTCCCACCGCACCTCTACCGCTGGTTCGCTGGTTGGTGCCGCCGCTGTTGTCGCTTCACCGACTCCGCCGCCAATCACTGCTCCACCACCGCCTTTCTTGCTCGCTCATCGGAGAAAGAGGATCAGCAGGGAGGAGAAAGGGCATCGGGACATTAGGGTTAGAGCATCTCCAGCAGAAACCCTAAACACAGCCCCAAACAGTTTTTGGGTGGTGGGACAAAAAAAAACTGGTCCAGCAGGGACCCTAATAGGGCCCCTAAAATGAGGAGGCCCCCAAATCCAGCCCTCAAGCCCCCAGTCCTGGAGGCTGTCAGCCCCTATCGACGTTTTTTTGGCGCTACGACAATTCCTCGAGCCCGTCGGCCTCCTGGGCCGCGCCGTCGCCGCCCTCCTGCCGCGCCATCGCCGTGCTCCTGCGCCGCGCCGTCGCCGCCCTCCTGCCGCGGCGCCGCCCTGCACGCCGACCTCATGCGCCGTGCTCCTGCGCCGCGCCGTCGCCGACCTCCTGCCTCGCCGCCCTCCAGCCGCGCCATCGCCGTGCTCCTGCGCCGCGCCGTCGCCGCCCTCCTGCCGCGGCGCCGCCCTGCACGCCGCCCTGCGGCGCCGTCACCGCTCTCCTGCGCCGCGCCGTCGCCGACCTCCTGCCGCGCCGCCGCCCTGCCCGCCGCCCTCCTGCCGCACCGTCGCTGCGCTCCCACCGCCTGCTGCTGCATATATATATATATATATATATATATATATATATATATATATATATATATATATATATATATAAACTAGGCATATACATAGTCTATGGTAAAAAATAATAAAAAATAAAATAGGGGCTGAAAAATGGGGGCCGTTACTGGAGTTCGGAGTATTTTTAGGGTCTAAAGGAAATAGAAACAGCCCCCATTTAATACTTGGGGGCTTTAAAATAGGGGCTATTGCTGGAGATGCTCTTAGAGTTCCTATCCTAGTCGTTGACTTAAACGATCTGGGAGTGAATCCTAGCCGTCAGACTCAGATCCGATGCGAATTACTCAAATGGATTTGGAGCATGATCCAGCCGTTTATCAGATCTCACGGCCTCGATCTCTCTCCAGCTTTTGGGCTTGCGGTACTTAGTTGGGCCGCGTGCCTACCTACTGGGCCGCTTAGGGATGTTGGGCCACACGCATTAGACACTATACATGCGCGCTTGCTGACTGGGCCGACTCAAGAAGTGGGCCGACCAGGCCAAATTTGGGCTTCTTACATTTATTAAGAATTTAAATTAGTTTCTCAATTTCAAAGATTGTTTAGAGTACCTCTTTGGCTATTTAAAATTGCAGAAAATAATAATGGGCTTTATTTCTACAAATAAAATTGTTTCTAGTTAAATGGAACCAATGGGAAATTTATCTAGATTATTTCAGTGATGTGAATTTATATTTTTGACCAACGTTATTTATAAATTCATGGCGAGATTATTAGTTTCTTGATTATTATTTGCCCAACGGTGATGTAATCAAGGAAAATTCAAAGAAATTGCCAGTGTCAAATTAGATTATTTCTAAATCTTTTCTGCCCAACGGTAATTAGATTTAGAAGCTCAGTTATTAACATGTAATTAATTATGCCAACGTAAATCAATTACATGGTGATATTAATGGTTATTTAAATTATTTTTCAGTTATTGGGCAACTCAGGCCTGTTGAGCCACTCGATGGAACAAACTTCACTAAGTAGAAGAATGTGGTGCTTCTAAACTTTGGAATGGTGGACTATGATCTGGCAATCAGAGAGGAAGCTCTATAGTGCCCTCAGAAGACTCAGAAAATTATGAAGACCTCAAGTGGGCGTATGAAGAAAAGGACGCCTGGGACAAATCAAATCGCATATCGCTCATATATGTCAAAAGCAACATCTCTCCATCAATCATCGGAGGGATCAAAGAATCTCAGAATGTCAAGAACTACTTAGACCACATTGAGGAAAATTTTAAATCCTCATCTAAGACCTATGCCAATACTCTGATCATGAAAATGGTCTCAAGTTAGTATGATGGCAAGAAAGTTGTCAGGAAGCATATTCTAGAGATGAACCACATGGCCTATTTGTTAAAACAGATGGATATGTCCATATCAGATGGTTTCCTTGTCCATTTTATCATGAATTCTCTTAACTCGGATTTTGATCTGTTTAAGATCCACTACGGCACTCAGAAGGACAAGTGGACTATACAGGAGTTGATCTCCCACTCAGTTGAGAAAGAAGAGCGTCAGAAGGCTGAGAAACAAAAACATAAGGATCAGCTCAACCTATTCAATTCTACTAAGGGTAAGGGTAAGAGAAAGTTCTATCAGGAAGAAGGCTCAAACTCCAAGAAGGGCAAGCCAAACAACCCTCAACAGCAAGGAGGGTCTAAGGGCAGTGCTTCAAAGCCTCAGGACCAGGCCTCTATTGGTGCCTACGAGCCAAGAAACAATATTTGCAAATTTTGCAAAAAGGATGGACACTGGCAGAAGGACTGCACTAAGTTTAAGGCATGGTTAGCCAAGCACGGTACACATGAAATCAACATTATATCAAATGTTGATGAATCTCTTTATGTTAAATTTCCCCCAAGATACTTGGTGGATTGACTCAGGTGCTACTGTCCATGTTGCAAACTCATTGCAAGGATTCAGTACCGTCTAGAAGCTAAGACGGGGGGAGCGAACCCTAAGAGTAGCTGATGGAGCGGAGATCGAAGTTAAAGCCATTGGACAAATCACGCTCAAACTTCCAAGCGGCTTCGACCTCCTCCTATTAGATGTTTTCTTTGCTCCGTCTGTTAAGAGGAACCTTATTTCAGTTAATGTATTAACAGCCACTCGTTATGACTGTCATTTTAGTAAAAGAACATGTTATATTCAGTTTAATAATAAGGTTATTGGTCTGGCCTTCATGTAAGACAAGCTTTATTAATTATCTCTTGATGATTCTATGATGAATGTTGTGAATGCATGTAATAATAAGATAGAGACATCGTCGAAATTGTGGCATTATCGTTTAGACCATATTTCTAGGGGAAGAATGGAACGTCTCATTAAGAAAGATATACTCCTCTCCTTAGATTTCTCTGACTCAGATCAGTGTTTACACTGTATTAAGGGGAAATTCGCTAAGACAATTAAGAAGGGAGCCACTAGGAGTTCAGGTCTTTTAGAAATCATTCACACTGATATTTGTGGACTATTCCCAGTGACATCAATGGAAGGTTTTGACTCGTTCATTACGTTCACAGATGACTTTTTCCATTATGGTTATGTTTACCCCATAAGCGATCGTTCTCAATCACTTGAGAAATTCAAGATATTTAAGGTTGAAGTGGAAAATCAGCACAACACAAAAATCAAGATTGTGAGGTCAGATTGTGGTGGTGACTACTATGGGAAACATGCTCCATTTGGGTATGTACCTGGTCCATTTGCCCAATATCTTCAGCAACTTGGGATAGTAACCCAATATTCCATGCCTGGAGAACCTCAGCAGAATGGAGTGGCAGAGCGGCACAACCGCACACTTATGTATATGGTGCGGAGCATGCTTAGTCACTCTACTCTAACAAATAAGTTGTGGATTCAAGTACTTAAAACAACTGCCCATATAATTAACAGAGTTCCTAGCAAATCAGTGCCTAAGACACCTTATGACTTATGGACAGGAAGAAAGCCAACTCTGAACTACTTACGTGTATGGGGCTGTCGTGTAGAAGCCAGAATTTTCAACCCACATTTGAAGAAATTAGATTCTAAGACTATGAGCTGTCACTTCATCGGATATCCAGAAACATCTAAGGGATACCAATTTTATTGTCCAGACTATGTCACTAAGTTTATGGAAAGTAGACACGCTGTCTTATTAGAAAATCAAGATCAGGGGAGTTCACAGGAAAGAAAAATTAATCTTGAGGAGATTCGGGCAAATGTTGCACTACCAGAAATCCAAGAGAACAATGCTCCCATTGTTCAGACTGTGCCTCAGAATGTAGCACCATCAGGTGGTAATTCTGTACCTGTTGGAACTGCACCTGTTGTTGAGGAGACTGATAATGAATCTTAACAAACTTCAGTAGCACAGAATGAAGAAGCTCCTCAAACGCAAGTGGTCAATAATGAAACTCAGCCATTAAGAAGATCACAGCGAGAAAGGAGGTATGCCATCCCTAATTATTATGAGGTCTATATGAGTGAAGATATTGGGAATGTAGATGATCCCACCTCGTTTAAGGAAGCTATGACAAGTAAGCACTCATCCAAGTAACTTCAAGCCATGGAAGATGAGCTCAGATCTATGAGCCATAACAGTGTCTGGGATCTAGTAGAAGTTCCTAATGGAGTCAAAATAATAGGCTATAAATAGCTCTACAAAACTAAGCTGGACTCCAAATAAAATGTCAAATGGTTCAAAGCAAAACTTGTAGCAAAGGGTTTTTCACAAAGAGAAGGAATTGATTACAATGATAAATTCTCTCCTATCTCTAAGAAAGACTCATTTAGAATTGTCATGACTTTAGTTGTACATTATGACTTAGAGCTTTATCAGATGGATGTAAAAACAACTTTTCTAAATGGTGATTTAAATGAAAATGTTTACATGAGACAATCAAAAGATTTTGTTGTGGAATGAAAGGAGCATTTAGCGCGCAAACTTAAGAAATCCATTTATGGACTTAAGCAAGCTTCCAGACAATGGAATCTGAAATTTGATGAAATTATCAAGAAGTTCGGATTTAAGGAAAACAAGGTGGACAACTGTATTTATGTTAAGGTCAAGGGTGGAAGGTTTAGAATACTGGTACTCTATGCGGATGGCATTTTATTAGCTAGCAGTGATAAGAATCTACTACGAGAAACTAAGGAATTCTTGTCATCCAATTTCGATATTAAAGATCTCGGTGATGCATCTTATGTTTTAGGCATCGAAATACACCGAGATAGGTCTAAACGAGTACTGGGATAATCTCAGAATGCTTACATCAGCAGAGTGTTAGAAAGATACAATATGAGCAAATGCTCTATATTGCCTGCTCCAATAATGAAGGGTGATAAGTTTTGGATCGTCCAAAGCCCGAAGAATAATTTAGAATCAGATATCATGAAAATGGTACTATATGCTTCAGTTGTCGAAAGTTTAATGTACGTTTAAGTCTATACGCGACCAGACTTAGCATTCGTTACTAGGATGCTTGGCGAATACCTGTCCAATCCAGGATTAGACCACTGAAAGGCAGTTAAGAAAGTCTTACGTTATTTGTAAGGAACTAAGGATTACATGCTCACATACAGAAGGTCTGAAAAGCTTGAAATTTTAGGTTATTTAGACGAAGATTTTGCAGGGTGTGTAGATACTAAGAAATCAACCTCAGGTTATATTTTTACCCTGGCAGGAGGAGCAATTTCATGAAAAAGCTCCAAACAGACTTTAACTGCATTGTCGACAATGCAGGCAGAATTTGTGTCATGTTATCACGCTACCGGGCAAGCTGTATAGCTCAGAAATTTTATCCCGGGATTGAAAGTGGTAGACAATATTGATAAACCACTTACAATATACTGTTACAATGAGGCCGTAGTTTTCTATACGAGTAACAACAAGTCAAGTGAAGTTGCGAAACACATTGACATTAAGTATCATGTTATGAAAGATAGAGTCTAGGATCACACTATTCAGATTAAGTATATCAGTACTAGTTTATGCTCGCGGATCCGCTTACTAAAGGCTTACCTTCCAATTTGTTTAAGGATCATGTTGCTAGTATGGGAATAAATAATTGCCTTGACTAAGATCCTGGATATAAAGGGGACATAAGATTCAATCAACACCTGCTAAGATAAGTTAGGAGTTTATCTGAGTACCACAGTAAACTATAAGTCTTGTTGTCTCAATAAAGTTCAATGTCGTTGTGACCATTTCTTTGGGGAGCTGTTTTACTTAGTGAACTTATCAGTTAGCCTCACAATCAAGAGGAGAATGTTGGTTGATTATTTCGGTTAACTACCGAGATAAATTAGGGGAGGCAAATATCCACCGGTTTTCCTCCCGTACAAGAAAGAAAAATAAGAGATAAATGTTTGTATGATCGGTAATAACAAATTAGAGAAAAAATTAGTTTAGCCCTCGAGCCCCACCAGTGCCTATATAAGAGAGGGATGAGAGGAGGGACAACGTCCTATTTTTCTCTCCTGAAAACCAAAACCCTAAGACCGGATCACTAGGCGCATTGGTAGGGGTTTGTAGCACAAAACCCTAAGCTGACGATTTCAAAGAAAGATACAAAAGAGCAAAGAGAAGAAAGAAGAGATGGCATCAAGTTCAACCGGTCAGTAAATTTCCACATTAGTGTGTGATCATATTAGGCAAAGAAATTCAGTGAACTTAGTGTATCAGTGTTTGTAAGATTCAACATTCGCCGCCTGCACTGCCGTCATCGCTGGTCCTGATGGAGATGATGGCCGCCGTGGCAGTTGGCACATCACGCCTCGGGCTGCTTGGCGTGGACTGAACCCTCCTTGGCGGCAGCGGTAGCAAACCTAGCAGCCTGTGGCGGAGGAGGAGGCGCAGCGCGGCGATGAGGTCGTCCTCACTCTCGGCCGGAGACGACGGCGCGGTGGAGTAGCGCCAGGTGCCACAGAGCAGGCGTCATGGTCGAGCGCCTCCGCGGGCGAGATCGGTGGAGAGGCCTGGCCCAGCTCCTTCCCGACGACATCCCCGTAGAGCCCACAGATCCACCTCTTCTCGTGCCGCACCGCACCCGCACGCTGGTGATGTATGGTGCCATGCACTCCTCCGTGAAGCCGCAGCAATCACACACCACCTCCTCCTGGATCTCGTGATTTCTATTCCTCATCTCTGGGTGGGCGGGGCCTACAACCGCTAGATTTTGGGGAGGGGAAAGTGCACAAGCCAAGCCCTTCCACTCTTCCACGCAAGCCAAGCTGCCGGCCTAGAGCTCGCTGCCATCGGCTAAGCCTCTGCTTCTCCTCCTCCCACCGCCGCTGACCTCTACCCCGCGCTGCCCAATCGTCCTCGGGTACGGAGCATTACCGAGTGCTGATTGAGAGAGGAGGTGGAGGAGGTTGTCGGGGGCATCGTGGAAGGAGAACGCGGAGAAGAACCAGACGGCCTCCAGTGGCGGGTCTGGGTAGGTGTTGAGCACCCACGAGAAGAGGGAGCGAAAGCTGGTGAGGTCCGGATCGGGCGCGGCGGAGATGGCGGCGAGGAAGCAGAAGGTGGAGTCGCATGTTAGACTTAATCTTGTTGTTTATCTTTAGTGTGAGTTGTAATTAGTGAGTGCACGAGTTAGCTTGATCGAGAAAGTCTATGATCTGCATGTAGGTGCTTGCATGTAGGGAGCTATAGGTGGATATCGGCTTGGAGTAGTGGCCGAGTCAAGTAGCTGGAGTAGTGGCATGGATAGTGGATCAGTTAGCTCTGTTGCATGTGTGTGTTAGTGCTATGCATGCAAGGAGATATGGGCTGCATGTATAGAGACGTGATTAGTGGTGATTAAGTCACGGGTCGTGTGGCCGAGTCGTGCGGCCGGGTCGCGTGACCGGAGAGTGAGGAGAAGTGGAGGTATGTGAGTACCGGCCACGGTACTGTGTCTATTTAAGCCCTGTAATCGGTGTGTCAAGAGAGAGTGAAGTCCAATCAAGTGAAAAAGTGCTGTGTTGTGCGCGCTGGTGTGCAGCGTGGAAATTCCTCGCGTACTGTTCATCTTCTTCCTCCGTCAGTTCATCTTCTTGTGTGATGTGTTCCATCGAGTCAAAGAGAGAGCTGTGAGTTCTTCGTCCTCCCGGACACGGTCTCGCTACCCGGGCGAGGGCCCGGGCACGGAGGCGATCCCGGGTGAGGCCCCGGACAAGTACCCAGGCACGGATGCGTGCCCGGACGAGGCCGGGCGAGGGGGCCGGGCGCGGGGCGCGGGAGGCGTAGCCCGGGCTAGGGGCCCGGGGCACGGTCGAAGGGGACGCGGGGCGCGGGAGCGAGCGCGGGCGCAAGGACGAGTCCCCGGGCGCGAGGGCCCGGGCACGGACGCTAGGTCCCGGGTGCGGGTGCACCTTCGGTGCTGGGACAACATCGCGGAGGAGGGACTTGAGGCTGGAGAAGCGGTAGGCGGCGCCCATGGAGGGGGAATCCACCATGATGGAGCCAGCGGCCATGACAGGGAGTGAGGATGCCTGCGGTGCGTGGCGGCGTCTAGTCGGAGCAGGCAAACAAGCCACCACCGAGGAGCGAAATGGTGGCAGTGGCAGATCTAATGAGGCGGTGGCGGTGGTGCGGACACAGGCACGGATGGACCAATGGATGGATGCATGCGACTCGGACTCAGAAGACATGTGGACGAGCGGACGAAGGGAAATAGTATATATATATATATATATATATATATATATATATATATATATATACACATACTACAATACACCTTACCCGCAACAAACCCTCGTTGCGCGCCTCACAGCACACCCCCGGTTTTCTCGTTCCAACTCCCCTCCCACCTAGAATTTTTTATTATTTAAACTTTTTTATTTTATATTTTTAAAAATAAACTCTTTAGAAATTTATTTTCTAAATCTGAACCTTTCGATGGTGTGGCCAAACAACACTACCACGTGGCACACAGTTAAACTAGCGTGGGAGGAGTCTTGCCTGGCAGAATAACACTACCACGCCAACTTCCTCTGGCGTGATAGCGTTATCCTGTCACATCAGGTGGGGTGGCATGGCCAAAAGGTTCAGATTTGAAAATAAGTTTCGGAAGGGTTTAGTTTTAAAACTAAAAAACAAAAGGTTTAAAAAATAAAAAAGATTCTCCCACCTATGATCCCATCCACACACATGCAATCCGTAATTTTCTTACTCCCACGATTCATCACCCATCCCCACCCAATGTTCCGCCCGTGTAAATTTTTTACTATCCATTATTCCGCCTATTTATATTGCTTTTTACCACCGTATTGTCATCCATTAATCACTTCTTTCCTCTCCTAGATTATTTTTAGATCTACCCGTCCCCTACCCCTCTCAATGATGTCGACCATTATGGCGACGAACCCAAGTGGCGACCGGCGATGGCGGAAGGTCTCCCCGGCGAAGTGCTGGTGATCCCCTTGGGGTAGAGGAGGCGGTGCCCTGCAAGATTGAGGGTATAGGAAGCGGTGGGTGGTGGAATCTGTGCACTTCCCTGTTGGCGCCGACCACCGGGGCACTAGCTACCGGCAGTGCTAGGTCTGGCGGTGGACCGGATCCGGCATGGCGAAGGAACAAGGAGGACGCGATGGCGGAGGACGCCCCGACGATGAATGCACCTCAGCGCCTGGCAACCGCCACATCGACGGAGAGGGACGGAGCACAAGTGGGCCTAGTGGCGGCGGCCTCCGATCTACCGCGTCCCTCACCTAGGGGACTTGGGACGTCCATCTACAGTCTGCATCCGGCCACCTCCGGACTCCACCACCTCTAGGCGGGCCCATCTTCAACTCCGGCCGGTTTCTACCTAGACATGGTGCATCCTGAGCTTGTATATCTTGGATGAACGTCATGATTCCCGGTGGCAGAGGGCTGTGCTTGAAGTGGCAACAAGCTGTAGGCGTCCCAATCTGGATGGCAAGATGACCATGGAGCGGTGGTGGGCCTTCTCACCATTGCCGGTCATCTGGTGACAGATCAGGAACATGGACAGGCAACTAGCACCTCCGTGACTGCCTCGTCCATGTCAACGCCGTGATTTTTTTTTGTTGGGGAGATGCCTTTTCTTCTTCTTTGTTTTCGACAGATGTGTAATTATTTTATCTATGGACAGATTTGTATGGTTGAATGTAACAATACCCCTAGTAAAAGGATTATTATCCTGGTTTTAGGATGGTTGAAAATTTTACTAGCACTTTTGTCAGGGGCATACGGAAGTAAATATATTACTAATAGAAAAATACATGTTAGTGAAAAAATTACGAGTTCATAACCTTACACAAATACGTATTTACAAAATAATTAAAAACTAGAATACTTGTTTGTGTGAAAAATAAAACTAAAGAATAAAACGTGTTCTAAAAAATTAAAGTGATGGGATGTATTTTGGTCAGTAATTTTCCAATGGCAAGATGTATTTTGCATCAATAGCTTTCTTACACAGCGGCTTGCGAGATAACTAATATTCAATATTCAGGATATATGAGGGAGTAATTTTTTTAGGTTCAAAGTGAGGGTGGGTGGGAGTGCAGCATAGAGCGAGTAATTTTTTTACCCCGAAAGTGAGAGTGGGTGGGACTGCAGAAGAGGTGGGAGATTGAAATATCTGGAGGGGAACCCTATGTGAGGCGCGTAATGAAGCCTCGTTCTGTGCTGCATGCAGTATAGGATGACCGTTTATATATATATATATATATATATATATATATATATATATATATATATATATATATATATATATATATATATATATATATATATTCACTCAAGTAAATTAAAGGCACGTTCTTTTTAGCTTATTAATTGGATTATTGAAACAGATTATTCCCTCCACACATCAAAAATATATTTTTCTAAAAAAGAGTTCTTCAACTAAATTGCTTAGGCCACTTGTTTTAAGTAATTTATTAAGTTTATTTCTTAAAATATATTATTTTATTCTATAGTTAAGAGATAATCATAATAATAATTTGCTCAATGATCTAAATCAAACATGACCTAAGTCCCAAGTATAAAAATCCATACCGTTTTTTCCTAAAGCAAAGTTTCTGTGGTTAGAATATTCATCAGATAAATTAATTCGTGATTCAGTTTGTTACGTTAGATTGTCCGGGTCATCATTTTGGTTGATAAACTTAATTTGTCTCTCCAATATTCTAGTTTTCCGGCTGCTGTACATCGCGAGTCGTGACTCAGTATCGTCGGTAATTAACTGCCGGGAATAATATTTGTATTAGGCATGAGTTAGCGGGGAGGACTACGGCCAATTATCCGACGGTGTTTCATTTTATGTATAAAAATATTTTAGATATTTTATTACTTGATGAAAAATGTTTCAATAAAAATTTTTCATAAGTTTCAACATTTAGTAAAAAATGTTTTAGATGCTTCCCTTACTTTGTTAAAATGTCAAACACAATAAAATTACCCATTGAAACATTTTGCTTTAGCGCATGAAACACTAAATTGTAATGATTGAAACATATATTTTTCTTTCATTAGAATTGTGGGCACCCCGGAAATGCATTATAGAGAGTAACTACTATGACAACGCGAAATATCTAGATGGATGCAATCTCAAATAAAAACCAAATAAGTACCGTAACCATCCATCCTCATCGCAGCCTTGCCATAATATTTACCTATCCACAATACAAGTCCAAAGCACCGAATTCAGAAATAAATAGATATTTGGAGAGTTGATTCACTAGTCCGAAACGGCGAAGTGTGCCCGTCAAACCACACGAAGGTGGCGACCAAACACGATACACACTTCTGGGACATGGTCTACAGTTGAATCAACGTCCATGCATATCATCATTTCTAAATTCTTACTAATGTGAGACTAGCCCCAGGAAAGTTCTAGTCCCACACATTCATCTAGCAAGTAATATCCAGTACATAGGGCATTTAGCTAAATAAACAAAAGTACAGTTACCGATACATATTAACTAAAGTTTACATAAGCCATACAAGCTAAATATTAGTCCATCGGAAGCTTGGCTACCCAAAACTCTTAGGCAACCGACCAAGGATAAACCCTTAGATAGGACCATCCTGATCAACCTGTTCACCCACACAATTATCATACAAGTCTTCACCTTCACCTGTGCATGGATCTATAGGGGCATACACAAAACTACAATAGAACTCAGTACACAAGGTACTGGCAAGGCCACAATCAAACCTAATTATACATGTAAGCTGTAATCAAGGTAAAGGCTGTATGATAAGGCTCATTTTATTTGTAAAAAGCCAATTTTATTTCGCAACAATTTGTAAGAGAGGTTCACAAATCAAATTGCCTAATACACTAATAGAGTAACATCATGGCATCGATTTTCATAAATAATAACCTCACTGCCCTCCTTGGCAGCAAGACTATAATACAAATTAATACTTCAGCTCCATTTCGATTCATCATCATATCATCCATCATCAAGTATAAATCAGTAAAAATCTTTACCCAACCATCCCATTTCATAAAGCATTTTGAATCATAAATCTATACTCATTGGACACAACCATGCCGCTCATGACCGTAAGCACGGCTAACCGATTAGTTTTGACTCTGTAGAGTTTGTACATCGTTACCCACATGATGTGATAGAAGCCAAACGGCTACACTCTAGTTTGTCCGATACCCGTTGGTATCACCACACTCTACACATTGAATGCGGTCTAGAGGTCACAACATAACTTTTACATTACCTAACATTTAGCCTTGCACTAGCACGAGGTGTGTTACTCCACATCGGGGTGCAAACCCGATGCCGTGGGTGGCGGGCCCACGCCTTAAACCTAGCGCTATGGCGGCAGCCTACCCGGCTCCCCACGAGGCACACAACGTTGTATTGGACTCGCTTAGATGCCTACGCTATGAGGTGATCACAGTCCCTCATGGTTCACTTAGGTAGCTCCTCTAGACAGCCCTACAGTACGCTCGTAGGCACTGCCCATACTACTTAGCCTACCAAAATGCAAGGCTAAATATTAAGTAACTTAATCCACTATGGCTATCCCATACTAGCACATGTAGTTGTACTGTTTAACATGAGATATGACATTGAGTTCGGTCCTTAAGCAACCCAGGCAAACACTCTCTCTATCGATACACAACTATCACATATGTGTTCCACTTGCTTGCCCAAGTTTTAAAATGGTTTTCCTTCAGTTTTAGTACACAAATATCATAAATATTCATCTCTGATCAGAAGTAAATAAATTCCCATTTCAAACTTAATTTGATAGCCATGATTTATTTTATAAGTAACTAGGCATGTCTAAGCATATATACAAGTATATACCTTATAGTAAGTACTTAACAAGTACTTTCACCCATCCTAGTGTCACAAACAATGGGTTATCAATATTTCAGGGTGGATTATGCAGAAAAGGGGATTAACTACCATTGCCCATAATCTATATAATATTCATAGCAAAATAACAATGCGAGTTAAAATAAAAACATTGATAATCCCAAAATTTAGTAGCAATATGTTCAAAGGTAGTGGGATTCTTGCCTTGGTCTAGATTAGCTTCAGGTTCCTCAATATATTCTACCTCCTCAAACTCCAAAGGCTCTTCTTCTAATTTTAAATTTTAAAGTTAATGCAAAGACAATAAATAGTGCAAAAATGCAAAATACTCTAAAATGCATGATTTTTGTGCAGTGATTTGGTACTGGTTTTAGATGTTTTCTGGTGAAATTATTTTTATTTTTGCACTTACCATTTGTGAGCTATGATTTTTACAATTTTTATGTGTCCTTTTAAGAGTATAAAAGATACTGATTATTTTTGGCTTAATTTTGTGCAAAATGAGTTCATAAGTGGAAAGTACACATTTTTCTAAGAATTACAAAATTGGTTTGACATTTTTCTGAGTTATAATGAATTTCTTATGAATTTTCTAGTTACAAGTCCCATTTTCATCTTTTTTAATCTCATAAATTTTTAGGCAAGTTTTCTGTACAGAAGGTGCCACTTTTTATTTTACCAGGTTTTAGGGAAGAAAATTACAAAACCAACAAAACTGGTTTCACCCAATTTGGAGTTAAGATGGATTTTCTATAAATTTTCAAAGTTAAATTCCTTTTCAATGTACCAGAAAAACATTTATTCATTTCTTTTATTTTTCTCGGATTTTAAATCAATGGGGTCCACCGGTCAGTGACTGCATATTTGCAGAAAAGTCCTCAAGGTTTTTGGAAATTAACCCACGGTCCTTTTGCACGTTGGAGAGGAAAACTTTATTAAGAGTCCCTATGGTTTTTAGTTATTACATCTAAATCCAGGCCCATTCGTCAATGATTGGTTATTTTACAAAGAGAACCTCGGGTGTTTTAAAACTTCGCTGACAGCGCTCCTCCACGCTAAACGTAGTGGGGCCCGCTCGTCAGCGGCTCGGGACAGAGCTCGCGGCAGCAAACGTCTTCGACGAGCTTTGCGGCAACGGCGACGGCGAACGGCGGCAGATCTCGTCGGGCTGTCAAAATAGAAAATGCTCTACAGGTCTTTGTGCATCCATAGAGGGTAGTCTCACTGGCTGAGGTGGTCGGAATCGATGGCGATGACGGCGGAGGCGGCGGACTCTCTCGGCATGCATATGGATGTCGCGTTACAGACTGAAACGATGCATGCATGCGATGTCTGAGGGACCCAAGAGGCTCACTGAAGGTGTTGGGTTACTCGGTAGTGCTGGAATGGCGGCGGTTGCTCCAGGAGAGGTCCGGTGGTGGCGGCGTGCTTCGGGTGATCGTCGGCAGCTGGATCTGGGCTACAATTCAGAGGAAGGCCGTCGGCGTTAGCTTAGTGGCATCCTGCAGTAGCTTCATGCGCGAGGAATCGAGATGTAACTCACCGTGGTCAGAGAGAGCAAGAAGGGGGCCCGGCGGTCGGCGGAGGGGAAGAGGACTCGGATCTACGGCCTCAGGGCTCGGCGGCTTCCAGTGCTCAGTTCTTGAGCTTGTCCTGGGCTGGCAATGCTGCTAGCCAAGAATCAACTTCAGTCTTGCTTCGGTCAGGGAGAACGCATGCATGCCACGGCAGCGGTCACCGGAGCCGAGCACACACTACGGCGTCTTCAACCTCGAGGTCAGGGGAAGAAGAAGGGAAAAATGGGTCAGGTACCCAGAGGCAATCACGTTCCTAAGACTTAGTTGCAGTGAGGCTCACCGGAGAAGAATGGCAGCGGTCGGTTTCTTGCCGGCGCCGGGGAAGAAAGCGGTGTTTCTGGCGGTGTGGTGATTTTCACCTCGGGCTCTCCGTGGGGAAGTGAGAGGGAATGGCGAGGAGAGTCTAATGGCGAAGTGGTTTGAGCTCTTGTCGACCGCACCGAGAAAACGGAGGCAGGAGCGCTGGCACCGATCTGTGGGCATGCAGCCGGCGGCCTGGCGCGTGTCCGCGTGCATGGCGACGGCGTCCTGTAGGTGGGGCCATGCTGGAAGATGTCTGTGACCGACAGATGGGACCCACTTGGCAGTGGCAAAATAGAGAGAACACCTTCGAGAGACTAAGTGTCAATGGAGTAGTTGGGGAGGTTACTTGAGCTGGCATTTTGACTGAGTTACAGTGTAGGTAAATTGTGGAAAAATTATTGTGAACAGTGGGTGGTATGGTCCAACTTTGTGCCAAGTTTCAGAGTCATGTGGCTTGTAGATTTCTCTGGAGGAAATGGCAAAGTTCGGCCAGAAATCAGTTTCTGCTGTGCACTAGTCTGAGTCAGTGGACTTTGTCCTATCATTTTATGTTCCATATTTGTGAAGATTGTACTGAAATTTTTACTGTAATTAGTTGACAATCTTATCCAGGTTCTGGTAAATTTTGGTGAGCAGGTGACTGATGGATTAATTCTGGAAAAAAATGCCAAGTAAGCTGTCTGTAGGTGACAATTTTCCAGCTTCTGCTGAGTTCAAAGTATTTATTTGTGACTCTTATTGAATTGATAAAATTTAGTGAGGATTACAGTGGTTGATTGATACAGTTTAGTTTCCAGGGGAATTTTCTTGGATTTTTATTCCTCTGAAGAGTTCCTCAAGAAATTGAATTGACAACTGTGGTTTCTAGAAATACATATGCAAATGCTCAATCAAAATGTGGATAACACTAGGATAAATAATGTGTTTTTATTGCCTCCCACTTTTCATATGCTACTTTTATTTCTTTGTAGTTTTGGGTACGTTACAAGAATATAAGCAACTAAGATTTTTTAAAAAAATTTAATTGCAATGGATACATAGTATAATCAGATCACAAATCAAATAAATAGTTTAAGAGAAAAAATCATTTGATGTTTAATAAAATGTTACATGCATGCAAAGTAATAACTAGCTCGTATGTGTGCGTCTACGGATGTCCGATCGTATGGCTCACGTCAGACGCCCGGGACAGAGCATTCTCCTGAGTTAGCGGGTAGTATTAGCTATATGTGTGTCACGGAAACGTATTCACAGCAAATATATTACCATGAAAAGCACTTTTCTAGAGTAGTTTCATTCTGTTACTAATTGGGTCATGGTGTAGTGATGTCATTGGAAACAGACTATTCATCGAATTAATGTCATAGATTATCTACTTATTTATAGAATAAATTAAATATTTTTATAAATAAACTTAACAAATAATCTATGAGAACAAGAAAGTATTATGAGAAAATGAGTTTTCAGAGACGTGAAGTAAATAATCTATAACAATAATCTGGTGAATTAGCTGAAAAAAACAGGCATATATGTTTTCTGATAGCATAGTTGTTTATCTAATTTTATAAATTAAAAATTGCAATTTAAGTTGGATTAGAAAACTGAAAGCTCCTGCCATATAACTGTAATCTTAGTTCAGAAATTATATATGACATATTGCTAATATATTGTTTTTTGAGTAAATTTAATTGGTTTGACTTGACACGGTTTTCAAAAGTAACTTGACCATCAATATTTCGTATACTCCATATTTATTTAACTTTGAATAAGTACAGTTTTATGACATAAAAATACACTGAAATAAAAATTGATTGCACACTTCGTATAACTGACTTACATATTGATTAGCACAATATTATCTCCACCAAATAAATAGTCTTGACTTTTGACAGACTGATTGAAATTAACGTCCCATATATAAAAACGTGCTCCTCCCTTTTGCGTGGTTAGCATATTCATCAGATAAATTCGTGACCTCTTTGTCTGTTACGATATATTGTCCATTATGACTTTGCTAGCTTACTTAAGTGCTTTTTTTGGTGCGTGGGCTTACTTAAGAACTTTGACTCTACCTCTTGTTCTCTATTATTTTTCCAGATATCAAACACACTGATAGGCACCGGGCATTATTATATTTCTTATTATAGTTGCTAATTCTTATGTGATTTGATAAGCATAGTTATTCGATAAGCGTAGCATAAGTATATCAGATCTGTTTATTATAAATTACACATTGCAATTTCAATAGAAGACACCACTAATCTCATTAAATGCCTATTAAAATTACACCCACGTGTGTCCAAACGTGGGCAGTGCGTGGGATTTAAACATCAATAGATGGAGTCGTACACCCGATTCTACTACCACACGGGTGTGGTACTTCCCCTTCTTTTCATTGACATAGCTAACCCAATTTCCGGTGCAGTTCCAAATAGCAAGATTAAAGTTTTTTTCCATTGATAATGGATTAGTACTTGTATTTGATGTACAACTCATACTTCTGTTTCATAAATATAATTATAGTTTTCATATCCTCTAGGACCAGAATGATGTCGATCAGAAGGGATGAATGATCGTCAGTCCCTTTTTCAAAACACCAGAAATATATACGTAGCGAAAATAATAACAAATAATATAAAAATTATTCTATTATCACTGTAACACTGAACTAATCACCCTAATATGCAAAAGACCCAAAACAAGTCTTCAAGTCACTGCTACAGTCCCACACAATGTCACTCTACAGTGCTAAACAGTAAATTTTTATCTAGGCCATTTAATAAATTTTACCTAGGCCATTCTTCCGTTGAAAATTTTCATAGATTTTTGCTAACACATTGCTTGCCATTTTTAATTTATTTCTAAAAATTTATTATCAAATGATTTAAATATTTAACGAATTTTAGGGCATGACGGACCTACCCTCGTAAACGGAATCTCGTCCCCGAGATTGGGAAGATCAGGGGAAGAGATGCGGGTGAGCAGACTTCAACTCGTCTTCAAATTCCCATGTAGTTTCTTCCTCCAAATGATTACTCTATTTTGCACTTTACAAACTGGATCACTCAGCTCCGAGTGTTTTGCTCACTTGTTTCCAAGATGCAAATGGGCTTCTCGACATAGGTCAAACCCTCATGGATCACTATTTGCTTGGGATCGGCTTCCTCAGTAGGAACACGCATACACTTCTTCAACTGGGATACATGGAATACATTGTGTACGCCAGCTAAGATGGGTGGCAACTCCAATTGGTATGCAACTTCGCCTCTTCGATTCACAATCTTATATGGCCCCACGAAACATGGTGCCAACTTTCCCTTGGTCTGGAAACGATGAACTCCAGGAGTGGCGTGATTTGAAGTTACACGTAGCCACCTTCCTCAAAACTCAAATCCCTCCTACAATTATTTGCATAACTTTTCTATTGAGATTGAGCATGTCAATGTTTTACACTGGCAATATGATTATAGGGCTACTGAGTAGATCGAAACTCGGTGGATTGCAAAGGAACACAAGGGGTTTATACTGGTTCAGGCCCTCGATGTGAGATAATACCATACATCTAATTGTGGTGTATTCCTTTGAGGAATTATGGTGATAGTTCTGATGAACTCATATGCTTCTGCCCTCATGGGGCGCCCTGCCTCCCCTTATATACTAGGGGACAGTGTTACAAAGTAAGAGTCCCAGCTAGATTATGGCTAAGAGATCTCCCCTTAGAGATATAACGTACCCGGCTAGGACTATATTTTCCTTATCATATAAGGCAAAGTCTGCCGAGGATTACTATATCCCTAATTACAAGGTTAGGCCCATCCTCTATCCGAGTGGCCCATATGCTTGTCATGAGGTACCCGGAGCCCATGGCCTCCACAGCAGCCCCTGAGACCTTCATAGTAGAGTCACAGCTGATGCTGAGTGCTCATCCTCCACGGTGAAGTTTTCCCGAGTGCATTGCTCTTGAGTACTCTTTGTCCGAGTGCTTCTTCTCCCGAGTCCTGCTTCATGTCGACTGGCAACAAGGCTATGAAGGGCTCCATGTAGAAGTATGAACAGTGTGTGCCGAATAGGCGCATCTATTAGGTGTAGCCCCCGACTTTGTAAAAATTAAGCATAAAGTCAAAGATTTTTAACCTTGTAGTCTATCCTGAGTAGCGTCCTGCCGGTATGTCAGACTCTTCGGTATCATGTCAACCGGAATATCTTTAAGTCCTTCCCGAGTAATATACCACTCGTATATGAGACTTATCGGCATCATGTCAGCCGGAATTGTTTTATAGTCTTTCTCGAGTAAGATATTACTCGGAAATTAGACTCTTCAGCTTCATGTCAGCTGAAAATAATTTATAATCTTTCCCGAGTAGAGCACTACTCGAAAATCAGACTCTTCAGTGTCATGTCGGCTGGAAAAAAGTTTGCTTATGGCAATTGTTGGCTAAGCATATAAGCTGAGTACCACTTTATGGATTTAATCCAATGTGTAGTTAGGTGTACTTGAGAGATACCTTCATCCCCAATTGTAATGGAGACCAGCTTGTGATCCTTATAAGGAAATATTCTCAATACCTGGTGAATAATACAGATACCTGAACACATGTGTTCAGCAATGAGGCTTTCATGAAGTATATCTGATTACTCAATCGGCCTCTACAAGTAACATCAGCACTGTGATTTTAACATAGCCAGCTAAAGGCCCAAATTGAGCATGTTACTGTAGAGACTCATATCTTGGTGGCCTAGTACCGATTTTGCAGGCCCAAGCCCACTTGTCGATACAGACTCTATAAAAGGCAAGGAGAGAGAGAAAAGATTCCCTCATCTTCTCCAATCCACCAATCGTTTTGTCTTCCAGCTTCCGTGCCGAAATTTCGCGCCTCGCCTCGCTAGGGTTTGCCATTGTTAGCGCTTCCCTCTCTAAACTCGGGCGATCCCGCTCCTCCTCATCCATTCCAAGCCCCTAATCGCATTTCCCCCAAACTTCCTCGCCTCGAACCATGCCAAAGGCACCAGAAATCTCGGAGATAGCTGACGGATCTTGGCCGACTTCAGATTGCGGGTCGGCTAAGCTGAAGCATTTGGAGAAACAGCTGAGACTGTAGAGCCGCGAGGTCATCGAGTGGCATTCGGCTAGAGGGGAATCTGTTCCAGAGCCACAGGCCGGTGAGACTATAGTTTTCGCCTCCTTCTTTGACTATGGCCTCTCTCTTCCGTCTTCTGATTTTCTCCACCAGCTTCTTGCCTTCTACGAGCTCGAGTTGGTGAATCTGAATCCCAACTCAATCTTGCAAATCTCTATTTTTGAATCTCTGTGTGAGTGTTTCCTGGGTGTGGAATCCCATTTGAATCTTTTTAGATATTTGTTCTACATCAAACCCTAGCCCTCCAAGAGCAAGGTCCACGTGATTGGGGGGCCGATATCCAGCTCAGGAGTGAGATGAAAAAAGTTTACATCCATCTTCCTTTGAAATCCTCCCTGAAGGGTTGGCATAAGGAGTGGTTTTACTGTTCTGATCTTGAACCATGCCTTCCCCCTTTTACCAGTCTACCTCTGAAGGTTGTGCCCAACTGGATATCTATGCCCAGTTTTGAGGAAATGGGCCAAGTTTACATACTGGTTGGCAAGATTGATCAACTGAAGAGTGCCGGATTGACTGGTCCATGGGTGGCCAGGCGCTTCTTGACTCACCGGATCAGGCCGCTAAAGCTGAGGAGTCACTTCGGCTGGGACTACAAGGGCAAAGGCGATCCCAGTCGGGAATATCCAGACCTAACCTACAAGCACAAAGTGACCGACATCCTGCTGGACTACTTCGCTAGCGGGGTGGTCGAAACAGAAGACTCGGAGCAGTCTGTGCCAGCTTACAGCTAGAAGAGGCCTCGCCCCGAGGTAAGCTTGCTGATGTAGATCTGTTGTTCATCCATGATGGATGCTTGTATACTTGTATTCTTGATTGCTTCTGCAATGTGTGATGTATATTGTTGAACTGCTTGCAGTCATGTGAGGAGTTTGATGAAGACTCCCAAACTTTGTCGGCCGTGAAGTCGAAGAAAAGGCCAAGAAGTCCTTCTGTTGCCTAGCCCGACTCCAAAACAGCGGGGAAAAAGCCTATTGTAGACCAGGGCAAGAAGAGAATAATTAGGCCGATGGCTACAGCTGGGAGCCTCAAGATCAGAGACACTGCCAGCGCAGCTCCCCGACCACCAAGTCCCAGACCGGGACCGGCGCAGTCAGGCTCAGCAACATCGAGCCCAAGAAGAGCGCCGCCAAGTACAAGGTCGAGTATTGATGCTTGGCTCTTTGTGTAGGAAACGTACCAATATTGATCTCAAGGAGACCACACCGGCTGCTCCTGTTGTCGAGCTGGCCCTAGCCAAACCAGTGCCAGGGAGTGCACTTGCAAAGCCGGCGACCGTCTCAGTTGCGAAAACTGAGGTTGTTCCGACTGTAGGGCCGCTGACGCCAGCTGACCAAGGGGCAGATGTTGGAGCTGTTGCTCCAGCCCCTAAGCCGATCTCCGAAGCCCTAGCTGCCGCCGAGTTGGGGGCCAGCACCCTGTCGCCATCCTTGTCGTCGTCATCTTCAGAAGGACCGAACCTCCCCAGGCTTGAAGCTCCTCCCCAAAGGTTTCCGAGAACATAACGCTGGGTGACTCCCGAAGGAATTACAAAGTGTTATGAGCTTGATGAAGCAACAGCGGAGAGGGAGCGTGAAGTATTGCTTCGCGCCGCAATCGCCACGTCCCGGGGGGTCCGGGTATGATTTTCACCATGCTGAGTTCTTGTCAGTCCTCCTTGCTTGAGTGTTCTGTTGCGTGACTCTGCTTCGCTCTGTTTTGCTCCGAGCAGAAGATCGTCGACCGCTTGGAGAGGATGAATGAGGTCCTGACCCAGCTTGCCCCCCAACTCCAGCAATTGGGCCAGCTCTAGGCCTCGAAGGCCGACTTGGAGCGGTCTAGCCAGGAGAAGGAGGCTTGGTTGAAGGGAGCGGTTGATCAACTCAGGGATGAAAAATGGACCTTAGCCACCAAGATCAGAAGTAAGTCTCCTGTATTTGTCTTCCCGACTAAATCATGTGTATATTTCTCCAGTTTTGTTGCTTCTCGACTGCCCAGTTGTTTCTTGACTATAATCTTGAGTACTTGACCATTCTGATGTACAGCCCTCGAAGCTGAGTTGAAGACCCGAACAGAGGGGGAAACCAAACTGAAGGAGGCCGAGGGGGCCAAAGCTGAACTCGAGAAAGACAAGGCCAACTTGGAGAAGGCCAACGCCAAGCTCGAGAAAGAAAAGACTGAACTGGAGAAGGCCAAAGCCAAATGGGAGGCCGACTACAAAAGTAAGTCTTCCCTCTGACATTGTTCTTAACCAATCCATTAGGTACTCCGCCTATAGTTTTGCTTAACAAGTTTACTTGTGGATGAACCTGGGCAGTTGCTAGAGCCAATGCCCAAATCCAGTTTCAACCTTTTGCAAAGGAGATAAAGGTTGTCAAGGAGTCATGGGAGATCCTTGCCGAGTCCGTGAAAGGGCTCCTTGACATCATGGATCCTCACTATGTGGGAACTAGCTCCCACACGATCTTCCAGGTGCAGGCGCGCCTAAATGAGGCCCCGAGTATCCTGAAGAGGTACTCGGACGAGCGTGTTGTCGTCGGCGTGTCCCAAACCTTGGCGATGACCAAGTCAATCTACCCCAGGGCAGATCTTGAGGCCATCGGAGAGGGATTCGCCGAGGAGACGACACCTGAGGAGGCGCTGGAGCTAATAACCTAGGCGAGGCCGACTGCAGAGGTGATCACCTGAGACCTGGGTATGTAAGAACAATCCATCACGCAGTCGGTGTACATAAATTTTTGTAAGGACATGTGTAAATATATGTGAAATGCTGCCAAGCTCTAAGTTTTTACTTAGTTATCATTAGTCCTACCTAGCTATGTAGTCTACACCAAGTTAGTCTATAGGAACTTGATAAAATCGTTCACCGCAGAAAGCTGTACTCGGGCAAACGTAACACAGCCGTTGTAAAACTTCATAACTTAAGCAAAACAGGCTCATATATTATTGACAAAGCACATATAATACATGCAGCCCCCGACTCACTACTTGGTTGGGACAAGCGACGTAGTGAGTCAGAGAAAAACTGTACACATGGTGAAAAATAAAAGTCAGGTATAGAAAGGACGTAGCTATTCTATGTTCCATGAGTTGCTGACTAGGGCACCGTCTTCAGTCTTTAGCCGGTAGGCACCTGGCCGCGTGACTTCAGCGATGATGAATGGCCCTTCCCAGAGCGGGGATAGTTTGTGCCTGTCTTTGGTGGTTTGTATTTTTCCTCAAGACGAGGTCCCCGACCAAAAAGGCGCGGCCACGGACATTCCGGCTGTGATAACGACGCAGGACTTGGAGATACCTTGCCGACTGGATGGTTGCGATGTCCCTAGCTTCTTCCAGCTGATCTAGCTCGATCAATCGTGTTTCATTTGATCTGTCTTCTGAGTAATCCCGAACTCATGGAGAGCCAAACTCTAACTCGGTTGGTAACACAGCCTCAGCACCATAGACTAGGAAGAAAGGGGATTGCCCTATTGCCCGACTGACCGTGGTTCTTAGAGACCAGAGAACGGATGGGAGTTCTTGTACCCACCGGCCCGCATATGGTTGTAGTCGGTCGAATACCCTAGCCTTGATACCTTGCAAGACCATGCCATTGGCGTGCTCAACCTGCCCATTGCTCCGTGGGTGTGCCACAGACGCATAATAGATCTTGATGCTGAAGTCGTCACAGAAATCTTGAAATACGCCGCCCGTGAACTGAGTACCGTTGTCCGTTATGATGTGGTTAGGAACCCCGAATCAGTATAATATACTCATGATGAAGTCCTTTGCTCGTGCCGCTATTATGGTAGCAACGGGTTTTGCCTCAATCCACTTTGTGAACTTATCCACTGCGACGAACAAGTGTGTGAACCCTCCTAGTGCTTTCTTGAAAGGCCTGACCATGTCAAGCCCCCATACTACAAAGGGCCAACAGATTGGGATTGTTTGGAGTTCTTGGGCAGGAAGATTTGTTTGTCGTGCATAGAACTGACAACCCTCGCATGTGCGAACAATGTCTTTTGCATCTGTTACTGTTGTTGGCTAGAAAAATCCTTGCCGGTAAGCCTTTCCGACTAACATCTTGGATGCGGCATGGTTGCCACATATGCCCGAGTGAATCGATTGCAGAATTTGCTTGCCCTCCTCGGTGGTAATGCAACGCATGAGGACATCGGATGCACTTCTTCGATATAGGTCTTCTCCGACTACTAGGAAACTTTTGCTTTGACGTTTGATTTGTTCGGCTTGAATGTGATCTTCTGGGAGTTCATCATCCAGGAGGAATTTGAGAATAGGAGTCCGTCAATCTTGAGATATGATCAGTACTTCGTTTGTCGCCAGGGTAGGTTCGCCTCCTAACTGTTCTAGCACTGGTTTCTTCTTTACTGATGGCTCCATGAGTTGCTCGACAAAGATCCCAGTTGGGACCGCTTCTCGCTTGGATCCCATGTTTGCCAATTCGTCTGCAGCATCGTTGTATTGTCGTAGGACATGTGTTATCTCCAGCCCATCGAACTTGTTTTCTAGCTTTCGGACCTCCTGATAGTATGCCGCTATAGTATCGTCGAGACATGTCCAGTCTTTCATGACAAGGTTCACCACAAGTTGAGAGTCCCCACGTACAACCAGTCGGCGAATGCCGAGCGATATAGCGATGCGGAGCCCATGGACAAGTGCCTCGTATTCGGCGACATTGTGGAAAGCCGAGAAGTGGATCTGTAGAACGTACTTGAGTTTTTCACCGGTGGGTGACGTCAATATGACACCGGCCCAGGCGCCGCCGATCCATAGAGAACCGTCAAAGTACATTGTCCAGTACTCTAGCTTCGCTGTTGATGTAGGCTTCTGAACTTCTATCCACTCGGCCACAAAGTCAGCTAGAGCTTGAGATTTGATTGTTGTCCGTGGCTGGAAGGTGATGTCGAACGCCATCAACTCGAGCGCCCATTTAGCGATTTGGCCAGTGGCCTCGCGATTATGCAGGACGTCCCCGAGTGGATACGATGTGACCACCGTGACTTGATGCGACTGGAAATAGTACACCAGCTTCCGGACAGTGATAAGTAGGCCATATAGCAGCTTCTGGACCTACAGATATCTCATCTTTGAAATGGCTAGGACCTCGCTGATGAAGTAGACTGGCCATTGGATCTTCTGTATGTGACCCGACTCAGATCGCTTGACCGCCAAAACCGTGCCGACTACCTGACTTGTTGCCGCCAGATATAGCATTAATGGCTCTTGGGGCATGGGTGATGCCAACACGGGTGGTGATGTGAGAAACTTCTTGAAGTCTTCGAAGGCTTGTTGAGCTTCGGGAGTCCATTGAAAATTGTCCGCTTTCTTCAGTAGTTTTGAAAAAGGGCATGCCCCGTTCGCCCAGTCGGGATATAAACCGGCTGAGTGCCGCCATGCAGCCTGTCAGCTTCTGGACGTCCTTTTGGCTAGTCGGGGGTGCCATGTTCATGATTGCGTTGATTTTCTCTGGATTTGCCTCTATGCCACAATGTGATACAATGAAGCCGAGTAGCTTGCCGGATGGCACACCGAAGGCGCACTTTTCTGGATTCAACTTCATCTTGAATCTTCGAAGGATTTGGAAGGTTTCCTCCAAGTCGGCGATAAGGTCTTCTTTGGAATTGGTTTTGATTACCATGTCGTCGACGTATGCCTCCACGTTGTGCCCGATCTAAGTGTGTAGACACCGTTGAATTGCTCATTGATACATTGCTCCAGCGTTTTTTAGACCGGACATAATGGTGATGTAGCAGTATGCTCCGAACAGCATGATGAAAGAAGTCTTCAGGCAGTCCTCCTCCTTCAGGCTCATTTGATGATATCCTGAATAACAGTCGAGAAAGCTGAGAAGTTCGCACCCTGTAGTTGAATCCACCACCTGATCTATTCTAGGTAGACCAAATAGATTTTTGGGGCACACTTTGTTTAAGTCGGTGTAGTCGACGCACATGCGCCATTTACCGTTCTTCTTCCGGGCCAGGACTGGGTTTGCCAACCAATCCGGGTAGTAGACCTCTTTGATGAACCCGGCTCCCGAATAGCATCTTTGCGGTCCTGTGCGAAGCTCCGAAGCCGTTGCTTGATGGGCTTGGCGTCTGTCTTGACATTCAGGGTGTGCTCGATCACCTCCCGTGGTACTCCACGCATGTCGGAAGGCTTCAAAGCAAAGATGTCCCTGTTCGCCTGGAGGAAGGTGACGAGCACGTCTTCCTATTTGGAGTCGAGTCCGGTCCCGACTAGAGCAGTCTTGGAGGGGTCGGAAGGGTCCAGGGGGATCTTCTTCGTGTCAGAGTCCGCTGAAATTCCCGACTTTGCTGCTTTCTTCACCGGAACTTGATCGTCCTCGACTTCGGTTGTAGCGGATTGCTGAATGCTGCAGCGTCCGACTGCTGTTTCTTGGGCTTGAGCCAACTCGCACCTCAGTTTCTCGCAGGTGAAGGCTTGCTTGACATCGTTGCGGAGGGAGAGTACTCCGGCTGGCCCAAGCATCTTGAGTATCATGTATATATAGTGTGGCACTGCCATGAATTTGGCTAGCGCCGGCCATCCGAGTATCGCGTGGTACGTAGTCTCAAAGTCGGCAACCTCGAAGCAGATATTTTTTGTGTGGAAGTTATCTCGCATGCCGAATGTGACCGGTAAAGTTATCTGCCCAAGGGGTGTGGAAGACAAGTTGGGAATTATCCCATGGAAGGGCGCAGTACTCGGCCACAGTTCTGAACTAGGGATGTTCATCTCGTCCAGGGTCTTGGTGAAGAGGATGTTGAGCGCACTGCCTCCATCTATGAGAACCTTCTTCAGCTTGATATTTTTGACGACCGGGTCCAGGACGAGTGGATAGCGTTCCGGGTGTGAAACCCGATCGGGATGATCCGGGCAGTCGAACGTGATTGGCGTTTCTGACCAGCGCAAATATTGGGGGGCATCCGCCGTAGAGACCGAGTTGACGTCGCGTGTGGTTAGCTTCTGCTTCCTCTTGGACTCATACGCAGTCGGCCCTCCGAAGATGTGGTTGAGCTCAGCCTACGGGTCTTGAAAGTCATTGGCTGGGCTCGCATCTGGCTTGTCTTTGTCCTTGTCGGCGCTAGATGATGAAGCCTGCTCGGAAGCAAACTTCTTGAGCATTAAGCAATCCTTGGCCGTGTGTTTACCTTTGGGATGAAAGGGGCAGGGCTCGTTCATCACTTTCTGGTACTCGTTGTTCTTTAGCGGTTGCGACTGAGCATGCTCCACGTTGGCCACCACATCCTCTGACTTCCGCTTGCATCTGCCGGATTTGTTTTGTGATGGCTCGTCGTTGGCTTTAGCCTTCTGGTCCTTCTGTTGGGGCTCTTTCTTGTCGTGAGGGCCTCAGCAACCGCCTCAGCTGAGTCGGCGTACTTGTTGGCCATATCGAAGAGAGCCCTGACAGAGGCTGGCAGCTTCCGAGTAAATTTGGCGATGAACGGGGCGTCCTTGACTCCCTTGCGGAAGGCGGCGATGATGACCTCATCCTTGATCATTGGGATCGAGTTGCGCTTCTCGGAGAACCGCTTGATGAACTCACGGAGAGTCTCATTCTTCCTCTGGTGTAGTTGATAAAGATCATGCTCGGAGGAAGGTCTCTCGTAAGTCCCTTGAAAATTAGCGATGAACCGTTCCTAGAGTTCTCCCCAGGAGCCGATCGACCGCTTTGGGAGCCCTGTCAGCCATGTTCTCGCCGAGTCGCTTAGGGCAACTGGGAGGTAGTTAGCGATGGCCTTGTGGTCACCTCTGGCTGCTCAGATGGCCAGAGTGTAGACCGTGAGCCAGGACTCGGGGTTGGTCTTGCCGTCGTATTTTTCGATCCCGGTGGGCTTGAAGCCCGACGGCCAGTCGACCAATTGTAGTTCTTCGGTGAAGGCTGGTACGCCTTCATCTGCGAGGGGGCTTCGGCTCCGATTACGGTGGTGGAACCGCTCGTGGTGGAGGCTGAAGCGCTCACACTCGTCCTCCAGTCGGCGGCGTTTGTCGTCTTCATGTTGACGGCGCCGTGCATTGATATCCTGGCATAGATCGCGTTGCAAGTAGCTTCGAAGATCTTGGTTGTTGTGGCGGTCATACTGGGGACGCCGTCGATTGTTGTTGTTGTTGTTGCCGAGAGATATCTGGCGTGATTCCATGTGCGGCTGACTAGAGCCGGCCGCGCGGCATCACGCTGATGCGGATGAGACCGCTGTTGGAGAACCCGACTGATTGGTCGGTACGACACCAGTCCCCCTGTCGATGTTTTACACCGGCAATATGATTATAGGGCTACTCGGCAAGGGAAAACTCGGTGAATTGCAAAGGAACACGGAAAGATTTTATACTGGTTCAGGCCCTCAATGAGAGGTAATACCCTACGTCCAATTGGGATGTATTCCTTTGAGGATTATGGTGGTGGTTCTGATGAACTCTTGATGATCTATAATCTCGTGCCCTCAGGGGGCGCCCTGCCTCCCCTTACATACTGAGGGACAGGGGTACAAGGTAGGAATCCCAACCGGATACGGCCAAGGGATTTCTTTCTTAGAGATACATCTTACCCGGCTAAGATTGTATATTCCTTTTTGTACAAGGCAAAATCTACCGGGTGCTACTATATCTCTAATTACAAGACTTGGCCCATCCTCTATCCGAGTGGCCCATATACTTGTGATGAGGTACCCGGGGCCCATGGCCTCCACAGAGCTAGTCATAATCATTCCTGTATAATCTTTACTTTCTCTTCGGCTTCCCTTAGAATGTCAGTCTCATACACTTGTTCTCTTGTTTGATCCCAAAGGAGCAGGGTACGGCACTTCCTTCCATACAATGCCTTGAAAGGAACCATCTGGAGACTCGCCTAGTAACTGTTATTGTAAGAAAATTCTGCATAAGGTAAGCTCTTGTCCCAACTTCCACCGAAGTCTATGGCACAAGACCTCAACGTGTCTTCAAGGATCTAGTTAACTCATTCAGTCTAGCTTGCGATGCTAAAATTCAGTCGGGTGCCCATCTCTTCCTGGTGCTTCTGCCAGAACTTGGAGTTAAACTGGCTTCCTCTATCTGACACTATCTTGTGTGGCACACCATGTAGGCACATAATCCGAGCCATGTAATGCTCTACCAACCTACTACCTAAGTAGGTCATCTTGACCGATATAAAATGGGCTACCTTGGTGAGTCAGTCGACCACGACCCAAATGGAATCATATCCTACAGAAGTTCTAGGCAATCCAGTGATGAAGTCCATTCCTACTTCCCACTTCCATTCAGTGATTTTGAGAGGTTGTAATAGCCCATCGGGCTTCTGGTGTTCTGCCTTCACACGCTGGCATACATCACAAACTGTGACGTATTCGGCTATCTCCCTTCACATGCTAGCCCAAAAAAAACTTCCCCTTGAGGTCTTGGTACATCTTGGTGCTGCCAGGATGACTGGAATATTGGGTACCATGGGCCTGTTGCATGATGAGTTCCTTCAACTCCTTATTGTCTGGCACGCAGATTCATTCTCCTAACCACATAGTACCATGTTCATCCTCTAGATATCCACTAGCTTTGCCTTTCCTTATATTCTTCTTGATCTCTAGGATGTCGGGGTCATCGATTTGAGCTTTTCTGACCTAATCCACTAGAGTGGGCTACGCTTCCAAAGCTGCCACATAACCATTAGTAATTACTTCCAGGTTTAGCCACTCAAACTCTTCATATAATTTGGGAGGTAATTGTCAGCATCCTAAAGCATTATAGTAACTTTTCTGCTAAGGGCATCAACCACCACATTAGCTTTCCATAGGTGATAGTGGATCCTTATATCATAATCTTTGATCAACTCCAACCATCTCCGTTGCCGTAGGTTTAGATCCAGTTGGGTGAAGATATACTTTAGACTCTTGTGATCTGTATAGACCTCACTGGGGTTACCGATAAGGTAATGCCGCCAAATTTTCAAAGCATGGACTACAATTGCTAATTCCAAGTCTTGTGTAGGGTAGTTATTCTCATGTGGCCGTAATTGACGTGAAGCGTATGCCACAACCTTCCCTTCTTGCATCAACACACATCCTAAGCCCTGTCTAGATGCATCATAATATACTTAAAAATCCTTCTGTGTCTGTCATGATCAACACTAGTGCAGATACTAGCCGAGTCTCCAATTCTTGGAAGCTTTGCTCACACTCTGGGGTCCATGAAAACTTCACATCCTTCTAGAGTAGGCGTGTCATAGGCCTTGCAATCTTGAAGAAGTTCTCTATGAACATGCGGTAATACCCAGCCAGTCCTTGAAAACTCCGGATGTCCATGACAGTCTTCGGTTGCTTCCACTTGGTTACTAACTCCACATTAGTTGGATCAACGACAATCCCTCCCACGGAGACGACATGCCCCAAGAACTTCACCTCTGGAAGCCAAAACTCACACTTACTAAATATTGCATACAGCTGATGCTTCCGTAAGGTCTCTAGCACGATGTGAAGATGTTATTCATGCTCTTCCTTGGTCTTGAAGTAAATGAGGATATCATCTATGAAAACAACCAAAAACTTATCCAAGTACTCCATAAATACCTTGTTCATTAGGTTCATAAAGAAAGCAGGGGTATTGGTAAGTCCGAAGGATATAACAGTGCACTCATACAATCAACCCATACCACGTTCTAAAGTAGTCTGAGATATTCTTCCTCACGGATTCTCAACCTGGTGATATCCGGAGCAGAGATTTATCTTAGAAAACACTATGGCTCCTCCAACAAATCGTCAATTCTAGGCAAGAGATACTTGTTCTAGATAGTGACATCGTTCAGTGCACGGTAATTTGCGCACATCCTTTGAGTTCCATCCTTCTTCCCCACAAAGATAATTCATGCTCCCAAAGGCGTTGTACTGGGCCTAATGTATCCCTTCTCAAGCAACTCCTTGTAACACCCTAAAATTACCTAATTAAAATAATTGTGCGGAAAAAGGAAATTTAGAAATTATTTTAAAAGTCTCAAGGAGTGCAAATAATAAAAACATAGAAAAATCTTAACCAAAAGTTGGCTTGGAGATAATTTTAAAAAATACTTTGCTCAATTATCTATCTCCTGGATTTTTCTAGGATTTATTTGAGGAAGGGAACTATTTTTAATAAATGGAAAAACATCTCAGCAATTAAATAAATCAAAAATCCAATTTAAATCCTCCCCAGGCCACTGGCCCAGCGCTTCCCTCCCATTCATCTCCCGCAACGGCCTAGAGGCCTAGCCCAGTCGGCCGCGCCTCTCCTCCTGCCCTCCTTCCGCGACAGGTGGGCCCACTGTCGGGGTCTTCACCTACCTCTAGCCGGAAGGCGGAGTCCGAAGCCCGCGTCATCCCCCGCACCAAATCTGTTGACAAATCCTAGCCTCTCACGCATGCGCCCTTTGTCCAAATTAGTTTGAGGGAATGTTTCCCTAATCCCCCTCTTCCATTTCCCCCTATTTTCGCGGCAAGTCATGAGTAGTTTGCTAGCCCGCGAAGCTCGGAACGAGTCCGATCCCTTCCGCCGCCATGGGAGCCGTAACCGAGCCAGTCTCCACTTTATTCCTCCTAAATAGCAAGCCCGAGGCCCCTCGGCCCTTTTCCGTGCACCAAGCGAAGCCCCGCAAACCTTAGCCGCCTCTCCGCGTCCGAGTTCGCTTCGTTGCCGCTGCTAGGTCCTTGGCCGCGCCCAGCCGTCACCTTCTCGCCGTCATTGCCTGCCACCTCTTGCGTCGTCGTGTCCGCGGGACCACCAGGGAGCTCGGCCGCTACTTCCCCGACGCCAGAGCCTGTCGGAACAGCAGTGTCGCCGTTTGCCATCGTGTAAGCAAGGGTAAGGATCGCCTAGATGTTCTCTTTTCCCCTGTGCTATCGCCGAGCCTTGCCGCGCCGCTGATCGCCATCGACCCTCGGTTCCAGAGCCGCCGCTGCCGGTGGCTGACGCGGACTGCCACGTTGCTGCCACGGACTGCCACGTTGCTGCCACTCCTGTGCCACTCTAGCCTCAAATCCGACGTGTTGGCTGAGTCAGCCCCTAGGAGCTCAATCCGATCTTGATTAGATCCTAGCCGTTGATCTATTATAGATGATTAGATCTCGGCCCTCCATTTCATCTTTAAACTGCTAATCAATTGGAGCCATCCGATCATGTCCCTTTTAGGTCCAAGCCGTCGGATATCCTATGTCACCTTGGGTAGACTCGTTCTACCATGGACCGGGCCTTTCTCTCTTTCTCTGGCTTGTGGGCCCCTGCGGCCAATGACTTAGCCACCTCTCTAATCCAGGGCTGATGTCACAAATCCCTTTTCTAGTACTAAAATAATAGTAAATGATGCAATGAATCAGTTTTTAATTCTTTTAAATAGGCTTTAAAAGGGTTTCTTTTTTAAACTTCCAAATTCATAACTAATTCATCCGAACTCCGTTTGGGGTGATTCAACTTGCAAAATTCATTAAAAATCAAGATTTACCAAATAAAAATATAATATTGTAATGTTGATGTATGCTTATGTATTGTTTTGCTTATTTTTGTTTATTACCTTTAGCCACTGACGTACTGGAAGAGTCGGAATGCCTCGAGGAGAGTTCAGAAGCATGTACGGAGCATCAAGGCAAGTCACACAGATTCCTCAACACCTTTGAGCATATTGCACCTATGTTTTAAGCTATATTTTCCTTCAACTGTGCATTTATTTTCATAATGTCATCTAGGAGGGAAACCTTATCCTTGATTATAGCCTTATTGGCGTTGATTACCTGCCATTGGTACCTTATGGGAATAATGTGACTAGCTAGCTTTAAGTATTGGTTAGCTAGAATAATTCTAGGATTTTGCTTAGCTCTGCCTAGAAACTATAATATAACTCATGGGCTATCAATTAAATCTTGATTACAATATTTAGTTCACATGAAATGATGATTCAATTCACGACTATGGTCGTGTGAGGATAACTTAGTGGTCCACTAAAATTTGACTAAAAGGTGGGTTGTGAGCACCAGGGTTGTGAATGTTGCTAGTGGTGCTCATGATAATTAAGGACCAATTCATGGACTACTTATTACAAAGCAATACCCATGGTAACCACAAGCCAGAATGGGTAATAGTGGGAACTAAAGTGTGATCCATTCAACCGGAGGCCACACGGTGTGTTGTGGCTGTGTCAATAAGACCACGATGGCTGCATCAATAAGTCCATGTTTTGGGCATTGGGCCATCTCCCTGTCTAGGAATCTGATCAACCCTACCAGAGACTAGTGGTCCAGCGGGTGGCTTTCTTGTTGTGCGGGTTTTATGGAGGGTCCTGTCCACAACTTCCTTTCTGAGGTACCATGTGTTATCATGGCACACAACAATGTGTTGTGGAGTTGTGTCTTGTGGGTAAATTGGTACACCTCTAGCTAGAGTTAAACTATTCAAATATTCATGCCTGCGGTTACTTAGGCGGGCCTAGACAATGTTTTCTGATTAGTCTCACACAGATTATTCTTAATTAAATGATGAATGGTGGAATATGTTTAGCTCTAGGTTGGAGTGATTGGGCCTATATCCCTTTGGAGAGGGGTATAGTGTTGGTTAATATTGTTTAATAGTTAATGTTTTATTACTCTCTTAAATGATTTATTAAATGTTGTTTATGCAACTTGAGCCATATTTTGCCATTCTTTGCTATCCTATGCACTTTCATATTTTGCTGTGTAGTTTTCAAAGTATGTTATGTACTCACCTTGCAATCAACAATCATCATCAGAGGAGTACTACATCGAGGAGGACTTTCTGGAGGACTAAGCGAGAGCCTGGTCAAGTGCGTGTAGAGTGGGAGTCGTCACATTGTCCGTAGTTTATATCGTTGCTTAGATTTTATTATTTTGAGAGGTGCCATTCGCCTCTGTAATAAATTTATTCGTTATGTAAACAATTACTTTGTTATCACTTTGCCATGTGTGCCTCGGTTGATTCTTGGACGAGGATTTACACACAATAAAGCACCAGAATTTTGGATGGAAGTTCTGGGTGTGACAAGTTGGTACCAGAGCCACCTTGACCGTAGGATAAGCCCCTTAGTATCCCTAAGAGCCTTCTGAAAAAGATTTTAAAAATTAGAACTGTCCTTCCTCTTTCTCTTTTAATTAGGAAAGTTAATGGTACATAACAAAAATCTTTTTGATTTAGTTAACTTCCTCTCTTGAAAAATTGAAATCTTATTTTAAAAAAACAAACTTCTTCTGTTTTGTGGTACTTACATCCACTTTTAATTTTCTTGGGAAATTTTGTTACCCTCCTTTTTCTCTTTTATGTAAATCAAACTCGTTCTTTTAACTTAGTTGAAATCGATAATCTTCCTTTCATGGTCTATAGATGGCAAGCCATGCGCCGATGCATCTGTTTGGAGTTGGTGGATTCGTCAAGGAGCTACGTGACATGGCCTTCGCCATAGGGTATAATCCAGCCCTAGAGTATAGACAAGTCACCCACAACCCTTGTGAAGAGAAGTGTTCGACTTACAATTTCAAGTGAACAAGAAGGAGTCCTATCCATGATCTTCGGAGCAACTTCATCACCGCTACGCCGCTTGCTTGAGGAACACCGCATATCGCTATCATCCCTCCAGAACCCACAATGATGAGTACAGTAGCTACCAGAATTCAGAAGCAGAGAACAGTGCGACTACGCAATGCCTAGTAAGGATGCTGAGCGCTATGGACAACGCTCGTGTGGATGTGGTGATCACAGCTCATGAACGGGTGAACGTGAACCACACCAAGATCTGCAAACTGTAAAAACCAGGTGGATCGCTTAAAGAGAGAGCTAGCATTAGCCAAAGGAGAAGCACCCCTTGGAGGAGCCAAGATCCGCACCACTACAAGGAAGAGGGTTCGTCTTCCACCCCGGATTCAGCTAGCACCAAGGACCAGTTTGCTGAATGATTAGGTCCCACTCAGGGTAGTTCCACCTGTGGCATATGCTGATGATGTAGAAGAAGACTCAGAGGAGTCAGAAGCCAGCACGCCTTCGAAAAGGTCAGGAGATAGTGGAACTCGCACTCACTCTGAAGTGGAGTGGGGTGATACTCAAGATGATGAAGAGGAACACAAGTACAACTCTGACGCAAGGAGAAGCCCTTCGTCCCATTGAGTAGCACCTTAGTAGGAGTTTACCTTAGAGCATTGTGTTAGCAGTTGTGTGCTTGGAGATGTTTGTGTGTGTGGGTTAGATGGTAGTCTATGTCAGAGGGTGGTGATGTAACTGCTTAACTTAGGAGTTTCTTGTTGGTGTGTCTTAAACAACATAAATGTTAATTATTTAGTTTAGATCAATATAAGTGAAAGTTAAAGCAATATGTATATATCCTAAGGGCTCTTTTTCCTTTTCTTGTCCTTGTTATGATCCTTACAGATGGTGAACACATGTAACGGCAGTAACCAGGATGGCAACACTGGAAACAACAACCGTGGAGGTGCTCCTAACGGACCGCGCCTCAGGATGATAGTCTCACAATTGCACAAGTTCTGGCAAACCAAACCCACCTCTTGAACATGATGTTCCAGCAAATGCAGAATCAGTAGAACCAGGGACATCAACAAGTGCCTCCTCCTCCACCCTAGAACAAGCTCGTAGAGTTTTTGCGAGTGAGGCCTCCTACCTTCTCCAGCACAACTAATCCTGTGGAAGCTGGGGATTGGCTGCATGCAATCAAGAAGAAACTGGATCTACTGCAGTGCACGGACCAAGAGAAGGTCTCTTTTGCTTCACACCAATTGCATGGACCCACATCGGAGTGGTGGGACCATTTCCGTGCCAACAGAACCGACAGTCAGCCTATCACTTGGGCTGAGTTCGCCGCTACCTTCTAGAAGACACATATCCCCGTGGGAGTGGTGGCACTCAAGAAGTGTGAATTCCGGGCTTTGAACCAAGGAAACCGGTCGGTGACCGAGTTTTTGTACTAGTTCAATCGACTAGCCCGCTATGCACCCGAGGACGTCAGCACTAACGCAGAAAGACAGGAGAAGTTCTTGGACAGGTTAAATGATGAGCTCTCCGTCCAGTGACCTCTAGAGAATTACTCAGATTAACTAGAAGCTGGTTGACAAGGCCATTTGTCAGGAGGATAAGCATAACTAGATGGAACAGAGGAAGCACAAGATTGCAAGTTCGCGAGCTCAACAGTCTAGCTGCCAGAGGTCGTGTATGGCAAGACCTCCTCAGACCCAACAGGGAGTATCTTCTTCGGCACCTCGCCTGTAGCACCAGCTCTAGAACAACAACACTGGTGGCAATGTTAGGGTTAATTGTCCTCCTCTTCGGACAGCTACTACACCTGCCCAGAGTTAGCCAGTCAAGAAGGAAGTTGGAGGGAAGATTTTGACTTGCTTCAGCTGTGGAGAACCAGGGCATTTCTCAAATCAGTGCCTGAATCCCGAACGCCCTAAGCAAGCTGCACCAGGACAGAACTCCACTAGCATGGTGAAAGCTCGTGTGAATCACATCACCGCTGAGGAAGCCCAGGCTGCACCGGACGTCGTCCTAGGTACATTTTCTATTAACTCAACTCCTGCTACATTATTGTTTGATTCTGGTGCTATACATTCTTTCTTGTCAGTGGGGTTTGCTAGTAAATATAGGATACCCATGGAAAGGTATGAGAAAATAATATGGTGGTAAATACTCCCGGTAGCCAGATGCCTACCACTGTTTACAACCCTTCTGTGATCATAGAAATTTTGGGAGTCTCCTTTCTAGCCAACCTATTTTTGATAGAATCTAGAGACATCAACGTCATCCTAGGGATGGATTGGTTAACTCGGCACAAAGGGGTTATTGATTGTGCCAACAAAACAGTGACCTTAACCTCTAGCCTCAAGGAGAAAGTGATCTTTCGTGCCCCTTTCGTCTCACCTTCTCCAATATCGCTAAACCAGGCAGTCCTAGCAGAAATCCCTGTGGTATGGGATTACCCTAATGTCTTTCCTAATGATCTACCTGGGATGCCGCCCAAAAGAGATATTGAGTTTAGAATAGACCTAGCCCCAGGCACTGCCTCTATCCACAAGAGACCGTATAGGATGGGCGCAAATAAGTTAGCAGAAGTGAAGAAGCAAGTTCAGGAGTTGCTTGTAAAAGGTTATATCAGACCTAGTATGTCGCTTTGGGAGCACCGGTTATTTTTGTGGAAAAGAAAGATGGAACCCAAAGGATGTGTGTGGCTTATCGCGCACTCAATGAAGTCACCATTAAAAACAAGTACCCTTTGCCTAGAATTGATGATTTGTTTGATCAGTTAGAGGGAGCCATAGTGTTCTCCAAGATAGATCTTCGCTCCGGTTATCATCAGTTGAGGATTCGAGAGGAAAATATTCCCAAGACCGCTTTCACCACCCGGTATGGGCTATATGAGTGCACCGTCATGTCTTTTGGATTGACAAACGCCCCTGCTTTCTTCATGAATTTGATGAACAAAGTGTTCATGGAGTACCTGAATAAGTTCATGGTAGTTTTCATCGATGATATCCCCATCTATTCCAAGACTAAGGAAGAACATGAGCAGCATCTTCGTATAGTTCTAGAGACCCTTCGGCGGCATCAGTTGTATGCCAAGTTCAGCAAGTGTGAGTTTTGGCTTCCAAATGCGAAGTTTCTAGGACATGTCGTCACCACTGGAGGAATTGTGGTAGACCCAACCAATGTGGAGTCAATGACCAAGTAAAAGCAGCCACAAACAGTTACGGAGATACGGAGTTTCCTAAGATTAGCATGATACTATTGCCGGTTCATAGAGAACTTCTCTAGAATTACGAAGCCCATGACCCGTCTACTCCAGAAGGATGTGAAATTTTCATGGACTCCAGATTGTGAGCGAAGTTTTCAAGAGCTGAAGAAGAAGCTAGTGTCTGCACTTGTGTTAATCATGCTAGGTCCCAAGAAAGGTTTCCAAGTTTACTATGATGCATCTAGGCAGGGTTTGGGATATGTGCTGATGCAAGAAGGAACAGTCGTGGCATATGCCTCACGGTAGTTATGACCCCATGAGAATAACTATCCTACCCATGATTTGGAACTCGCAGCCGTAGTGTATGCTTTAAAAATCTAGAGACATTACCTCATCGGCAACCGCAGTGAAGTCTACATGGATCATAGGAGTCTGAAGTATATCTTCACCCAGCCAGATCTGAACCTTCGCGAACGGAGATGGTTGGAGCTGATCAAGGATTACGACATTAGAATCCATTATCATCCGAGGTAAGCCAATGTGGTGGTGATGCCCTTAGTCGAAAGAGTTACTACAATGCCACGGAAGGCCAATAGTTACCATCAGAATTGTGTGAAGAGTTCGAACAGTTAAATCTAGGACCAGTCAGTCAAGGATACGTGGCAGCTTTGGAAGCACAACCTACTCTGGTTGATCAGGTCCGAGAAGCTCAAAGAAACGACCCAGACATCCTGGAGATCAAGAAAAACATGAAAAAGGGTAAGGCTAGTGGATTTCTAGAATATGAACAAGGTACAATATGGTTTCGAGAACGGATCTGTGTACCAGACAAGGAGGAACTGAAGAAGCTGATTTTGCATGAGGCCCATGGTACTCAATATTCCATCCACCCTGGCAGCACCAAGATGTATCAAAACCTCCAGGAGAAGTTTTGGTGGTCTAGCATACGAAGGGAAATAACTGAGTATGTGGTTGTTTGTGATGTATGCCAACGTGTGAAGGCCGAGCATCAGAGACCAGCAGGATTACTGCAACCCCTCAAGGTTCTAGAATGGAAGTGGGAAGAAGTGGGAATGAATTTCATCATCGGATTGCCAAGGACTGCGTCAAGATTTGACTCCATATGGGTAGTGGTGGACAGACTTACCAAAGTAGCCTACTTCATACTAGTCAAGACAACTTACACTGGTAGCAAGTTGGCAAAATTGTATATGGCCTAGATTGTGTGTTTGTATGCTGTGCCACGCAAGATCATGTCAAACAGAAGAATCCAGTTTACCTCCAAGTTTTGGCAGAGACTCCAAGAGGAGATGGGTATGCGGTTACTTCAGTACCGCATACCACCCGCAAACGGATGGTCAAACCGAGCGGGTTAACCAGATTTTAGAAGACATGCTGAGGGCTTGTGCCATAGACTTCGGTGGAAGTTGGGACAAGAGCCTACCGTATGTCGAGTTTCCTTACAACAACAGTTACCAAGCAAGTCTCAAGATGGCCCCGTTTGAGGCTCTATACGGATGGAAATGCTGCACACCCCTACTTTGGGATCAAACTGGAGAATGGCAAGTATATGGAACTGACATTTTACGAGAAGCAAAAGAGAAAGTGAAAATTATACAGGAGCACCTACAAGTAGCTTAGTCTTGTCAGAAGAGCTATGCGGACAATCGTAGGAGAGACCTCAGTTTTGAGGAAGGTGACTATGTGTATTTACGAGTCACGCCACTTCGGAGAGTTCACCTGTTCGAGACAAAAGGAAAGTTGGCACCACGATACATGGGACTGTACAAAATATTGGGACAAAAAGGAGAAGTTGCTTATTAGTTAGAGTTGCCTCCCACCTTGGCTGGGGTACACGATGTTTTCCATGTGTCTCAGTTGAAGAAGTGCCTACGAGTATCGACCGAAGAAACTGATCCGGAACAAATAGAGATACATGAAGACCTAACGTATGTCGAGAAGCCCATCCGTAACTTGGAGACCAGTGTGAGAAACACTCGGGACCAGGTGATAAGGATTTGTAAAGTACAGTGGAGCATTCACTCGGAAGAGGAAGCAACATGGGAACGCGAAGATGAATAGAAGTCCGCTCACCCGCATCTCTTCTCCAATTTTTTGAATCTCGGGACGAGATTTTGTTTAAAGGGGTAGGTTTGTAACACCCTAAAATTACCTAATTAAAATAATTGTGCAGAAAGGAATTTTAGAAATTATTTTAAAAGACATAAGGAGTGCAAATAATAAAAACAGAGAAAAATCTTAACAAAAGTTGGTTTGGAGATAATTTTAGAAAATACTTTGCTTAATTATCTATCGCCTAGATTTTTCTAGGATTTATTTGAGCAAGGGAAGTATTTTTAATAAATGGAAAAACATCTCAACAATTAAATAAATTGAAAATCCTTTTTAAATCCTCCCGAGGCCACTGGGCCGCATCTGGCCCAGCACCTTCCCTCCCCTTCTCCTCCCCGCAATGGCTTGGAGGCCCAGCCCATCGGCCCGCACCTCTCCTCCTTCCTCCTTCCGCTGATAGGTGGGCCCCACCTGTCGGGGTCTTCACCTACCTCCAGCCAGAGGCAGAGTGCGAAGCCGCATTGTCCCTGCGTCAAATCCATGACTAATCCAGCCTCCATGCACGCCCTTTGTCCAAATTAGTTGATGGGATTTTTTTTCCCTAATCCCCTTCTTCCGTTTCCCCCTATTTCGCAGCAAGTGTTGAGGAGTTCGCTAGCCCGCAAAGCTCAGGACAAGTCAGATGCCTTCCGCCGCCATGGGAGCCGTAACCGAGCCGGTCTCCACTTTCTTTCCTCCTTAAATAGCAAGCCCGAGGCCCCTTGGCCCTTTTTCGTGCACCAACCGAAGCCTCGCAAACCCTAGCCGTCTCTCCGCATCCGAGTTCACTCCGCCGCCGCTGCTAGGTCCTCGGCCACGCCCAGCCGTCGCCCTCGCCGTCGTCGCCCGCCGCCGCTTGCATCGTTGGGTCCGTGGGACCACCAAGGAGCTCAGCCGCCACTTCCCCAACGCCAGAGCCCATCGGAACAGCAACGTCATCGTCGACCTGATCCTCCCCACCGCTGGAAACTTGCCGACAGTGATTCCCGCCGTCGTTTGTCGTCATGTAAGCAAGGGTAAGGATCTCCTCGATGTTCTCTTTTCCCCTGTGCTATTGCCGAGCCTTGCTACGCCGCCGATTGCCGTCGACCCTCGGTTCCAGAGCCGCCGCCGCCGACGGTGGCCAAGGTCGACTGCAACGCCTGCGACACTCTAGCGTCAGATTCGACGTGTCGGCCAAGTCAGCCCCTGGGAGCTCAATCCGATCTAGATTAGATCCTAGCAGTTGATTTGATATAGATGATTAGATCTTGGCCCTCCATTTCATCTTTAAACCGCTAATCAATCTGGGCCGTCCGATCGTGTCCCTTTTAGATCCAAGCCGTCGGATACCCTATGTCACCTCGGGTAGACTCAGTCTACCATGGACCGGGCCTCTCTCTCTCTCTCTAGCTTGTGGGCCCCTGCGGCCAGTGACTCAGCTGCCTTTCTGATCCAGGGCTGATGTAACAAATCCCTTTTCCAGTACTAAAATAATTAGTAAATGATGCAATAAATCAGTTAATTCTTTTAAATAGGCTTTAAAAGGGTTTAAACTTCCAAAATTCATAACTAATTCATCCGTACTCCGTTTGGGGTGATTCAACTTGCAAAATTCATTAAAAATCAAGATCTACCAAATAAAAATATAATATTGTACTATTGCTGTGTGCTTATGTACTGTTTTACTCATTTTTGTTTATTACCTTTAGCCACCGACGTACCGGAAGAGTCGGGATTCCTCGAGTAGAGTTCGGAAGCGTGTACGGAGCATCAAGGCAAGTCACACAGATTCCCCGACACCTTTGAGCATATCATACCTATGTTTTAAGCTATATTTTCCTTCAACTGTGCATTTATTTGCATAATATCATCTGGGAGGGAAACCTTTATCCTTGATTATGACCTTATTGCATTGATTACTGCCATTGTATCTATGGGAATAATGTGTCTAGCTAGCTTTAAGTATTGGTTAGCTAGAATAATTCTAGTATTTTGCTTAGCTCTGCCTAGAAACTATAGTATAACTCATGGGCTATCAATTAAACCTTGATTACAATATTTAGTTCACATGAAATGATGATTCAGTTCACGACTATGGTCGTGTGAGGATAACTTAATGGTCCACTAAAATTTGACTAAATGGTAGGTTATGAGTACCAGGGTTGTGAATGTTGCTAGTGGTGCTCATGACAGTTAAGGACCAGTTCACGGACTACTTGTTGCGAAGCAATACCCATGCTAACCACAAGCTAGAATGGGTAATGGTGGGAACTAAAGTGTGATCCGTTCAGTTGGAGGCCCCACTGTGTGTTGTGGCTATGTCAATAAGACCACCATGGCTGCGTCAATAAGTCCATGTTTTGGGCGTTGGGCCATCTCCTTGTCTAGGAACCTGATCAACCCTACCGCAGACTGGTGGTCCAGCGGGTGGCTCTCTTATTGTGTGGGTTTCATGGAGGGTCCTATCACAACTCCTTTCCAAGGTACCATGGTGGTATCAAGGCGCACGGCGATGTGTTGTGGAGTTGTGTCTTATGGGTAAATTGGTACACCTCTGGCTAGAGTTAAACTATTCGAATAGCTGTGCCCGTGGTTAATGGACAGGCCTAACAATGTTTTCTGTAATTAGTCTCGCACTATCTTAATTAAATGATGAATGGTGGAATATGGTTAGCTCCAGGTTGGAGTGGTTGGGCCTATATCGCTTTGGAGAGCGGTATAGTGTTGGTTAATAATTTTTAATGGTTAATGTTTTATTACTCTCTTAAATCATTTATTAAATATTGTTTATGCAACTTGAGCCATATTATGCCATTCTTTGCTATCCTGTGCACTTGCATATTTGTTGTGTGGTTTGTGGAGTATTTCATGTACTCACCTTGCAATCAACAATCATCATCAGAGGAGTACTACATCGAAGAGGACTTTCTAGAGAACTAAGCGGGAGCCTTGTCAAGTGCGTGTGGAGTGGGAGTCATCATGTCATCCGTAGTTTATATCACTGCTTAGATTTTATTATTTTGAGAGGTGCAATTCGCCTCTGTAATAAATTCATTCGTTATGTAAACAATTACTTTGTTATCAACTTTGTCATGTGTGCCTCGGTTGATTCTTGGGCGAGGATTTGCATATAATAAAGCACATGAATTTTGCATGGAAATTCCGGGTGTGACAAGTTGGTACCAGAGCCACCTTGACCATAGGATAAGCCCCTTGGTACCCCTAAGAGCCTTCTGAAAAGATTTTAAAAATTAGAACTGTCCTTTCTCTTTCTCTTTTAATTAGGGAAGTTAACGGTACACGAAAAAAATTCTTTTTGATTTAGTTAACTTCCTCTCTCGAAAAATTGAAATTTTTTTTTAAAAAAAAATTCTTTTGTTTTGTGGTACTTACATCCACTTTTAATTTTTTGGGAAATTTTGTTACCCTCCTTTTTCTCTTTTATGTAAATCAAGCTCGTTCTGTTAACTTAGTTGAAATCGATAATCTTCCTTTCATGGTCTATAGATGGCAAACCGCGAACCAGTGCATCTGTTTGGAGTTGGTGGATTTGTCAAGGAGCTACGTGACATGGCCTTCGCCATAGGGTATAATCTAGCCCCAGAGTACAGACAAGTCACCCACAACCCCTGTGAAGAGAAGTGTCATGTTTGACTTACAATTTCAAGTGAACGAGAAGGAGTCCCATCCATGATCTTTAGAGTCGGAGGAAGGAACTTCGAGCATGCATGTCAAGAAGTGGTATTGGAAGCCATTGGAGAACTTTGTCACTGCTACGCCGCTCGCTAGGAACATCTAGTGGCACAATCAATCACTCCTTTATGCCTTTATGCCTTTTTAGCCAGTCCATCCCTAGGATGGCATCAAGGTCCTTGGGTTCTATTAAGACCAGGTCAGCTAGAAAAGTGGTGTCTTGGATCTCTATGGTTACTGAAGGGCTAAACTAGTTGTAAGCATTTGATTGCCAGGTGTATTTACCACTGTAGTGTTTCTTAACTTCTCTATGGGTATCCCATGTGTCTTTGCAAAACCCCTCGACAAGAAAGAATGTGTAGCACCCGAATTAAATAACACTGGTGCAGGAACTAAGTTAACAAGAAACGTACCCAGGATGATGGTTGGTGTAGCCTGAGCTTCCTCTGCCGTGACATGGTTGACATGGGCCTTGACGGTGTTGGTGGAGTTTTGTCCTGGTGCAGCTAGCTTGGGACCTTGATTCTTGGGCTTCGAGCACTGCAAAGCATAGTGTCCACGCTCTCCACGGTTGTAGCAAGTGTTGACGACAATGCCGCCACCAGTGTTGTTTTTGTAGAACTGGCGCTGCAGACTGGTTGTAGATGACGAAGAACCTCTAAACGGCACCTGAGGTCCCACCACAACACGCGGCCTCTGATTGTTCCCTTGCTGTGCCCGGAAACTGGCAATCTTGCGCATCCTTTGCTCTATCCTGGTGTGCTTGTCCTCTTGACAAATGGCTTTATCAACCAGCCTCTTGAAGTCAAAATAATCTCCAAAAATTAGTTGGACTAAGAGTTCATCATTTAGTCCCTCAAGAAATTTCTCCTGACGCTCCGAGTTGGTGCTGACATCCTCGGGAGCGTAGTGGGCAAGGCGGTTGAACTCGTAGAGGAATTCTTTCACCGTGCAATTTCATTGCTTGAGTGCCCTGAACTCTCTCTTCTTCAACACCACCACTCCGGCTGGAATGTGCGTCTTCTTGAAGGCAGCAGTGAACTTTGCCTAGGTGATAAGCTGTCCCTCCACTCGGTTGGCCCAGAAGTGGTCCCACCACTCAAATACGGGCCCGTGCAGCTGGTGTGAAGCGAACACGACCTTCTCCTGGTCGGTACACTGAAAGCAGTCCAATTTCTTCTCAATAGCATGAAGCCAATCTCCTGCTTCCACCGGATTGGTTGTACTTGAGAAGGTAGGTGGCCTTACGTGGAGAAATTCCACCAACTTGTTTTGCGGTGGAGGAGGCGCAATCTAGTGAGCTCCTTGGTTGGGCTGATTCTGCATCTGTTGAACCAACATAGACATAAGCTGGTTCTAGTTGGCTAGCACTTGTGCCAACGTAGGGTTCTCTTGCAGTGGTGGGGGTCCATTACGGATATTTTTAGCATTTGATCCACCGCTGGCATCCTGGTTAGAGTTGTTGCTGCTGCGAGTGTTCTAGAACCATCCACAAAAGGCTCATCGGACGATGAACCTGCACCGGCTTCCACAAACGAGTCTTCTCCCCCATCATCTTCTAGGTTATCACCATGGGAGGGGTTCCAATCCTGAGTGGCGCCTTGCTGCCCACTGCCTGGGTCTTCCTTTCCGCCATCTAAAAATGTGCCGGAGGACGAGTCCTCTTCACCGGAATGTTGTGAATCTTGATCCCTATAGGTGGTGCTTCTCCCTTGAGTGCAGCTAGATCCGTCTTCAAGCGATGAATCTGTCTCTCCAACCCCATGATGGTAAGCCGGTTGTGGTTCTCCTGGTCATGAGCTGCAATGGTCACATTGGAATGAGTGTGATCCATAGCACTCAACATCCTCACCAAACGATCCACCACTGAGGTATCTCATAGGTACTGAACTCGGACTTGAAGTGCCGGGATGGGTGGAAACAGAACGATGATGCCACAAGATGAGAGTTGAACCTCTGGCACAGATCACCGATTGCCACCAAAGCCGCTTCCTAGCAGGCGTGCTCATAATTTTTTCCACTAGCTTGGTACTTCACTGATGGCACATCCCTCCGATTGCAGAGTAGAGACACGCTGACTCGCACCCGATGTTTGCTGCCACTAGGAACCACAGTATACTCCGGGGCTGTGTCGAAGTTCAAAACTAGTGACAGTGCACGTAGCTCCTTCACGAATCCTCCAACATTCAGGCAGTACTCTGGCTCCCGTTTTGGCGGCATCAATAGAAGATTAGAGAGACAACTAATGACTTTATTTTAAATCGTTGTCCTTTAAATCATAGAGTTAAAACCCAAAAGAAAGGATTAATTGGTCAAAACAAAGTAAATGAGAAAAAAGGAATCAATGGGGTTACACTTTTTTCCTTCGCAATATTTTATTTTCCGAATCAAATCCATTATTTTCGAACCCAGAAATTATTTTCGAAATAAAATTGGGGAATTATTTTTGAAAAATAAATAAATAAATTTGTGAAAAATATTTATTTTTTGAAATTAAATTAAAAGCAATTAAGTCAAAAATTAAATTATTTTTAGAATTTTTTTGAATTTAGCAAAATTTTCAAAGTAAAATTGAGGAATTATTTTTGGAAGAGTAATTAATTTCAGGATAATTAAGTAAATATTAAGAATAAAATAAAAGCAATTAATATTTTTTCAAAAGTCATAGATGAAACTTGAACATTTTCAAGGACTCTCTTTTATTCAGAAGGCTCGTATGGATTACCATTTGTCATGTGCTATGGTTAAGAAGGTTCTAATACCAACTTGTCACACCTAGAATTTTCATCCAAAATTCTAGTGCTTTCATATACATAAACCCTCGTCCAGAAATTAGCCGAGGTACACAATTGACAATATTGATAATCAAAGTAGATATCTACAAATAAACAAGTGCAATTTATTAAAAAGACGGATAGAACCTCTCAAATCAATAAACGTCTGACAGCGGAAAAATAAATAACTGTGCGCATGACGATTCCATCCCACAAGCACTTAACCAGGGTCCCGCCTAGTCGTCCATAAAGCCTTCATCGCTAAAGTACTCCTACGATGATTGGTTATTGTAAGGTGAGTACATGAAATACTCTGCAAGCCACATAGCAAGTATGCAAGTACACAGGCAATACAATGAAGGCATAATATGGCTCATTTGCATAAACAACATATGGGCTTAGTTTGGAATTGATTATGGGTTGTTGAGTTCATATGTGTTAATTGAGCCATGATGTGTCAAGTCATGTAGTTTTTGCGCCGTCTCCACTTTGTGGTATAAAAGGTAGAGAGATAAAGGTAGAAAAGTGACGGGAGAATGGAAGAGAAAAACGTCGTTTTTTTAGGTTTGAGAGAATGAGAGTTGAGAGAAATGGCGTACCTTTGTGGGAACTTTTGAAACATGATTTAATCAATAAAGTTCAAGAAATTCATCTACAATTTTGTTTTATAATTCGGATTTCGCGTATGGTGAGTTTTGGCAGGTTTTTCTCTGATCTTATATTACTTCTAGATTTTGATCTAACCGTTGGATTTGAGTGAGATTTTCTATGTTGGATTCACAATGAAGTCTAGTTTCGACCCACCAAGTGTGGCTTAGATCCATCAACTAGTTTGTAATTAATGTAGGTTTTAGTCCACGTCTGTCAGGTTTCGTTCAGATTAAAGTTTGCTTAGTTCCAATCAATTTCATCAATTGGTTTTCATTTTCATGGCTAAATTTGAACTTAGGCTATGTCCAGAACTTATGTTTCATGTTTCACATCAAATGGATTTGAATTGGTGAAATTTAGATGATTTTTGTTCAAGGGTATATTCCTGGTTTTTACAGTTCATGTACTGTTCCTGCACGGCACTATAGCTGCGAGTTATAGTAATGTTTTGGGTCTTTTGAGTATTAGGGTGATCAATTTAGTATTTTGTTAATATAAAAATAACTTTATTATTTTTATTATTTCTGTTATATAGTTGTTTTCGTTGTTTTGAAAAAGAAACCGATGATCATTCACCTCCTTCTGATCGATGCCATTCCAATCCTAATTATTGCAATCAATCGCTACTATACAGTTGTTTACATATGCAAATATATGATCTAAGGAATATATTTTCTTCTTTTATTAATAATGTGGTAATTTCTAGGTTTTGATGATCAAACATGGTGGCTCATTTCGTTCACTAAATATACGGACAACAGGCCTATCTAGATTTTGCGGGTTCTAGAAAAATAATTCCTACCATATTAATAGCTGTAATGGCAATAAAAAATAATATATGATAGATTACTAATTTAAATTGGTTTGATTTGACATGGGTTTAAAAACATAACTCTAACCATCTCTATAGATACTCCCTTTATTCTAAAATATAAGTTTTTCTAGGATTTAAATCTTATTTTAGAATATAAGGATTTCTAACAATATTTATAGTATTACTTGTCCCATCAATTATTTTTTATTTAAATTTCTTTCCATCTTACCCTACCTACTCTTGTACCTCTATTTATTCCACATTTATTGAGATGCACTAAAGTCTTTTCTCCTTAATGTTAATCTCTCGTAAATAATCTAAAAATGTTTATATTTTGGAACAAAGGGAGTATTTAACTTCAAATAAGTACAAAACCTTTATGATATGAAAATACATTGAAATTAATTCAAACAGATTGCCCACTTTGTAAAACTAACTACATATATATTAATATTAATTGTGTAGAAAAATATAAATATAAAATCTTAAAGCATGCATGTTTCATTAAAATATATATATAAACTTGAATAAATCAAGCACAACTCATTGTCGATGCTTTGTATCGACAATAATTGTATGAGGCTATTCGTAAGACATAAACTTAATGGATGTGAAAAAACACACAGAATTTATTCTGGTTCAGATCCTCAAGGTGAGGTAATATCCTACTTTCACCTGTTGTGTATTACCTTCGAGGTTGATGTTGGTTATCTCTGGTGAGATTCTATCTATCGCCTAGGGGGCTTTTTGGCTCTCCTTATATAATGAGAAGAAGGTTACATGATAAAAATCTCAGTCAGACTTAACTAAAGGATTTTTTTCTAAGAACTTAAAAGTAACCGGTTAGGACTATATCATTTTCCTTATTATATAAGATAACATACGCCAAATTCTACTGCATCCCTAATTATATAATCAGACATATCCTCTATTCGAGTGATCATATTGTCTTCTATAAGGTACCCAAGACCATACCCTCTACACTCATATTAGTCGCCCTTCAAGTGATTAGTAGCAGAGGTACATATACTATTCTGAGGCTCCCATTAATTTGGTTCTTATCGAGTACCGAGTAGATGAACTTGGTTACTTGACTTTTTCTTTTCTTTTCCTTAGGTCTGGTCTTCACGAAGAACAGAACTATTCTGGAGTTCCGAGTTCCGACACACATCGTTGAAAATGTTGTATCATGCCATTTTCTGGCCATTTTGGGTTCACTGTCACCTTCTTTTTCTCTCCGTTTCCTTATGTGTGGAATTTTTCGTCCATACCTGCCATACTTGTGGTGGTATGCACATAGCCCTCAAAGTAAAAGGCCACATGCATGGCTGCAAAATCTATCTAATCTATGGGCACTAGTTTCCAACACTAGCTGCAGAAAAGCTGTTAAACAGAAAGTTATTGATGTAGCAAAAGCATAACAGCGACGCGCTGCGAGGATCATCTTCTACAATCAAGTCAAATGTACAGACATGAACAGTACTTGGAACTTGTGATTGTGACTCATGCAATGTACAAGCGAGATGGTCGAGCAAACTGATGGCACCAACAAATTAGATGCATTTTGATTTCTCACGCTATCTAATCTTCACCACGGATTTTTCGATCCAACGTTGCGATGCTCATAAATGCGGTTTTTATCCTGAACGTAGGGTTTTTCATCTATCCAACAGAGCATTACCTCAATCATGGTTTAACAGAAACCCCAAAAGTCCACTTTGGTAGATCAATAAAACTAGCATAAATGGACACGTGCTGTTTTTCTAGAGAAAGTTATCACTAAATTAACTTCCGCGATGCCTTACCACGTAGGTAATCAAATCATAGATCCTCAAAAATGACAAATAAGTTCCCAAAAATGGATCGGAATAAGATGGTACTACTACTATAAGTTTTGGTTTTGCACGCAATGACCACACCTATTTTAAGCAACGTTGCTCCATAGCATCAAATGGTTTGAAACCGTATGCAAGCAGCCTGATGAATATTCATCGATAGTGAAAAGTCTACAGTGTTTCCGAGTAGAAGTAGTATACCGATACATGTCTAACTACCATGAAGAAGGCTTTCAGTGCAGGGCACATATTTGAGTGGGAGATACCGATACATCAATATCGATTGATATAATGAATCGTCACTGATGATGCTTCCAGTGTCTTTGTCAGTAGGCGCACACAGAGCTACCTAGGACTATCAGTGCCGGTTTTAGAACATCCGGTACTGATGAGACGGTTCAAATATCGTTCTATAGTAGTGCGTGCAGTATCTCATCTTTTTTAGGGAAGTTAATTTTCTGACTGAATCTGTATCATCATCATTAGCATGTCTGAAACTGAACCACTTTCTCCTAAGAGTTTCCCTTACCGTTTTGGTGGAGGTTACCTCTACCCAACGATATCATGATTACTGCGGTAACCATACTATTGCACTAAAAACCATAATGTTACAGCGAAAAACCATAAGGTTTTATAAAACAAGAAGGTTACCGCATAGAATAATCAGGATAACTATAAGATAACTATATGATATTGCAAACTGCGAATCGAGGTAGAGCTTGAAGTTGGAGTCGGTGCAGCCTCGGTTGGGCAGGTCATGGACGACGATTCAGTCCACCTTCCAGCTGGTACGTACAACGCCACGTCGGATAACCACTGACGTCCTGCAGTATGTGGCGCTCGACTTGCCAGTCGCAAATGAAGACCAGCTGAGCAAGTCAAGTCTGACGATATGATTTTGGTTGCAGGATACGCATATATATATGATCTACAGTATATCGTTCGTCGTCATCGACGACGACTTGTAAACTTAATTAGTCGTAAACTCTACCCCGGTAAGGAACTGAACATGCAAGCCTAAAGCAGCCATCGAAATTAAATTATATCTCGGCCAGGGCTATAGCTCCTTCCAGAGCTTACAACTTTCCAAGCTGCGTCGCCAAGAAGGTTGGAAGAAATTTATTGAGGGGACTAGTAGTAGTCCAGCTGCTTATAAAAGGCAGGGTAGGCATTAGCTTGGCTGCTTGTAACTAACACTGGTACACAGTTCTTGCTAAGTATATATTTTTTATGTTCCTTGAGTTAAACCGGTGCTAGCTAAGTAGCTAGCTAGCTGCTTATAAAAGGCAGTGCATGGTGGCGAGCCTACTACTACTTACTGTATAGAGGAAAGTTTTGGAGATGGCACACGGCGGCGGTGGAAGAGGCAGCAGACTGGAGATGTCGACGCAAGGGCAGCGCGAGGCAGCGCGGCGGCGGCCGGCGATGCGGAGGCGCCTCGTTGGACGTCTGCGTCAGGACTCGCCTCTACGCGACGCGACGAGGCCGGCCCATGGCCACCATGGACAGGTGCTAGCTCGATCATACTCCGACAAATTATATATATTAGTTGTATGCATGCACATGCATGTATAAAAGAAAAATTGTGGCACTAGCTCTTCCTCTTGTTATTGCCATCCGTGAACATGGCAAAACGAACCTGCCTGGCGTACCTGCTCTTTTCACCACACAATTATCATAAGTCGTTATTATGTAGTACAGATACTATTAGGATGAATTAATATTGTTTTCTAACTAACTAAGTGAATGAATGGTCGATGCATGATGCGTACATGCAGGAGAGCTGGATGACGACGCTGAGGCTGGGATTCCAGTGCGTCGGGATCCTGCACGCCGACCTCGGCACGTCGCCGCTCTACGTGTACCAGAACACCTTCAAGTACGACATCAAGCATGAGGACGACATCCTCGGCGTCCTCTCCCTCATCATCTACAGCTTCGTGCTCTTCACCATGGTCAAGATAGTCTTCATCGCCCTGCACGCCAACGACGATGCGACGGTGCGTCACCGACGTTTTCAATCCTCTCCTAATCGAACAGACAACTTTACCATCTGTATATCTAGTCTTCTTCAGACTTCAGTTCATCGTGCATTGGATGCATCTATCTATATGAGTATTAGTGGTTATTTTTTTCGGTTTTTCAGGTGGAACATTTGCACTCTACTCGTTGATCTCGCGGTACGCGAAGGTGTGCCTGATCCCAAATCAGCAAGCCGAGGATGAGCTTGTCACAAGGTACAACGACCATGGGAAGCCATCGGCGACGCTGAGGAGAGCGCAGTGGATGAAGAACCACTCGAGAAGAAGCTGTCAAGATTTACCATCTTCTTCCATTCACCATCTTCGCGACGGCGTTGGCCATCAGCGACTGTGTGCTAAATCCGTCAATCTCTGGTACACAGGAATGAATAATTGTTTCACGCATCGTAATTGTTGATAGTTCGATACAGTGTTCGATTGACCTGACATGATTTTTGATCTTTTTGTTTGCTTCTTGCGGAAATGATCCAGTTCTGTCGGCGGTCAACGGCTTGAAACTGAGAGCACCCCACCTGACAAGAGGTACAGTGAGAAAATATAAAGCAACCGGCTTGCTATTTCTTTTGTATTACCTGGGAAATCAGTTAAAAAAATTGCGAGGTTGTTTTTAGTCGAATAATAATCAAACATTAAAAGCAAATGTTACTTCAGAAAAAAAACATGACAAGCAAAAGGGTTGTAGCAGTACATGGCTTTGAACGAAGTGTCGGTGCTGCGGGATATGGCTACAGTGCATGCACGAAAAGTCCAATCCATATAGGAGTTATTACTTTCGGTTTCACACTTTGCATGTGACAAAATTGCATGACAGAACGATTAAGTCCAACATAATTAATTGCAGAAGAACTTCAGTACCTTGAACTGCTCAATTAATGCTTTGCTAGCAACTTGTCAAAATTACTGTAAGAAGATTAGGAGATTTGATTAAAACCGCTGCGCTACAATTAATTAATTACTAGTTTATGACCCATACTGCAATATGTGCATAATTAATACTTTAACTCGGTATCTAACACAACTTGTGCTCCACGCGCATATAGAGTTGATGTTCATTGCTGAATTGTTTTCATCTGAACAGATGAAGTGGTCTGGATCACGGTGGGGATTCTTGTGGTGTTCTTCGCAGTTCAACGCTTTGGGACAGACAAGATTGGCTACACATTTGCCCCAGTTGTTATGGTGTGGCTATTACTCATCTCAGCATTGGATCTATGACTTGGTCAAGTACGATGTCGGTGTCTTGAGGGCGTTCAACCCGAGATATATCGTCGATTATTTCCGAAGAAACAAGAAAGAAGGATGGGTCTCGCTCGGTGAGATTCTCCTTACTTTCACAGGTGAGCCTAGCTGTTTGATCTGAAAGAAATGAACAAACATATATTAGTCCGATGATATTGCATTCACCTTCTTCATTTCTCTTAGCCATGTTGCAGTGTTAGGAAAGAAATTAATGTGCATATATGTATAATTGTGCATAAGGATGTTTAGCGTAATTCGTGTTATATGAACTTAATAATGATAGACATACAGTTTACTGAATGAAGGCAAATGTCTTGCGTATATATGACAGGCACAGAAGCTCTCTTTGCTGATTTAGGATACTTCAGCATCAAATCAATTCAGGTACACTATAATTTGATATATCTTTGTTTTTTTTTCAAGCTAAGGACTGAAGATATTTACGCAATATTGTGAAATATGGCGTGAAGTAAACTATGAATAGAAATATTTTTCCTAGGGTAATGGTAGAAGTGTATCCAGACATAAGTTAAAAATGATGTACATGTAATTCTTTTCTTGGTGATTTGACGGACTAGGTCATTTCTTCCCTGTTCTCTTGACTGGTCAGAAGTGAATAGGTTTGAAAAGTGAAATAAAGCGAGTGGGTATGTTGTTAGAGCAAATCAATGTAGTACACCATCATTAACTGTTTTATCATAGCTTTGACTGGGTGGTTTAAACAAAGAAGAAAAAACAACTTATTAATGGAGAACTTTTCAAGTGCTGATTTGTGCTAATACTTTCCCTGATGTATATGAAGGTATGTACTGCTATAAAAATTCAAAACATTTGGAATTGATCAACATTTTCTCTTATCATGTTTCAGTTAAGCTCTACCTTTGTCTTGCTTCCATCAGGTTGTGCACTTATATTGGGCAGCAGCATACTTGAGGAAACACATGGAGCCGAAGTTCATACAAAATGCATTTTTCAATTCCATTCCAAGTATGTAAAGCAAAATATGCATCACTTTCATAAACTTCGAAGTTCATCACGTACTGAGTGCATATATTTATGGCCCTTGCGGTTGTAATTTCAGGACCTCTATTCTGGCCAGTGTTCATTCTTGCAATCATGACATCAGTCATCGGTTGCCAAGCCATGGTGTCTTGTGCCTTTGCACCATGTCACACCTGCAGACACTAAATTGTTTCCCAAGGATTAAGATACTACACACATCGAGGCGTTATTCAGGACAGTTGTACAGTCCTGAAGTGAACTTCTTCCTCTGCCTACTTTCTTGTATTATCACCTTAAGTTTCAGGACGACTGGTTTCATCGTCAAAGCACATGGTAAGGACGCTTCTAAAAATGTACCAACCTTGATTTTTTTTTCTAGGTTCTGTTTACCCTTCGCTCTATATACTTTTATGTACATTCAATATTGATAATACTGACTATTCTTCTACTTGAATCTCTCCAAACAGAAATTTGCGTAGTCCTTGTGATGGTTATCACAACTCTCTTAATGACTGTAGTGATGCTTCTAGTATGGAAAGTAAATATTTGGTGGATCGTTGCTTTCTTCGTTGTCTTCATGTCAACGGAGACCATCTACCTATCAGCGGTTCTTTATAAGTTTATGCATGGACCATACATGCCTTTAGCTATGTCAGCTGTGCTGATGGTGATCATGTTTGTATGGCACTATGTACATGTGAAGCGATACAAGTTTGAGCTTGAACATACCGTATCGCCTAACAAGGTAAAAGAGCTCCTTGAACGGCGTGATCTAAAGAGAGTTCCTGGTGTGGGGCTCTTCTACACTGAATTGGTGCAAGGCATCCCACCAATATTCCCTCACCTTATCGAGAAAATCCCAACGATTCACTCGGTGATCGTGTTCATCTCCATGAAGCACTTGCCTATCCCTCATGTCGATGTCTCAGAGCGCTTCCTCTTCCGGAAAGTGGAGCCCCAGGAGTGCATGGTGTTCCGGTGTGTGGCTCGATATGGATATCGGGATACTCTAGAGGTGGCTGACGACTTTGTCACTACTCTTGTCGAGTACCTCCAGTACTACATTCGAGACCTTAATCTATACAACACGGCTGAGCCACTCAAGATGAGCTACCCAAGCATTCGAATTGATAGTTTTTCTTGGGACAGACGACCCTCAGGGCATGCCATCTATGCTGAGGAGATGCTTACACCAATCCAATCCTTTTCTGAGCTCACAATGCATCCTGTTGGTATGAGCAGCCGATTGGCACAATTCCAAGTAAGAGATCCATGCACTAACCAGCTAGCTGAACAATATGACGAAGAATATGTATTCTTGTTACAGGTGGATGTTAATCTTTCTTTCTTTTTTTAAATCAGACAACAAAGATGAGCCTCGAGGAGATGTTGAAGATCGAGGAAGACCAAAAGTTGATCCAACGCGAAAAGGATAATGGCGTGGTTTACATACTTGGGGAGACTGAAGTGGTAGCAAAACCACATTCCAACCTACTTAAGAAGGTTGTTATAAACTACATATTCAACTTTCTGAGGAAAAACTCTCGGAAAGGAGAGAAGATGCTGTCCATTCCACGGTGCAAGTTGCTCAAGGTTGGAATCACATATGAAATCTAGGCATGTCAACATTCAGTAAGATGGTGGCTTTTATTCACGAAGGGTGTAGATTTCTCAAGGAAGCAATATATCATGTATGCAGGGTTTGCTTACATGCATATGTACATCTAGAATTTTGTGTGCACGCGTGACTCTGCATGACAGAAAACAATAAAAGAATTACATGCAAGGAGTAACATATGGCAGCAAAAAGAAAATAATCGTTATTGAGAATATCCCAATGCGATACATAGATATGACGATACATGTACATCTATACTTTTTAGGATTTCTTAAGGTGTGTTAAGTGTTACCTTCTGATTTACTTTCGTGGCTAGCTACAACCTCAAGATGAGTTGTGCTGAGCGTTACGGAAAGAATTGGACTGTACTAGATTATATTTTGTTTGGTCTTTACTGAAAAATCTATACTGTTGAAATAATTTTATGAACAAACAATCAATTCCCCAAAGAGATTTTAATTAGTTTTGTAGAAGAGGACGGTGGCAAAAAAAACTAGTTGGTGCATACAACTTAATATAGTATCAGAGCTAGAGGTCTCGAGTTTGAATCCTGGCTGGCGCGCAATTAAATAAAATTACAGCCTACTTCTATTTCACGTTTGAGACTTAAAGAGGTCTCGAGTGAATGGATTAAACATCAAGACCATCCTGCAATTTAGATCCAATGATAAGTAGCTAGTTCTCGAGACACAATGTGCATAGATTATGCTAGTGCATATGAGTGGAACACTATACACCTCAAACCTAACTAATTAGGGTGTTACGGTCAAGTTTACACACAACCAAGAGGAAGGTAGAAAAGACATTCTTTTTATACTAAAAGTATGGACTATTATAAATCCTTAATAGAAATATGTTAGAATTGATAATGACCCAAAAAAATTTCATGGGAAACCAACTAAGTAACACAATTCTAGTTGTTGGAACTCCTCTTTTGATACTATCATGACTCCCCTTTCAAAAACAAAAACACTATCACAACATCAATTGATTGATGTTTGTGATCAAAAGAGTGAGTGGATTGAGATACTCAGCAAGTTGTGTCGATGATATGCTCCTGTAGTACTGACTATTTCCTCAATCCCTTGTTTGTCATTGTGAAAATTTTATGATCTATTATTTTGCCTTTCCTGAGTTTTTTATTTCCTTAGAGCATCTCCAGCAATAGCCCCTATTTTAGAGCCCCAAATGTTAAATGGGGGCTGCCCCTATTTCCTTTGGATCCTAAAAATGCTCCGAACTCCAGCAACAGTCCCCATTTCTCAGCCCTATTTCTTTTTCTATTATTTTTCACCGTAGACTATATATATATGCCTAGTTTGACACTATAATTAAAACATAAATATTTATAACACATAGAATTTATCTATATACAATTGAATAATTTTCATCATCATAATTCAAATTTTTATTTATAATTTAGAAACATGGAAATGATATATCCTGCAAGCAAAAGTTCAGGACTTGAAATAACCCATAGATAATGCAATAAAACAAATTATTGCGCACCATGAAACGTCCACAAGTGCTCTATAAGATCATCTCGAAGTTGCTCATGCACTTGCTTGTTTTCTATTTCTTTATGTATCTTTAGGAACTCCTCCAACAGGGGTTTATTATGTTGCTGGTACTCCTCCTCCCTCAGCACCTCGCCATCCTCCTGATCATAGTCGAAGTCATTATCTTCGTCTCGCTCATTCTCAATGATCATATTATGCATGATTACACAAGCTGTCATTATGAACCATAGGGTCTCTGTGTCCTAAAATCTAGCAGGACCCCTCACCATAGCAAAGTGAGCTTGTAGAACACCAAATGCTCTCTCAACATCCTTCCTTACTCCTTCTTGAACTTTTCTGAAATGGATTCTCTTGTTACCTTGTGGATTCTGGATTGTTTTCACAAAAGTAGCCCAACAGGGATAGATGCCATCAGCAAGATAGTACCCCATATTGTACTTGTTGCTATTCACCGTATATTCCACATTAGGCGCTGTCCCTAAGGTAAGCCTTTGAAAGAGTGGTGATCTCTGCATGACATTGATATCATTGAGAGAACCTGATAGACCAAAGAAAGAATGCCAAATTCATAAATCTTTGGATGCGACAGCTTTAAGAATCATGGTTGGCCCATTCACATGCCCTGAGTATTGCCCTTTCCATCCAGTTGGGCAATTTTTCCACCTCCAGTGCATGCAATCAATGCAACCTAGCATGCCAGGAAATCCCCTTTGAGTGTTTATAGCAAACAGTCTCGTAGTATCATCAACAGTTGGTGCCCTCATGTACTGATCAGCAAACACATCAACCATAGCCTTAACAAAGTGCTTGAAAGCTTCTATCATGGTGCTCTCCGAAATCCTCACCACTTCATCTAGGCTATCAGCTGGAATATCATACGCAAGCATGCGAAATAAGCCATACACCTTCTGTAATGCAGTGGCACCAAGAAGGCCCGTTGCATTTGGTCTCTGCCTGAAGTAGTCATCATGAGCCTCCACACCAGCCACTATGCGCAAGAAAAGCTCCCTTGACATTCTGAATCTCCTCCTAAAGAATTTTGCATTGTATATAGGAGGATCTACAAAGTAATCTGCCACTATACGCATATTTCCAGCAAATCTGTCCCTGTGTACTATCTGCCGACCCGAGACTGAACCACGACGCTTTCTTTTGATCCTCTCATGCTCCATGTGTGCAAAAAAAGCAGCTGCAATGTAATAGTCATCATCGTCGGACTCCTCTTCCTCCCACCATTGACGAAGAAGATCATCATCATCAGAAAAGTCCATCTACAAAAATCATTGACATCAACATTGAAAAAATCACACTAAAAATCATACTAACACATGACACATAATTAAATCTTTACAGCATACACATCCAAGTTCACAAGCATTTTTTAATGAAAATAACACATCCTATAACCATGACTGATTCAATAATCAAAATCGTTCAATAGTAGAAATGACATATCCTACTGACACATGACACATAAATCATAGTGAAAATTAACACATAACATCACTAAACTGCATTAAAAATGTCAAACTCTATCAGAGCCATCACTAACCCCACCGGAGCCACCACTACCCACACCAGAGCCACCATTGAGGGCAGCCATCTTAGAAGCTGCAATCTGTGCCCTCATTGCTAACACATATGTCCTCACATCCGATTCCATGGTGGAGACATCACAAAACATGAGTTGTTGTTCTTGCTCCCACATTAACTTGCGCTCAGCCAACAAGATCTTTCGCTCCTCAAGCTCTTTAGTCTCCCTCCATCTCTCTTGTTTTAATTTCACTTCTTTCTCCTTGGCTTCAGCCAAACCTTTTATTATCTCCTTGTACGATACAGCTTCTCCATTTTTTAACTTCTCTTTTGCTTACTTCCTGCCTGGTGGTCTCTTTTTAGCACTAGGCTCTAATGAATCAGGAGCTGTAATTTTATCACTGTTGTCTCCTTCTTCAATAGATCCCTCAGATGGCATCAAAGACTTGCTGGACCTTGACCTCTTGTGGGACTTTAGCGCTTGAAATTTCGACAAATTCCTCACCTTGAGCCAACAGTGAATAAACTGAAAGCCTCTATTCTTTGGTTCTTTAGATAAATACAATGCCTGCGCTTAAAGAAGCTGAAGAAAAATTAAAGTATTAGTTCGCATTTATACAAAGCTATTTAAAATAATATATAGAAAAGTCGACTTACATGCTCTTTATATGGTATGCCACTTGGATGTCGATGCTCGATTTGATTATAGCAAGCTTGAAACTTGCTTGTCTCCTTCTGAATTGTACTCCAACGGTGTTCAAGAGAGTTTGTATTTCTATCAGACTTAAAATTGCGGTTGTCATGGTAATGCTCTGCAATCCTTTTCCAGTACGCTTTCCCTAGCTGCTCATTACCTGTAATAGGATCTGTGCTAATGTTCCCTATGATATGCACAATTAGATGTCCTCTGGATAAGTATAGTTGTTTGACCTTTTGGTGCTTCCTTTTGCACCGTTGGTTGAATTATCTGCGTCTCCACTGTGCATTGACAAGTCAAATATATCGATATCGGTTTTCTCAGTCATCATGTGCAGAAAAGAATCACCTTCACTAGTCATTGCAGTCTAGTCACTACAGGTTACTCAGTACACTTGGCGAATAAAAGATCATAGAAAAATTAGAGGAAAAAATATCCAAGCAAACTACACTATCATCCAAAGAGACAAAATATATTCACAGTCATGTACACTATTCCATTAAAAAGTATATTGATTGTCATTCATTTAAAAAAAGCTAGCAACAATAGTAAACAATACTCACGTATATATATTGCAATAGCTAGTACTCATATATATATATTGCAACAGTACTCATAAATATATAAAAAAGAAATATGCAGCAACATAGCAGCAATAGGAGGCCGGGGCGCGAGCAGTAGGGCGTAGGAGGCCGACGGGCCGGGCGGCGCGGCAGGAGGGCGGCGAGGCAGGAGGGCGGCGCAGGAGGTCAGCGAGGCAGGGCGGCGGCTCGGTGCAGGAGGCCGGCAGGCAGGGCGGCGCGGCGCGGCACAGAAGGCCGGCAGGCCGGGCGGCGCGGCAGGGCGGCGAGGCAAGAGGGCGGTGTAGGAGGTCGGCGGGCAGGGCGGCGGCGTGGCGCAGGAGGCCGGCGGGCCAGGCGGCACGGCAGGAGGACGGCGAGACAGGAAGGTAGCGAGGCAGGGCGGCGCAGGAGGTCGGCGGGCAGGGCGGCGTGGCGCAGGAGGCCAGCGGGCAGGATGGCGCGGCGAGGCAGGTAGGATTTTCACCTGAGAAAAATCCAATCTTCCTCCTCCTCTAGATGTCGACAGGCACGGTGGGCTTGAGGAATTGTCGTAGGCGCCAAAAAAACGTCGATAGGGGCTATGGTGTAGAGCCCCTAGGACTGAGGGCTTGGGGACTGGATTTGGGGGCTTCCTCATTTTAGGGGCTCTATTAGGGTCCCTGCTAAATCTAAAATTTTTGTCTCACCGTCTAAAACCTGTTTGGGTGCTGAGTTTGGAGTCCCTATTGGAGTTTGGTTGCCCTCTGACTCCTACGTGCGGATACAGTTGGCGCATGTTTGTTGCTCGTATGCCTACCCGATCCAGGCCCAGCTCATGCAAAAGGCATCGCGAAGCCAGGCCAGGAGGAAACGCAGGTTTCGACCTTTGCTCCTCAGCCAGGCTCGGGCCCGGCTCGTGCAGTCGCGGGTGCAATCATTGATGAGAGGTCTGAGTCGGCTTACCTCCCTCTCCCCATTCGCGTTGCCTCCCCCTATCTTCTCCTCGCTTGAAGTCGTCGCCTTCCAGTTCGCCTCGCGGAGCCTAGAGCCCCGAGCGCGGCAAGCCTCGAGATCCACTGATCCAGATGGTGCTCCTGCGTCCTTGAGCTCCGCAAGCCCTGATTGATCCCCTTTTCGCCGATGGAGCTCCATCTTCTTTAGCGGTCAGACCGTTAGATCTGGTGGCCAGAAGCTCAATGTGGCCACATCTGGGTTGTTCCTCCTCTTCTTGCCTCATCGTCGCCACTGCCATCGCCGCCATCCTTGACAGCCTCGCTCATCCCCACGCTAGCTACCCACCGTCGTTCCCATGCCCTACCAGATCCGGTGGCCAGCCCACGGATCCCGCTGCTAGGATGGCGGAGATGGCGGAGAGCTGCAGGCGAACATCACGGCGAAGCGGCAACCAACAAGCTGAGCGCGGAGCAGGATGCCAGTTGCCGGCGGAGATCTGTGTGTGCGTAAAACGCTTCTTTTTTCTTTCCTCTTTCTTTTTTTCTCTTACTGACTCGTGATTATCTAAAGGTATCTGATATATACTACTATCCATGCCGATCGTGTATCTTATGACGTGCTGTCTTTTTTCACGGATATTTTTTCCAATAATTTACCGGTTATGCTGTTATGGTTTACACCATATTCCATGTAAGCAAAAAACTAATTACATCCTAAGTCCGTACAATTAATCAAACAAAATCTTTTACATACATATATTTATATTACAACCAACCAAACAGTGTATCCGACGATCTAGACTTAACTAATGTAGATAATCAAACAGACCCCGTTGTATAAGGCTAGCCAGGCTAACACCCTTAAATAAGCTGCTTATTTTCTTGAAATCCGTGTGCACGTTTTTCAAAACGATAAATAGAAAGTATTAAAAAACAAATAGATCTATTTTTTAAATTTTTAATAATAAATACTTAATTAATCACACGCTAACAAAAAAACGCATAACTCGGCCAGGATAAGACATCGAGGCCAGGCGAAGGTCATTCGAGCAACTTAACAGACCCTTAGCATCTCTTCTGCTACCTCTGTTACGACAGTAGAAAAAATGATTTTTTTCCCGTGTTCCTATTATTCACCATTCATCCCCTTTCTTTTCCTCTCCCTTCTGATAATTATACTCATGTCACCTCATCTCTACCATCTCTTCTCTGTTCGCGTCTCCCATCTCTTCTCTGTTCGCGTCTCCCCTGCTCCAGAAGCTTTTATGTGCTCGTGCTCCTGTTCCTACATGACTGGCGGAGCCCGCCGTATCCTTGGGCCTACATGCAGTTCTAATGCACACATCATAGTTTACAATGCTTGTATTTATGGATGTCCACCACAAGTATAGTTTATAAGAGAAGTAAAAACATATCATTCATGTACATTAAGAAACAACTAGCTTCATAAAAACGACATGAATACCACAACTTGTCTAAACGACCTCGACAAGTCCAAACCTCAACTTAAGCTAAACAAAATTACAAACTAAAAGGTATAATTTAATTGTGTGCAATAGGATAAGTAGATAAGTGCGCTACATGCTGCCGATGCATGTCCATGTTATTTTGTGCATATAAATCAAATAAAACATAAGAGTTTGTAATAACATACTCATCAAGTATAATATGGAACTAAAAATTATATGCACAATGATGGCAGTAATAAGAAACTAATATAAAAATATTCTCTCTGGAAAACACAAGAGGTCAAGAAATAAGTTTCCATGCTGGACGAAGTTCAATATCCTTGGCATTTATAGATAATATCCGGTAGGAAAGCCAGCTCTACTCAAGTGTACTAACAAAATTGCACCGCTAGTTCTATGACTATGCATGTCACCTGATTTATTTAACTAGAATAAAATAAAGAACCATAAACCGTGAATATATAATTTGAATGGTTACATGATTTGAGAATCAAGAATAATCAGTGCTTACCTGGATAATAAAACGCTAGAAGTTTAAGCCGGCAAACCATCCATTCATCCCATATCATATCAATAAGTTTGCTATATACTCTCTTTATCTTTGGAATTGTTGTCGAAGAAAAGAACAATGGTCTCTGAGTGTAGACAAAGAAAGTAATTTTCTATATTGAATCTCAAAAATCCTACCATTGTAGTGTCCTAAGGGCCTATATATAGCTTGATGCACCAGGCTCCTCGCCTGGTGCGCCAGGGCTTCGTCTGGTGCGCCAAGCTCTTCGCCTGTTCGCTAGGCTCTTTGTCCGATGCTTCGATCTTGGTTTGACGAAAGGGGTTGTAACCTACCTCCAAACAACCCCCTTATGTGCAAGGGTGACTTTGGGCTTGGCCGAGCTCATGGATAAAAAACTTGATGGGAGGCAGGCCACTCGCCATCCCTTCTTCGGTCGAGACCAGCTCAAGATCTTCGGCACACTATTCACCGGGGCTGGGAATATTTGGTTATATATAGCCACCCCTAGCGTGCGTGGGGGGATCCCTAGCCCTTGTATACAACCGTTGCACTGCTTGCTCCTGCGCACGCTACTGCCCACTCTTCACTCTTCGTCCTTGTTTTTGCTCTTTCGCTATTCACGTAGACGAGACTATTGTCTTCGCCATCTACTTCGATGCAGCACTTCACTTCCTCTACTGCAACCTCTTGTTTGAGGTGCTTGTGTGGTTCAAGCTAGAGCTGTTGCGGCTGAGCCCTAGCGCCTTCGTCCGCTTTGCCGTCTTCAAATGGATGGCGCAAATGCTGTAGTTTTCACCAACCGCCAACCTCTTCGCCATCATCCACAGCGCCACGTTATACAGCAAGACGGAGGCGACGTTAGCGGGGACCAATAAGAGTCTCTTTGGCAGCATGAACTTCATCACCCGGCCCAACTATATCAATCTATGGCTGATTCCTGCTTTCGAGCGCTTCAGTCCAAGTTGGGGGTGCCCATCTTCGATGTGCGTCCGAAGGTCATCCCTACCAACACCCTGGAAGCCTGGCGGTCATCACTTCGGAAGATAGCGAACTGGTTCAGCATCTGGGATTTAATTGAAGAATTCATCATGATAGGCGTGAACCCTCTGGTGTGGTCCTACAATGTCACCCTCGACCACGACAACACTATTGACGATCTCCCCACCATCAACTTTCCAGAGGGGGAGAGGGCGTACCGCATGTGCATGCGGCTTTGCAAGGCGATCCCCCCTCATGAGAACCCTTCCCAAGCCCAGGGTGACGATGGTGACGGGGATGTTGCCACGACGAAAAGGAAGAGGGTGTCCAGCGATGCAGCCAACCTGAGCCAGGCCCATGCGAAGCTGGTGATGCCTCTTTGAGCGATCTTCCCCTCCGACTACCCAGGCAAAGGAGCTGAGGTCGTGGGGGCCTTGACGGACACCGACGCCACCAAGATGGCGTCCAGGGGGAGCTCACCCGGCCTTTGAAGGGCTGTTGTAGAGGCACTCACGACGACTGGCGGCAGCGCCGGTGGCGGAGCTAGTCCCGGTGCCTACACTTTCGCCCCCGTCCTAGTGGGGATAACATACAACGACTCAGACTCATCGTTGCGCAAGCACTGCCCTTGCAGCTTGCCTATAGCTCCGAGTGTGAGGGGCACATCGCCGAAGACTGTCTTGCCGGCCAAAGACCTTGGGCCTATTGGCAATGATGAACAGGGCAGCATGGCGCAACGAAGCTGGCGCCGGCGGGCGAAGTTCTGCTGCTACCAGGGCTGAGGACCACTAGCGGGCGGTCCTTGGCGGAGTCCGGCAAGCTATGTCGGTACTTTAGGAGCGGCATCCCGGACTCCCTCGATCCAGATAAGTGTCCAAAGCCGTACTGCCTAGAGATACCTCGACTGGTGGTAAGTTGCCTGACCTCAAATATCTTCACCTGATCGTTGATGGATTGTGGGTGTTGATTGGTATGATTGCAGAGCATGAAATGATGTCATATGTCTTCTTTGCAAGAGAATGTTGACTTCGTCTCCCACCCCCAGCCAGTAGACTGGCGGGGCGAAGAAACACCTGGCTAACCCCTCAGTCGACCAGCCCAGCTCAAAAAGAGCTGCGAAACAGCCGGTCAAAGAACCGACCAAGAAGAAGTAGATGCCGACTAGGCCATCCAATAGTCTGAAGATAAGGGACACCAGCGCCACAGCCTCAACACTGCAGACTACCGCAACCACAGTGCCAGCTGCGATGCCGACTGCCATGCCGGTTGCTGCACCGATCGCCAGGCCGGCCACCATGCCGACAGCCTCGCCGACTGCCGTGCCGGTTGCAAGACCAACCGCCACGCCAACTAGCCACCTGCCACCCAACGCCACTCCTGCAGGCCTGGCACTAGTTAACGCGGCGACCATCGATAAGCCCTTGGGCTCACCACCAGCCTCCTTACCCGTGGTGCACATGGGTTGAGGTTTAAGACCTCCAAGAGGTACTCAATCTTCTAATTGTCTTTAGATATCTTGAGGCTATTGCAATGTCTTGAATGTGATGCCTTTTGCAAGAAGCCTAGTGACGTGGATCCTTGTCACACCCTGGGTTTTCCCCTTATTAGAGCCACACCAAAATATACCAAAGAAAATGCAAAAAGAAATTATTTAATTATAGCTAGAGAAAATAATTAATGGTGAAAACATTAAATAGTAATTCATCATGACTGGGAATATTTTTCTTATATTCCCCTTGTCAAAATACACTAATAGGATTTTTATTGGAATTTTTAGAGCACTAGAAGTATTTTTTAATAAATCAAAACGCATTATCAGAATTAAATTCTCATTCGAAACCCCTTTTTCTTTTCTTTTTCCTCTCTCTTTTTTCCTCCTAGGCCGCCGGCCCATTCCTGTGCGCGGCCTGCCTTGTGGCCCAGCCGCCCCCGTGTCCCTACCCAGCTCTCTCTCTAAACGCCGGGCCCGGTTGGCAGCTGCCTACACCATCTCCCCTCTCTCCCTCCCGCTAACATGTGGGACCGGGGCCCTATATGTCAGCTTCATCCCCAACCTTTGGCCGAATCGGCTGGAAGGATCGATTTCCCCCGTCATCGGATTCCCACCCGTTGCCGCCTAATCCCACCTCCGTCCTTGGTTCGAAATGCGTGGACCGCGTCCCCGCGCCACTCCCCCATGTCCTCCGCCCCTCTCACGCACGCCCCCGTGCAAATTTCACCCATCCCGCCATCATCGCCGCCCCACAATTTCATGAAATCCGCTCGCCACAGCCACGATATCCCGCAGTTGAGTTCATAAAAACCCTTCCCTGCTCCGCTCTCTCTTTTTCCTCAATTGCCCCGCTTGCCGAGCTCTCGAACGCCCTCCGCACCGTAGTCCAGTAGCGCCGCCAAGTTTCCTCGCCTCCAGCCGAGCGCCGCCGGCTACCACTCTCACACCCGCTAGCTCCACCACACCCAGGCGCACCTCGTCTAGCCGCCGTTAGCCCCGGTTCGTTGCCGGATCCTCTTCATCATACATATGTAGAACAGCTACGTCCTTTCTATACCTGAGTACTTTCCCACATACGTATGTAAAGTTTTTCTCTGACTCACTACGTCACTTGTTTCAACCGAGTAGTGAGTCGGGGGCTGCATATATTATATGTGCTTTGTTAACAATATACGAGCTTGTTTTGACTAAGTTATGAAGTTTTACAACGATTATGTTTTGTTTGCTCGAGTATAGCTTTTTGAGGAGAACGATTTTTATTAAGTTCCTATCTATCAACTCGGTGCAGACTATATAGTCAAGTGAAGCTAATGATAACTAAGGAAAACCAAGAACTCGACTACATTGTACATATATTACACAAAAGCTTTATACACACCGACTGCATGATGGTTTGTTTTTACATTCCCAGGTCCTTTGCGATCGCCTCTACAGTTGGCCTCATCTCGGTGATCAACTCCAGTGCTTCCTCAGGTGTTGTATCTTCGGCAAACCCCTCACCGATGGCCTTAAGGTCTACCCTAGGGTAGATCGACTTGGTTATGGCAAGGGTCTGGGCCACGCCAATAGCAACGCGCTCATTCGAGTACTTTTTCAAGAGACTTGGGGCTTCGTTAAGGCATGCCTACACCTGGGAGACTATATTGGAGCTAGTTCCGATGTAGTGAGGATCCATAATGTCAAGGAACCCTTTCGCGGATTCTGTAAGAATTTCCCGTGACTCCTTGACAACCTTAATCTCCTCTGCAAAGGCTTGAAACTGGGTTTGGGCGTTGGCTCTCGCAGCTGCTCAGATTTATTGGCAAGTAAACTTGTTAGCCAAAACTGCAGTCGGAGTAACAAAAGGATTGGTTAAGGTTGCTGTTAGAGGGAAGGCTTACTTTCGTAGTCGGCCTCTACTTTGGCTTTGGTCTTCTCCAGTTCTATGTTAGCCTTTATTGCTTTTTTCAGCTCAGACTCCTATTGCTTTTTCCCCTCTGTCTGGGTCTTTAACTCGGCTTTGAGGGCTGTACATCAGAATAGTCAAGAACTCGAGATTACGGTCATGACTCAACCGGGCAGTCGGGAAACAGCACAGCTGGAGAAATATACTTGGGACCTAGTCAGAAAGACAAATACATGACACTTACTTCTAATCTTCTCAACCAAAGCCCAATTCTCATCCCTGAGTTGGTCAACTGCTCCCCTTAGCCAAGTCGCCTTCTCCTGACTAGTCCGTTCTAGGTCAGCCTTGTCGGCTTGGAGTTGGCCCAATCGTTGGAGTTGGGGGGCGAGCTGGGTCAAGACCTTGTTCATTTTTTCAGAGCGGTCGACTATCTTCTGCTCCGAGCAAAGCAGAGCAAAACAAAGTCAAGAGGCAGAGAACCAATACAAGGAAGACTGTCAAGAACTCAGTATGGCAAGAGTCATACCCAGACTCCCCGAGACGCAGCAATTGCGGCACAAAGAAGAACTTCGCGCTCCCTCTCGGCTGTCTCCTCATCATGCTCGTAGTTTTCCGCGACTCCCTCGGGGGTTACCCAATGGAACGTTCTCGGAAATCTGTGAGGAGGGGCTTCAAGACTGGGGAGATCCATTTCATCTGAAGACGACGACGATATGGATGGCGACAAGGTTCCGGCTCCCGACTCGGCAGCTGCTGGGGCCTCAAGGATTCGCTCAGGGGCTGGAACAACGACTTCAGCACTTGCCCCTTAGTCAGCCGGTGCTGGTAGTCCTGCTGTCGGGGCAGCTTCAGTTTCTACAACCGGAGTAGTCACTAGTTCAGCAGATGAACTTGCTGGTGTTGGCTCGGCTGGGGCTGGCTCGGTCACAGGAGCAGTTGGCGTGGTCTCCTTGAGATCTATGTTGACTCGCCTCCTGCACAACGAGTCAGCTATCAAGACACTACAACACTGATCAAGAATTTTAGAAGATTCAAGATTGCTTACCTCTTGGAGGTCTTGAACCTCTACGAGGGGGCTCTAGATGTTAGAGGTGGAGAGCCGCTAGCTACCGGGCTAGTTGGCACGGTAGTCGGCTGTGGCGCTTTGCTCTTGTCGGTCCGGTCTCTGCGACGGCCGACTGGGGTGTCGAAACACTCGGAGGCGCCACCTTTTGGCTTGATGCTGCTAATCTTTTATTCAGTGGTGCCGGCATTGGGCTCGATGTTACTGAGCCTGCTGGTGTTGGTCCTGGGCGTGGAGGCGATGGCCTTAGACTCGGCGGCTTGGAAGCTACACTGGTGGTATCCTTTATCTTCAGGCTCCCAGCCGCGGTACTCGGTTTGCTAGTCCTCCTCTTGCCCGGATTTTCGGTAGGTTTCTTCCCAGCTCTCTTCAAGCTGGGCTGGGCAGCAGAGGGACTCAACAGCCTTTTCTTAGATTTGGCGGCCGACAAAGTTTGGGAGTCTTCATCAAACTCCTCACATTCCTGCAAAAGATTTGACGACATACATCACACCTTGCGGAACAATCCCGAATATACATTTACAAGCATTCATCACAGATGGACATCAAGTCAGCATTTCAATATTACCTCTAGACGAGGCCTTTTCTGGCTGTAGGCCGTGGTGGCACGCTCTGCATCTTCAGTCTCAATTACCCCGCTGGCAAAATAGCTGAGCATGATGTTAGTCACCTTGTACTTGTCAGTCAGGTCTGGGTATTCTCGGTTGGGATCTTTTTTCTCCTATAATCCCAATCGAAGTGGCTTCTCAACTTCAGCGGCCTGATGCGGCGATGCAAGAAACATCTGGCTACCTAGGGACCAGTCAACCTAGAACTTTTTAGCTTATCAATTTTATCAATCAATTGGTACACTTGGTCCATCTCCTCAAAGTTTGGCAGCGATGACCAATTAGGCAAGACCACCGGAGACAAGCCGGTGAACAGGGGCAGAGAGGGTTCAAGATCAGAACAATAGAACCACTCTCTGTGCCAACTTTTGAGGGAGGTTTTCAAAGGAACATGGAGATAAATTCTTTTCATTTCGTTCCTAAGCTGGAGACCGGCTTCCTCTATCACCTGGACTTTGTTTTTGGAGGGCTAAGGTTTGATGTGGAACAAGTATCAGAATGGATTGAAATGGGGCTCCACACCCAGAAAGCATTCACACAAAGTTGCAAATATGGAGATTTGCAAGATGGAGTTGGGGTTTAGATTTATTAGCTCTAGCCCATAGAAGGAAAGAAGTTGGTGAAGAAAGTCCGATGAAGGAAGAGCAAGACCCCGGTCAAAGAAGGAGGCGAAGACAACAGTCTCACCAGATTGTGGCGCCGGAATCGATTCCCCTTCAGCTGGACGCCAATGGATGACTTCGCGGGTCTACAATCTCAGCAACTTCTCTAAGTATTTCAACTTAGTCGAGCCACAATCCGAAGTCGGCCAAGTCTCATCAGACACCTCCGGGATCTCTAAAGCTCTCGGCATGGCTTGAGGCAAGGAGATTCAGGGGAAATACTACTAGGGGCTTGGAATGGGCGCGGAGGAGCGGGATCGCCCGAGTTTCAAGAGGGAAGAGCTGGCAATGGCGAACCCTAGCGAAGCGAGGTGCGAAGTTTCGGCACGGAAGTTGGAAGGCGAAGCATTTGGCAGATTGGAGAAGATGATGGAATCTTTTCTCTCTCTCCCTGTCTTTATAGAGCCTGTGCTGATAAGTGGGCTTAGGCCTGCAAATTCGGTATTGGGCCACAAGATATGAGTCTCTACAGTAGCATGCTCTATTAGGCCGCTTAGTGGCTGTGTTAAAATCACAATGCTGGTGCTATTCATATAGACCGATTAAATAATCAGATATGCTTTATACTAAGCCTATAGCCGAGTGTATACATTCGGGTATCTGCATTATTTGCCAGGTATTGAGGATATATCCTTATAAGGATCACAAGCTGGTCTCCATTAAAATTAGGGATGTAGGTATCTCTCAAGTACACCTGACCACATAATGGGTTAAAATCCATAAAGTGGTATTCAGCTTACATGTTTAGCCATTATTTGCCATGAGCAAAAATCATTCTAGCTGACGTGAAGTTGTAGAGTCTAACTTCCGAGTGATATACTACTCGGGAAATACTATAAAAAATTATTCCAGCTGACATGATACTGAAGACTCTAACTTTCGAGTGATATACTACTTGGAAATGACTTAAAAATATTCCAGCGATATGATGCTGAAGAGTCTCATATACCAGTAGTGCACTACTTGGGAAAGACTACAAGGTTTAAGATCTTTGACTTTATGTTTAATTGTTTCATAATTAAGCACAAAGTCGGGGGCTACACCTAATAGGTGCGCCTATTCGGCGCACAATATTCATATTTCTACATAAAGCCCTTCATAGCCTTGTTGCCAGCTGACATGAAGCAGAACTCGGGAGAAGAAGCACTCGGACAAAGAGTACTCGGGAGCAATGCATTTGGAAATTTTTCACCATGAAGGATGAGCACTCGGCATCAGCTATGACTCAACTATGAAGATCTTAGGGGCTGCTGTGGAGGCTATGGTCTCCGGGTACCTTAGGACAAGCATATGGGCTACTCGGACAGAGGATACGCCTAGCCTTGTAATTAGGGATATGACAGGACTTGGCAGACTTGACCTTGTACGATAAGGAAAATACAGTCTTAGTCGGTCACGTTATATTTCTAAGAGAAGATCCCTTGGTCGTAGTTCGACTGAGACTCCTACTTTGTAACCCTGTCCCCCAGTATATAAGGGGAGACAGGGCGCCCCATGAGGGCAGGTTCAACTGAATCATCAGAATCACCTCCATACATCCTCAAAGGAAATACACTACAACTGGACATAGGGTATTACCTCATCTGGAGGGCCTGAACCAGTATAAATTTTTTTATGTTCCTTTGCAGTTCACTGAGTTTCGATCCGACGAATAGCCCTATATTTATATTGCCGGTATAAAACATCGACACCGCCGTAGAAGCCACCGGAGCTAGGGACGCTCAACGGGAGCATGTACCCAATGTACTGGAGACCGGAGGAGCATAGGGGGAGGAGTGAGGTGTCATCCCATGGAGGTTTCCTTTCGTCGAGCATCTTGCAAACGTGCCATCGGCATTTTGCTCTGTTTCGCGCAGCCACGACCCTGCGCCGCCCTTCTTCCTCGTCCGACCATCTCTCAGTGAGTTCTTGCACCTGTAGCTTCACCATCACCCATAGAAGGTTAGTGTCACAGCCCCAAAATCTAAATTAAGGTAATTAGTGCCATGACCTACTGTCATTAGAATGCACAATTTAAAGTTTGCAAATATTTTCAAAACTCTCAATAGTAAAACCCTATCGGCAAAAATGGACCAACTCCTAACAGTGCAACAAACTTCACAGAAACATATATGGAAAATAATTTATTCAAATATTATATTATTTATCATGAATCAATATAATTTTTCCAGAATTTATTTCATTAGTTTAGACCTCTTAAAAATTCCAAACAAGTTTCAGCCTGGATCCTTCTATTTGACACATGCCTTTGTATAGTCTAAGGATTTTCTAAAGATGTTTGGTTGCACCTAAAATCATGGAAAAATTCCTGTAAGCACTTTCCCGCATAATTAATCCACTGTAAATTTTACATAATTTTATCACTTCAATTAATACTTCAACCAAGTCCCTCAAATCATCAAAACTAGAAAGCTGGCTGTGATAAATTGGTTTACTTTTAAAATTCACCAAATAAAAATGGAGACTAATTAGACAGAGCCGTTTTGCCAAAGTGTGTGCCAACATGAACCCTATCATCAGGAATTTTGGATTAATTTATCTCCCAAAGAAAACACATAAAATGATAAGATCAAGGCACTGGAGAAATGAATTACACTGCAGAAAAACTGGGTCTGTGTGCCTATTTTGCAATTTTACCAAAGATGAACCAGACCACTTCTAACCACAAAATTTGGTCAGCAGGTTAAACACATCTTTCTCTACCTCCAGTAATTTTCCCATGAATTATGCTCCTCATTAACTTAGTGAAACAGTAATGCAAAGACTGCAAGTTTGGACAGCTCACAAGATAGTCTCTAGAGACTTCTCCTCTCATCTCTCACTTCCAGATGGACCCCACAAGACCTGGCCCACCTGTCAGCATTACTATAGCATGGGACTGTGTGATGCACCAGGAAACTCACCTATACTCCTCCACTCCTCCTAGGTCTTCACTACAAGGGCCCACAAGACATAGACTAAAGTTAGCCAAAGATATGTGGAAAGAGATTGTCTTACATGTGGGACCCACCCAAGGACACTGTGCAATGGGAGCAACTCAGCACTACATGGTGAACGTGCATGGTGAACGTGTCATTGCCTCCTTCTTCTCCCTCACCGCTCACAGGATCATAGAGATAGGCACTGGTCTGGGAAACCTTGACCATTTCTCCTCCAACCACGCCAGCAGAACGTCCTCCTCATCCTCTTCACGCTCCCACCGGAGAAATCCATAGAATCCCCAAAGATCACCGCCATCAAGCTCATTCTTCCCTTTGCCGAAGGTGTTCGGTTGAGCTCGAGGTTGCTCTGGTGAGCTCCATCCTTTCCCAACCACCGGAACACGATCCACCACTCCTAACCATTCCATTTTTGCACTTGGTTGCCCTAGGATCGTCGGTCGAAGCCACCGTGCTTCGCTCTCCAATCAGCAGCGCCGCCGCCGGCGTCATCTCGCCGTTCCGGCTGATCCAGTACGTTGCCGGCCGAACCCTTGCGCCTTCAGCATTGCCCTGTCTCCAGAAGGCCGCCAACCGAAGGAATCGAGCTGTGGTATCCCGAAGCTCGAGATCGACACGTTCTTCCCCAACTCCGGTCATCGCTCCGCCGCTGCCATTCCCGTCGATCGGGTGAGCCATCCGTCGATTCCTTGCACTGAGACTATCTTTAAGAGATCCCTAACCTGCTAGACACCTCACCCCGACAGCAGATCCACCGGAGTAAGCCAGCGCCGTCGTCCAGAAGATTTCCGCCGCCACTGGACCATCCCCTCTGCATTCGGACGGTCCGCTCCAACGTCGCCGGCTCTGCTCTTCGCCATGCCAGACCATCCACTCCCAGTCCGAACGGTCCGTTCCATTATCCCGCGCCCTGCTCTGCTCTGTCTCACTGGCCTGCGGGCCCAGGCTGTAAGGGAAATAAGAAAAGAAGAAAAATGTTAAACTGAAATATTTTTCCAACAGAAAAATAGCCCAACTTTGTAAATCTATATCTTTGTCACTTTAACTCATTTTTGAGTGAAACAAATTTTGTTAATTCTATAAATTTGCGAACTTTAATACTGTGAAATAAAATAGTGCCACTTCTATTCAGAAAATACCCATAAAATATTATGAAGCAAAATTGACTTATTTTGGGCTTAAGAACTTGAAATATTTCTATAAAATTCACTGTAACTCCTTTTGAGGTAAACCAAATTTCTTTGGATTCATAAAATTGTGCTCTTTAATTTGGTAAAATAAAAAGTGAGAACTTTTGTGTAGGATTATTCTCTAAGAATGGAAATATCTATTATATACATCTTTCTACCTTAGAAGTTTATAAATTTCTAGAAAATTCATCCTAATAGCTAAAAATGTGAAACCACTTTTGTTAAACTCAGAAAATTGTAAACTTACTGTGGAAAATTTGTATTTGATAAAAATACCTCCCAAAATAGGCCTAATTAATTTGCTTACCTTTCCTTTTGTTAAACTTGTAAAATCTATATCTAAATCATTTTAAATCCAATTTCAGTGAACTCAATTTTGTTAGAACCAGCAGGTTATACACTTTCATCTAAAAATGAACACACAAATAGAACCTTAATGGGAAATGCAAGTTAGCCCTAATACACTAGGGTGATACACAAATAATTCCAAATCTGCCATTTTCAGCGTATATGGCTTGTTATTTTTGTATCTCACAAACCAGAGATGCAAATGACTTGGTTCGTTTTCCTAAAATCTTATTAGGACATGCCCTACCTTCTGTAATTATCCCATAATTAATTGGTTATGTTGCATAGACATGTTTAATTGTTTCTTATTTGCATATTGCTTCTTATCGATAGATTCTGAGGATATGGAGTACGTGGAAGTTCATCCAGAGCCTGAGTGTGACCCCTCGCTGCAGCAAGGCAAGCGTCTAAGCATATTGAACCTATGATTTTAATAAATTGATTTGTTTGTGAAAACAATATCTATATGCATGCTTCAATCTGTTTAAAATGGGGAAAATGGGTAGAGTCAATATTACCCAATTGTATGCATTTCCATTCCTTGGTTATTGATGCCATGTTTATACATTGTCACCCCTGGTTAAGGACTTTGGGATACTTTTATTTTACCGAATGCTTAGCCATGCTTATTTCTAGACTTAGAAAAATCCGATAGATGGAGCTATCGGTATAAAACTAGTTTAATACGAATGGATGTGTTAAAATCTGACAAGAATAACCTCTGAATAATAATTGAAAATATGTTGACTTGGACAGATGATAGGGCGATGAAGGGATGGTGTTTTCCCGATGCACATAGGTCCGTCTGGGTCGTTAAGGACCGAACATGTTGACGTCTATTCAAGCACCTTACGTACTTCCACACGCCGGGAGTGGGACGGCTTAACTCAGTAGCACGGAAGGCTGTGGCCATCTATGCCCGTCCGTCAGTCGTGAGGAGGGATTTCCGTTGGAGGACCTCGAGCGCGCCTAGCTGTGGCCGGAGGTGCCTCTCACGACGGTGAGCCCGCCTTAGTCATCACACACGCACGACTAAGTCATCGGGGGCCCAGACGTGGTTTAGGTGGTTGGGGCTAAGCATGCAAAAGGTTCTGTTGTGACCTCTAGTCCGCACTCAATGTGTAGAGTGTGGGTACCGGCAGGTACGAATCAAACTAGAGTGTAGCCGTTTGGCTTTTATCACATCGTGTGGGTAAAGATGTACATCTCTGATCAGAGTAAGAACTATTCGAATAGCCGTGTCCACGGTTATGGACGACACTTGATGTGTTCCTCAGTCATGTTAGCATCCAACTTGGGTTATGTGGTTATACCATGACTTAGGATAGTCATGGATGGATGGGTTTATATAAGGGATTTTTAATATTAAATATGACTTGGCTTTAGTCATGAAAAATGGTGTGCTAGTGTAGCACAATTGTTTGGGCAAGGGTGGCCCATGGATGATGCTTAAAGCATGGTTTATGCTCATTTATGTTCCATTTTCAGTACCATATACTTGCTGTCTTAAAATTTCAGATTGAGTTATTTCACAAAATGCTTATAGTTTCAAGTATTACTTGCTCAATAAAATCAGCTTTGTGCAAAATCAAGTCAATATAGCCTTCTTCCTTGATGTAGAAACCAGCATGATTCCTTTGTACTATTAATATCGTGTAAGTCTTGCCGAATACCATTCGTACTCACGTTGCATACTTTTCAGGTGAGGATCACGACGACATTGGTGTGCTCTACTATTATCCCGCCGTGGGTGGCGAGGATGATGTGTAGTTGATGTTAAGCTCTGCCCCAGTCGGTTGCCCTGTTTGGGTTTGGCACTACTGGTTCTTGTCTTTTGTGTTTATATTCCGCTGCAAATCTTGTGTCATTTTGTGATGAATTAGGATGTGAACCCTCTATGTAATAGTTATAACTCTGCTGCTCGTTTATTCATATTTAGAGTACTTGTGATGTTTATCAATTGCTTGCGATGAAAGTGTGAGGTTAGTCGCTTTCCTGGGGACTGGCTGAATATGAGTATGAGTTGTGTATAATTGAGATGGTTGGGGGATAGCTATTGTGGTTCGAGTCCTCTGGGGTACGTATCGTGTTTGGTCGCCACCATCGAGTGGTTTGACGGGCGTATGACGGGGAGGACTGGCAAGCTATCCTTATGATTATCTCTTTTGTACACTTCTCGGCATTTTGGACTTGTATTGTGAGTGGGTAAAGATTATGGCAAGTCTGCGATGAGGATGGATGGTTACCATACTTATTTGGTTTTTATTCGAGACCCCATCCATCTAGATAGTTCGCGTTGCCGTAATAGTTACTCTTCATAATGCACTTCCGGGGTGCCCACAGTTAGGCCCCACTAATTTTGGCTGATTAGGGCCTGTAGCCATGCCGGCCCATGCGCCGCCGTGCCATCATCGAGCTCACCATGGGAAGTCCACCAACGGTGCCACTCTGAGCCATCGTAGGTGGGTAATCGAGCTGTCTGGTTCCTAAGTTTGGTCCGCGCTGTTGTCTTGGAGCCTAGCTCACCGCCGCTCTATGTTTCCAGGGATCAACGAGCTTGGGCTGCCGCCATTTGTGTGAGCCGCGCTCGTCTGGGACCATGAGGCCTCACCACCGCCGTCGGCTCATTGCCAGAGTTCGACCGTGCCCATTTCTGCCTGTTTCTGACCGATAGCCTAGGCCCACCGTATAATACAATCCTAGAATGTACACCATATTTTATACTTCTCCATGTATGTATGTCATGTGGGCCACCGTAGTCAAAAATGTATTTAAAACGGTATTTACTCCATGTGTCGCTGGCGGGTAGGTCCCATCGGGGTATAAGTACTCGATTTGACTTGGGTCAATGGGTCGCCCCCACTTGTTAGCCACTTACGATCTATTGTGAGAAAATAATACAATAATAAAATGATTTTGGGCCAGCCCCACTAGTCAGTCTCGGCGCCACATGGGTTGGGTCTATGGGCACCCCGGAAGTGCATTATGAAGAGTAACTATTACGGCAACGCGTACTATCTAGATGGATGGGGTCTCGAATAAAACCCGAATAAATGCGGTAACCATCCATCCTCATCGCAGACTTGCCATAATCTTTACCCACTCACAATACAAATCCAAAAATGCCGAGAAGTGTACAAAAGAGATAATCATAAGGATAGCTTGCCAGTCCTCCCCGTCATACGCCCGTCAACCACTCGATGGCGGCGACCAAACACGATACGTACCCCAGAGGACTCGAACCATAATAGCTATCCCCCAACCATCTTAATTATACACAACTCATACTCATGTTCACCTAGTCCCCAGGAAAGCGACTAGCTTCATACTTTCATCGCAAGTAATTGATAAATATCACAAGTACTCTAAAAATGGATAGACGAGCAGCAGAGTTACAACTATTACATAGAGGGTTCACACCCTAATTCATCACAAAGTGACACAAAAGATTTGCAGCGGAATACAAACACAAAAGACAAGAACCAGTGGTGCCAAACCCATGCACAGGGCAACCGACTGGAGATAGAGCTCAACTTCAACTACACATTATCCTTGTCACCCTTGGCGGGATAACAGTAGATCACACCATCTTCGTCGTTATCCTCACCTGAAAAGATGCAACGTGAGTACGAATGGTACTCCGCAAGACTTATACAGTATTAATAGTACAAAGGAGTAATGCTAGTCTCTACATCAAGGAATATGGCTATGTGACTCTGATTTTGCATAAAGCTGATTTTATTGAGTAAGTAATACTTGAAACTATAAGCATTTTGAGAAATAACACAATCTGAATTTTTAGGACAGCAAGATTATAGTTCTGAAAATGAAATATAAATGAGCACCAACCGTGCTCTAAACATTACCCATGGGTCACCATTGCCCAAACAATTATGCTACACAAGCATATCCTTTCTTATGACTAAACCAAGTCATAATTAATATCCAAAAAGCTTTTATAGAAACCCCTTTCATCCATGACTATCCTAAATCCTGATATAGTCACATAATCCCATAACTATATCTCCCAAGTTTGTCGCTAACATACATTGACTAACACATCAAGCGGTCGTCCTGTAACCGTGGACACGGCTATTTGAATAGTTCTTACTCTGATCAGAGGTGTACATCTTTACCCACACGATGTGATAGAAGCCCAACGGCTACACTCTAGTTTGATCCGTACCCGTCGGTACCCACACTCTACACATTGAGTGCAGACTAGAGGTCACAACAGAACCTTTTGCACGCTTAGCCCCAACCACCTAAACCACGTCTGGGCCCCCGACGACTTAGTCGCGTGCGTGCGTGGCAACTAAGGCGGGCTCACCGTCGCGGGAGGCACCTCCGGCCATATGGATTCACCAAGTGCAGGCCCGCTCTACGTACTCGCACTGAGGTCCTCCATAGGTCTCCCTTCACGACTGACGGACGGGCGTAGATGGTCACAGCCTCCCGTGCTACTGAGTTAAGCCGTCGCATGACCGGCGTGTGGAAGTACGTAGGGTGCTTGAATAGATGTCAACATGTTCGGTCCTTAACGACCCAGACGGAGCTACGTGCATCGGGGAAACACCATCCCTTCATCGCCCTATCATCCGTCCAAGTCAAACATATTTTCAATTATTATTCAGAGGTTATTCTTTTTAGATTTGAACCCATTTATTCGCTTTAAACTAGTTTTGAACCGATAGCTCCATCTATCGGACTTTTTCTAAGTCTATAAGCATGGCTAAGCATTCGGTAAAATAAAAGTATCCCAAAGTCCTTAACCAGGGGTGACAATGTATAAACATGGCATTGATAACCAAGGAATGGAAATGCATACAATTGGGTAATATTGACTCTACCCGTTTTTCCCATTTTGAATAGTCTGAAGCATGCATATAGATATTGTTTTCACAAACAAATCAATTTATTGAAAACATAGGTTCAATATGCTTAGACGCTTGCCTTGCTGCATCGAGGGGTCGCTCTCAAGCTCTGGGTTAACCTCCACGTACTCCGTATCCTCAGAATCTATCGATAAGAGGCAATATGCAAATAAGAAGCAATTAAACATGTCATGCAACATGATCAAATAATTATGAAATAATTACAGTAGGTATGGCTTGTCCTAATAAGATTTTAGGAGAAAGAACCAAGTCATTTGCATCTCTGGTTTGGGAGGTACAAAAACGACAAGGTAGAAGGGCTGAAAAAGGTAGATTTGGAATTATTTGTGTATCACCCTAGTGTATTAGGGGTAACTTGCATTTCCCATCAAGGTTCTATTTGTGTGATCATTTTTAGATGAAAGTGTATAACTGTGACATCCTGGCCCAATTAGGATTTGGGCCTATGTGGCCCATGAGTGCGGTGTGCACATGATTAGTACCACCTTGCTAGTTGAGCAAGGGTTGAACCAACTTATAAGGCCTTGTCCCTCCAACCATAGTACTTCCGGGTTAACCCTTTTACACGAAGCGAGGACGAAAGTGTAAGTGGGGTGCTATGTGTAAGTGGGCCCGCCCGTCGGTTGGGCTGGGCTGTGCGGTTCTGGAGGGCAGGGTGTTACAATAACCTACTGGTTCTAACAAAATTGAGTTCACTGAAATTGGATTTAAAATGATTTAGATATAGATTTTACAAGTTTAACAAAAGGAAAGGTTAGCAAAACACTTAGGCCTACTTTGGGAGGTATTTTTACCAAATACAAATTTTCCACAGTAAGGTTACAATTTTCTGAGTTAAACAAAAGTGGTTTCACATTTTTAGCTATTAGGATGAATTTTCTAGAAATTTATAAATTCTTGGGTTACAAATAGGTATATAAAAGATATTTCCATTTTTAGAGAAAAAATCTTACACAGAAGTTCACTTTTTATTTTACCAAATTAAAGAGCACAATTTTATGAATCCACAGAAATTTGGTTCACCTCAAAAGGAGTTATAAATGATTTTATAGGAATACTTCAAGTTCTTAAGCCCAAAATAAGTCAATTTTGCTGCATAGTATTTTATGGGTATTTACTGTACAGAAGTGGCACTATTTTATTTCACAGTATTAAAATTCACAAATTTATAGAATTAACAAAATTGGTTTCACTCAAAAATGAGTTAAACAGAAAAAGATATGGATTTACAAAGTTTAAACATTTTTCTGTTGGAAAATAAATCCCTTAATTATTTTCCTGATTCTTTCTTCTTTTCTTATTTCCCTTACAGCCCAGGCCCGCAGGCCAGTGAGGCAAAGTGCGCGAGAGCAGGGCGCGGGCGCGAGAACGCGAGGGCACGACGCGGGACAAAGGAAGTGGACCGTCCGTTCCGAGAGTGTATGGTCCGGCCTGGCGAACAGAGGAGGGCGCAGGCAGACAGAGCCGGCGAGCTTCTCGGCGGCGGCGACGGTGAACGGCGGCTCGGCTGTGGTCGGGCCCAAAACAGAAAAGGTAGAGGAGTTCACGGCGGAGCTAAGGGTGGTCTTCTTGACACCTCGGGTGACTGGAATATCGCCGGCGGCGAGCTCCAGCGGCGGAGTGTTTCGGGTCGACGATGCGTATCCTATTTTGGACTCGATCTGGCTGTGTACATGCAGGCGGGAGTTACTGCTAGGTGCCAGGATGCTCACCGAGGCTTGTGCTGGTCTGGGCGAAGTTGGAACAATAATGGCAACGGCGCAAATTGTCCGGTGGCGGCGGAAAACTTCGGGATCGCGTCGGCAGCTCGCTCCCCTTGATCTGAGACCAAGGTAAGGCATCTATGATGTTAGGGACCTCCTAGGGGTGGTGAGAGAGCGAGGAAACGGCCTGAGGCCTACCAGAGAGAACAAATCGACGGCGGCGGTGACTTGACCGGAGAGGAAGAAGATGGCTTCGATCTCAAGCTTCATTGCATCATCTCCCGATTTCTTCTGCCAGTTATCTTCTGGAAGTAGGGCGACGACGCTGGCGAGCTGGCTCGGTTAGACTTGCTCCGAGGCGACTGGAACGGTGGGATGGCGCCGGCGGTGGTGCTGGAGCGCAGAGACAGAACACGGCGGCGACGCGGCTGCTTCGGCCGATGGTTCCTAGGGTGAGGTAACGCGAAAATGGAACTATTAGGAGTTGCAGATCATGTTCTGGAGGCTTAGAAAGAATGGAGCTCACCGGTGTTGGCTCAGGACCGATCGAGCACTGCCGGCAGAGGAGCAGATAGGCTTGCCGGCGGCAATCCTTGGTGTCTCCGTCGGTTTTCTCAGTGGGAACGTGAAGAGGATGAGGAGGAGGTTCTTCTGGCGAAGTTTGAGTCGAGATGGTCGAGGTTTCCCAGACCAGTGCTTATCTCAGTGTCCCTGTGAGCTGTGAGGGGGCAGGAGAAGGAGGCAGCGACACCTGTGCCATGCAGTGCTGAGTTGCTTTGGTGCTACAGTGTTCCAAGGTGGGTCCCACATGTAAGAAAATGTTTTTCTACACATTCTTGGCTAGATTTAGTCTATGTCTTGTGGGCCCTTGTAGTTAATCTCTAGGGAAAAGAGAGGGGTGTGGGTAGGAATGGGGTGAAACTCACTGTCCCAAGACTGGCAGAGGCTTACAGGTGGGCCAGGGTGTTGTGGGTCCCACTGGTCAGTGAGAGATGAGAGGAGAAATCTCTAGAGACAAAGTGTTATGAGCTGTATGGACAGCTGTCTTGCATATGTGATTTCAGTAGATAAATAAGGGAGATAATTTATGGGAAAATTACTGGAGATAGAGGAAGATGTGTTTAACATGCTGACCAAATTTTGTTCCTAGAAGTGGTCTGGTTTATTTTTGGCGAAAATGCAAAGTAGGCACACAGACCCAGTTTTTCTGCAGTGTGGTTTATGTCCCTAGGGCTTTGCTCCTATTATTTCATGTGACTTCTTTGGGAATTAAATTAAATCAAAATTCCTGGTAGTAGGGTTCATGGTGTCACCCACTTTGGCAAAAGGGCTCTGTCTAATTAGTCTTCATGTTCATGTGGTAAATTTTAGAAGTATACCAATTTATTTCAGCTAGCTTCCTAGCTTTGCTGAGTTGAGGGACTTGGTTGAAGTATTTATTGAAGGGATAAAATTATGTAAAATTTACAGGGGCTTACTCACATCACCTGACATGTTTAGGAATTTTTGTAGGATTTGTAGATATATAGAACTTGGGAAGTGACAACTAGCACAAAGCAAAGGATTAGCTAGGGCTTAACACTAATGACCTTAATTTAGATTTAGGGCTGTGACAGGGTCTTGTACTGTTGGGCCGCCTGAAGTACAGTAACCTTTCATAATTATTTGAATTAATTCAAATTTAAATCTTTTGAAGGCTATAACTTTTAAACTGTAGCTCTGATTTAGATGAAACTTGAACCTAAATTCATCTAAATTCAAAATCTAACTTTGGTACCAATTTTGTTATTTATGAAATTTTTGGAATTTTTGTGATTTATTTAAATTTCAATCTGAATTCAAATTAAATCCCTCGCTCGTAAATTTAGAGTTTGAGGGAGCTGTTGAGTTGATTGGGGATCAGGAACCATAAGACTCTGAGCAAGGCAAGTCATCTCTACCTTGATCATTTTGAACCCATTGCAAAATTTATTTTTATTGCAACTAAATTTGCATGCAATATGGAAACATTATAATTGTGTTTATGCCATACCTTGAATTGAATGCCCATTTACCTTGTTACCTTACAATTATCATATGTTCCTAGTTAGATAATGACAATGCTTAGCTGTCCTATTAGTTGCAGTACTCTTTCATGTTTATTCAAATGTAATATTTTGCTTGGGGTAATTATCTTAATGAAGGTAATTATAGTTTGGCATGTGGAGACATAGGCGCCCCAATGCCGTGACTTGGATGAAGTGCTTTGTGAAATGAAAAAAAAAACTAAACAATGTTTTTGACTGGGACGGTTGAATGAATTGGATGGTTTTTGGGCAAGCTTGGACCACCCTAGTCAATTAAGGACCGAGCTATGAAGTTATACATGAAATGAACAGAGTACGGCCGTACTTCTCGCATGGACATAGACCTAGCGGATGAAGTAGCCGAGCAGAGGCAGTACCTAAGCCGAGGTGGTTCCATTTAAGTGTGTGATAGGTGGGTAATCTATTCGGTGGATAACCATCGGTGGATAACCTCAAATAAATTTGATTTAATTACAACTTAATGAATGTGTGTATCTTTCCCTTTCGGGAAGGCCAGAACTCCTCTCACTGTTAGAGACCATTTAAGCCTAGAGTGCATGGGGACCTAAGTTCATGGGCGCCTAAGCACCCATAACTGCTTCGCCCAGAGCTTGAGGAGGACGCATCCCGGCTGTTATCACTATGTTGACATCGAAAGCAAGCCTATAGGACAATTCAACAGAAAACATCCCCTTCATATTGTAGCGCCAGGCAGGCCAATCTTCCAAGCCCTCTCCCAGTGGGATCGCCAGAATTGCATCAGCATCTTCTGGCCAGAAAGTGCCCAGCACTAGTTGTTCATCCAACTGCCCAGTGGTTGGATGAATCAATTCCTCCACCCGCGTTAACAGGGAAGCACCTCTTGCAGTTACTGGCTGTCTTGTAGTCCCTTTGGGTATCCACGGATCAGTTTAGATTTTGATGCTCGCTCCATCACCAACCCGCCACATAATACCCTTTTTTACCAAGTCTAGTCCTTTGAGTATTCTCCTCCATGTATACGACATCCTACCTCTCGTTTTGCACTGTAGTAAGTCATTGTTAGGAAAAAGCCCATGCGCACGCGCAGGCATGTATGTTAGTTTGTTTCCAAAACATGCCTAACAAATTAAGCAAAAATTAAAAAAAGGTGTTTTCCCTTTTCTAATCAAAAGTTCATCGATGCCTCCCTTTTTCTTAACAATCTCCAAAAAAAAGATCTTTTTTTGCTGTTTATTTGTTCCATCGAGCTACTAGCTCTAATTAGTTTTATGCACGTAATTTTTTACATACTTACATATTAATGAGGAAACATATATATCCTAGACCCTATTTCCCGATTATATGTAGGCCCCATATAGTCTTCAAATGCAAATTTAATATACTCTTAAACATATATCATGACATAAAAGGTCACCAATTATGTATTGGCACCTTAAAGGTTTATTACATGCAAGGCATGGAGAAATCCATGATACCACTGCATACATAGGATAAAGGGATGGCAATTAGCAAGGTAATGGGTATTTCAATTTAAGTGAAAAAGTATGAGCCAGTTTTTTTTATAAAAAGATCTATGATTTTCTCTAATTGGTTCACTTTACAACCTAGTCACATTTTCTATTTTTTATGTTTATTTTGTGCGAGTCTTATTTTTAAGTTGAAATTTTGTAATATGATAAGATAGCGACCTACCATTACACCTTATGTGTCAAAATTTTTAAAAAATTTCATTCATCGTGTGTATAAGCAGCTAAGAGTAATATAATTAAGTTCTTTTGATGCAGTCTTTTGGTGGTGGGTTCATAACACACCAAGCTTGGTATAAATACTGGTGCCCATAATTAATTAAATACATGTGGGTACAATTTCAAAAGGATATGAATTTAGTGAGGCTACAGATTTATCATTGGTTTTTGTCTTTAGAATATGTGTCAAAGACCGAACCATTATGTAACTTTCATATATCTAGCATGGAAATTATTTGGTGGCTATGGTCGTCTTACAACTCCTAGTCACTATGCTCTATAGATGCAAAAGTAAAGCCTATTTATGCTTATTGCGCCTTCTCCAGCCTCCTCCCCACCACTTCTTCTATTGATGCATTATTCGTAGCTCATCAAGACTGGCCCACTCACTACCTCCCTCTGTATCTATCTTTTGCACATATGTACGGGATAAATTGTTGTGTCCAAAAGTCCAAACAAATTTGTTGCAAAAGATTCATGCCTAGCATAAAAATTCTTTGGTGGCTATATACGGTTCTCTTTTAGCTCCTAATGCGTAACAGTGTTGGAGTTGTCATGTGATCCAATTTAGTGATGTTTATTCTGTTAAAGTTAAATTAATTATAAAATTTCTTCATTTTTTGTTTACATATTGTCAATCTAATTTATTTAGCTACATATGTTTGGAAAATGGTTTATGATGACATTATATATATATATATATATATTTGTGTGTGTGTGTGTGTGTGTATATATGTATATGTATGTGTGTGTGTGCACGCGCGCGCGCGCGTGGTCTTTTTTTAAATTGTTTCATCACTTTTTGGTTGTCACATCCCTGAAGGGCGAGGTCAGGGCGCCTCGTCGGCCCCGAGCTCCGGCAGGCTCGGGCGCCCCCTTTACTCTGTCACCGAGCTTGGCTCCTTCCAAGTGGCTTGAGGAGCGCGTGGGGACAGGGGAATTAATGACGATGAGATGGAGCCTGTCTCCTCATTTTGATCTCCCCGTGCCTTGCCACTTAAGGGCGACGGGACATATATCTACCAGGCATGAGGCGTGGGAGACAAGACAGTCCTGTATCCCACGCCCCAGGCTATCATTGCCCTTTTTTTAACAAGAGGCGTGGGATGGCAGGTGACATGGACAATTGCGCCGCGTACTCCGTCTCTCCCAAGCACCTATTCCTTCGGCGAGAGGCAAGCACATGGCCCAACTGCCCGCGGGACAAGCTCAGCCTTCCTTCACAAGCTTAGGATGGCCACACCGGACGTGTGGCCGTTCACCATTGCTCCGCTCCTTACCAACATGAAGGGGGCCCTAGGAGGGAGAAGCGACTGGACGCACTGGCCAGCACAAGACAAGATATAGCATACTTAATTATCCAAACCCGGACTAACGGTTGCTGTGGTATTCCCCATAAGTTTATAAGGGGAGAGCCAAGGCCACAGGAAGGGGAGTGCCCAAGAAAAATGAGACAGGCTAAGGGGAGTGCCCTGTCACGTGTCGGAAAGTAAAAATCTCCCCCGTGTGGGAAACCCCTTTTTTCCTCGTGACCGGTAAGCCCCAGCCACGCACATTAAGATTGCCCACGGGGAGCACCACCCCGTTCCTGTAACCCTGTAATACCGAGCACCTACGTAGGCTCTACTCCTCACTAGCTATGTAAGTAAAGGTCGAACTCGGCATAGCCTAGGTAGATCACTGTCTTTCCCAGGTTGGCCGGGGGGCTACCATTCCATGTGCCTCCTAGGCATGATACTTTTTCTCGCTAGCGGCGGTCACCTAGCTGCTCTTTATTCAACCTTTTCCAAGGTCTTTTTCCCCGCTTGTCCGTAGTGGGAAGTTCTATCACGCGAAGCCTCTCTCATGCTTCCCAAGCGCAAATGGGCGGTGGCTGGTAACGTGCTTGGGTAATCGTGCTTGGCTTGCCCATCAGTGCTAGATGTGGTGCTCGGTCCGGTGGACAGTGCCTCAAGCATTGCCAGTGTCCTAACGGTCCCGACTTCGATGACGGGCAGCAATATCTGGCCTGGCCCAATCCACCCCGAATGCACAGCTCTCGGCCCGGTGGATAGTACCTCGAACATTGCCAATGTCCCGACGGTTCTGACTTTGGTGACAGGCAGCAATGTTCAGCCTGGCCCGCTCCACCCTGAGCACAGCAAGGGCTTGAGCGTTCCGAGCCATCTGGTCACACCCCCACATTGCTAAGCTCTACGGCCCAAGAGGCGATGGGTACAAGCGATGAGCATGTACTAGTAGCATGCTCATGGGCAACCCTCGCGGGTGGACAACATTGCTTGGTTCACATGCAGGACCATGCAGGGATGATGCTGAAGCGGCACGTAGCCGTGGCCGGCTCGGGCCTTGGGCACATCACGTTATGGGCCTGAAAGACATTTCCTCCAGGCGAAACCGACACTGCCCTAGCGGTCAAAGGAATGACCATGGCATTGGCGGTGGATCATCTGCGAGCAAGGTCAGGGGTTGGATTGCTATGTTTCCCTCTAATTGGACAAATGAACATTGCAAAGGTCTACACATCCCCTGCCTTTTCTGGTTAAAGTTACAAGTTCTCGGGAGTTTTTACCCCTTACTCGCTCGCTGGAACGTCCTATTGCGCGAGGTCGTGCTCATTCGTTTCCCAAACACAAACGAGAGACGGTTTGCGCAAACCGTTTAGGTGACTGGGAAGTTTGCCTTTTAGTGCCGGGCACGCTGTTCGGCCCAATGAACAGCACCTTGTGCATCGCCGATGTCCTGCAGGCTACAGTCCCGGCAACAGGCAGCGATGTCTGGCCTAGTCCAATCCACCCCAAGCACCATGAAGGTCTGGGGCCTATAAGCTACCCAATCACCCGCTCGTGTTACTAAGATCCATAGCCCAAGAGGTGGCAGGTAAAGCGATGAGTGCCCGCTGGTAGCATGCTTACAGACAACCCCTGCGAGCGGATGTCTACGCTTAGTGTTATGTAGGATCATGCTGCCGTGCGCCAAGACCGGTGACCCCCAAGGCATTACGTCCTCGCGTTTGACGGGGAACATCGGAGTGGAGTCATGGGCGTATTTGTCTGTCTCAAGACCTCGGGCCTAGGAGGCCATGCGCCTGGGTACATGCTATCCGAACTAGCGCTGCACTTACCCGAGGGTGTAGAGAGTTTGCCCTAGTGCAGGAGGACCAACGGGCACCCACCAACGCTTTGAGCTCACCTGGGCGTGGGCGGGCTTGGAGCCATCTACAGCAACCTTGAAGACCTCGGGCTTGAAGTACCGTGCGCTTGGGGGCTACCTTTCATGCCCCTTGAGTAAAACATGGTACTTGCCTGGGACCTCAAAAGACAAGAGAAGATGAAGCTGAGTCAGCAAAATCCATTTGGGCATGGCCTCTAGGCCTTTGGACGGGCACGGTCCTACCAATGGGACTGGGAGAGTGACTAAAGCAACAAGCGTTGCTTGGCCACAAGCAGACATGGGAGCTATGTTATTTCAGTTACCATCAAACAAGTACAGTGGGGTGGCGAGTACAAGTCAGGCTTCTCTAGGAAGTCCCACGTACAGAGAACACACGGGAACACACAATGGCCCCCGTGTGCGATAAGCTCGGTCAAGAAGCCCTAGTCTAAGCGTGAGACGTGACACCCACACGGTGCCGCAAGGATGCGATCGAGCCTTCTCTATGATCATCGTCATCGCCATCGGTCATTCGTCAGCTGTTGCTCCAGGACAGGAATGCCATTCGGATAGGCAGTGGAGTTGCAGAAGTGCATCAAAGATGATTCTGCTACTTTTTCCTGCTATTAGAACTGGCGGTGGTGGCAGCCCCACACATGCGCCCCCTAGTGCATTGCTGGACACGGCTGAGTTGCCGACCCCACCACCTCACGCGGAGGAGGTTGGAACCGCAGCTCCTCCTGTGGTGTTGCGTGGGGATGCTGGGGGTCCAAAGGACCCCAAAGGTGCAATGAAGCTCGGACGCTCAGGCTAGGCCAATGGGCTCTGGCGGCCTACATGCAACCATGCGGGCGTCATTAAAGATGAGTCTACTACTTCGATGCCGCCGGTGTCCCATCGAGAAGCCCCTCCAGCCCGCATTCCGGTGGGCTATGCTCGCCCGTCCGTCGACAAGAAACATGTCCCGCTGCCCTAGCTCGAGTACTTCTTGCCAGGGCTCATGCTGCACGAAGCGCGATGAGGGGCAAGGGGGGCTTGAGCTACAGTGGAAGAAGAGGAAACTGCCGAGTGAAGCGTCTAAGGAGAGAAGAAAGCAAGATGGGTGTGGAAAGCTTGATGCTTTCCCCCACGCTATTTATAGGCGACACTACCTAAAAGCTTGGTGTCCTTAAGCGTTCGAGTCAATAGAGACTCTGCTTGAACCAGATGAAGCATTGATCCTATCACTCCCGAGGTAGCTTCCATGTCCAGTCTCATCAACCGGGGTGGCATGTCTGTCCCCGCTTTCATGGCGCGTGCAGCGCTATGTTCCGTTGCCTGAGTAGGGAATCCATTTCCCTACTCACTGGACAACTAACACGTCGAGTCCCCTTGGCTTGACTGGAGTATCGATTCCTCTAACCCTGAGTCAGCTGCAGTGCTAAATCTCATCGGCCTCGGAGGAGCATCGATTCCCCAACCCTTGAGACTAGCGTAAATTGAAGCAGGAAGCAAAGTGCAGCATGCCGTTTCTGCTTCTCAGGGGCCACGGTGTTGATCGGCAAGCCCTATCGTTGAGCACGGTCAAGCTAACGGATTGCAGGCCCGGAACCATGAAAAGCCATCAAGTGTCATCACCATGGCATTTGAGCCAAAGCGAGTTGTTTTATTTAGAACGGCCCACTACGGCCTAGGAGTTTTTCTTGACTTAAGGTCAGGAATTACATGCCTTTCAAAATAAGAAATAAAAAAGGGGATGCGCCTCGAGTCTAGGCACGGGGCAGGGCTGGTCCTGGTCCTCGCCGTCAGGGCACGCTTCCTCGGACTCGGTGCCTGAGCTCTAGGGCTCGTCGAACGCCTACTCGTTGGACGAGCGCTTTTCCTCCACCTCAGGTGTTGGGTCCTGCTGCTCCTTAGCAGCAACTGCTTGGATGGCCTCATGAGCTGTGGTCTTGTGATCGCCCGTGAGGGCCCTCGCATGGCGGTTCCAGCGAAAAGTTGGGGTCGCAAGCACGCTACGCGGCAAGGATGTATTCCGCCATGGACCGAGCCTGCTCGCGCCCCTCGTTAATGGCCACCTCATGGACCCGGGCTAGGGGTTCTTTGAGACAATTCACCGCCTTGGAGAACCGTAGGACAAAGTGTCCTAGAGTACCGACAGGTTGCGTACCGTCCCCAGATCGAGCCCGGTGGCCTGCATGGAGCACCGTACACCGACCATCATGTTAGCCATCATCTGGCGGGCAGCAGTGTGCTTAGTCTTCATGATCTAACCATGCTACTCCACCGCCGTGGTCTGGTTGGTCATCTGCTAGATCACGACAGCTGAGGCCTCGCCCTGCAAGGCCATCGTCTTCTGCTCGGAGTCGAGGTTCGGTTCTAGGGTTCGTGCATGATCTGCGGAGTCTACTCCCCAGTTAGCCACTCGGGCCTCAGCCCTGAGAGGGCCTCCTCCCGCGCGCGTAGCCAGGGCGACTTCAGCCCTCTTGACTGCCTCGGCGCAGAAGTCCAGCGTGGCAATGGAGTCGTGTAGCTCCACGTCCTAGAGCGCCAATTGCTCCTCGTGCCTATGCATGTCCTCGTAGGACTCGGCGTACCATGGCTTCAGCCATGCGGAGGACGCCCTCGCGCTGTGTGGCAGCCTCCTCCTGCTCGATCGATGCCGCATCGCAGCGTGCGAGCTCCACCTCATGGCCCTTTGGCCATGCTTTGAGGATGGTGAGGTCCTCCCGTTGGCCCAAGAGTTCCCTCAGGGCATTCCTTGCCTCCTCCCATGCGGCGACGGCCTCGACGCGTTCCGCATCCAACGTAGAGCGTTCCCGCTCCACCTCGGCCATGTTGCGGTCGTAAATCACCTTAACTGCTCGGACAAGCGCCTCCAGCTGGTGGCGTTTTTCCTGGAGGTGGACCTCCTTTGCGACTAGGGCAGAGCCTGTCTCCTCGAGTTCTGCCCACCTAGCAAGGGTGTTCTCATGGAGGTCCTGAGCATGGCTCACGATGCTGTCATAAGGGTGGCGAGGTTAGGGACGTGTCGACTCGACAACTCGAGCCACGACCTCGCCCCCCCCCCCAGTTCAACCATTCCCCATGGCCGCGGCGAAGCCCCGGGGGCTGCCCCCTCCTGGGGGGTGGGTCGGCCTCTGGCGGCACCGTCACCGCCTCGGCCTCTCTGACCCCAAGGGAACTCGGAGCCTCTGGTCCCGAGGCAGGGTCCGCCTTCCAAGACGGCTTGGGGAATATGGAGACAAATGAGGAAGGGGAAGAACCAGCAAAATCCAAAGAAGGGAGGACGAGCATAGAACCACGCAAAATGAGGGGGTCGTAGGGATTTTACCTGGGCTTGGCGCTGGTGAAGCCCCACGGCAAGCCCACAAATGGGCACCTCTCAGGCGCCGGGGTCGTCTTCACATTCTTCTTTGCTAAGGGGCTGCGGGTATTCCCCTTCCCCAGCGTGGGTATTCCCCTCGGGGCTGGCCCCTCCTGCTCCTGGCTCTGGCACTCTGGGGGCCTCTCCGTCACATGGCCGACTTGACCCGCTGACCTCGGCGTCGTGCACCATGCGTGGCAGCGCAGCAACCCAGGGCGGTGCTACTTCAGGGGACTTGGGCTCCGAGGGTGCTTCCCTACCCGCCTCGAGTCCCGAGGCTCAGTAGCGCCCCCTGCAGTGCCAGCTCCTGGGGCCCAAGCAGTGCCACCCTCCTGGTGGGCTTCTTCACTGTCGACTCCCAGGATACGCAACGGCCTAGGTCCCTTCCGGATGAGTGCTCTAGGATGCCCTTGGCGTCGCACTTGGGGAGGACCACCTGTCGCACTACCCTCCTTGGGTCATCGCAGAGCACCAGGTCCTCCCTAGGCAACTTATTGGCAATGACGTCACCGGAGCCTATGACCACCCGTAGCATGTACGATAGCTCTGCTCGGCCCCAGTTATGGCGTGTGCCCATGTGTGTCCTGGTCGCGTTGCGGTTGCTGGTGTAGAGCCATGCCAGACGGAAGCGCCTTAGCAAAGGCACCAGCCGTCGCTGCAGAAAGTCACCGATTATCATCGCTGAGGTCAGCCCCTCTTCTCGTAGCTTGGCAATCTGGCATATCATCTGATCGAAACGGGGGTCCTCCTCGGGGGCGTCCACCTAGGCCGGCGCATCATGCGCGGGTTTCGTGGGGAAAAGCAGGCGTCCGTGGGGCTCCACCCTGAGGTACACCCAGTCCACGCACCATTTGTCCCACTTTGGGTGCAAAGTCGACTCAATGTATAGGGGGTTGGTGCCATCCTGTGTGTGAAAGACGCAGCAGCCCACGGTCTTGTCATCATCGGAGCCCTTCTTCTTCCTGGCTGATCGGAGCTGGAAGAAGCGCCTGAACAGCGCTACCGACGGTGCCACCCCCATGAACATTTCGCACAAGTGTGCGAAGATGGCGAGGGTAACCACGGCGTTGGGCACCAGGTGCGCCACCGGATGCGGTAGGTCTCCAGCAACTACAGGAAGAATGCCAAAAATAGCAGAATGAGTCCAGCCGACATGTAAGACAGGAAAAAGATGATTTCCCTCAGCCCGCTTGGAGCGGGCCGAGATTTGCCAGCCCTCACCGCCGCTACTCCTCTGGCGGTGGGGTCCAAAAGCAATTGGCGAACCCTCGACACCCCCGCCTTGTCGTGGAGGTGGGATGGCGGCAATGCGCTGCTGCTCGCCATGCGGCAAGTACGGTTCGCCCTCGGCATGCCCGGAAGCTGGATTGTAGGAGCTACAGAAGATGGAGAGAAGAGGAAGGCGAGCATAGATCAGCAGCAAAGAAAGCGAGTGTGGAAGGGCGGCACAGCCGCAACCCTTCCCCTTTTATAGGCTGCCTCTTCTGATCCATCCATCCGCCCACTCGCGTGCTAATTAGGGGAACGCCTCCTCGACTCACGCGAGCAATCATTCCATATCCCTGAAACCATGCGTGATAGGGTGCAAAACGAAGCAGCAGTCATCGTTTCGTTTCCCGTGCTGCTTGCACACGAGCCCACGACGTGGTCTGCCCTGGTTCCAGCCAGTTGACCGCGTAGTCGCCCAAGGAAGCCCCCAAAGCGGTTCGGCGCTACAACATGGCCGTGCCATAGCAAAGGGGGGCCTTATCTCTAGCCTCTGTCTAGCCATAGCCCAGTGTTGAGCCCCCAAAGCGGTTCGGCGCTACAACATGGCCGTGCCATAGCAAAGGGGGGCCTTATCTCTAGCCTCTGTCTGGCCATAGCCCAGTGTTGAGCCCCCAAAGTGGTTCGGCGCTACAACATGGCCGTGCCAAAGGCCATGTCACCATGTGGCTGGGGCATCTCGTTGGCCCCAAGCTTTGGGAGGCTCAGGCGCCCCCTTTACTTTGCCCCCGAGCTCGGCTCCTCCCAGGTGGCTTGAAGAGTGTGTGGGGACAGGGGAATTAATGATGATGCAATGGAGCCCATCTCCTTGTTTCGATCTCCCTAACTAGACATATGTACCCGGTGTGAGCCGTGGGAGAACAGACAGTCTTGTATCCCACGCCCTAGGCCATCATTGCCCTTTTTTGAACATGGGATGTGGGCTGGCAGGGGGCATGGACAACTGGGCCGCCTAATCTGGCAAGAGGCAAGCGTATGGCCCCACAGTCAGTGAGACATGCTCAGCCTTCCTTCACAAGCTTAGGATGGCCACACTCGACGCGTGGTCGTCCACCATTACTCCGCTCCTCGCCAACTTGAAGGTGGCCCTGGGAGGGAGAAGTTGCTAGACCCACCGGCTAGCACAAGACAAGACATATTGTACCTAATTCCCTAAACTCGGACTAACAGTCACTGTGGTATTCCCCCAATGTTTATATGGGGAGAGCCCAAGGAAAAGGAGGATTCGCAGGATCTCCAAAAACTAAGAACACAACAGGAGTCGGGTATTACACCTCCGAGTGGCCTGAACTATATAATCCCTTGTGTCCCATTTACTTCAGTGACTACCTATGACCGATCAAAAGTGTGGAGGCCATCGGCCCCGCGTACCTCAAGGAGGGCAATTACGGCCACTCGGACAGAGGGTAGGCCGGTTCCTACAATTGGAGATAGAGTAGGACTCGGCTTCATATTACCTTGTATGACAAGGAAAGGGATATAGTCCTAGCCGGATACTCTATGTACTGATAAGGAAAGCCTTTGGTCGTATCTGACTGGGTTTCCTACCCTGTAACCCTCATCCCTCCATTATATAAGGAGGGGTAGGGAGCCCCCTGGGGCATATGACAATCTCACTAGAGAATACCACGAAAGCAATACATCACAACTGGAAGTAGGGTATTACCTCACCTCGAGGGCCTGAATCAGTATAAATCTCGTGTGTCCTTTTGAATCCTTCGAGTTTAGGTCCGACGAATAGCCCCATATATTTCTTGCCGATATAAAACATCGACAGTTGGCGCGCCAGGTAGGGGCTTTGTCAAGATCATCGTCATCAAGCCCAATGGATCCAACCGTAGGAGTCGATGGCATCAACTTCACCCCTAGACAAGCCATCAGCTTCGAGAGCCTCGACTTCATCACCGACAATCTCGGCAATCTCACCTTACCTGACTCGGTTTCAACCCGATCGGCCAGGGACCAAGCTAACTCAGCGCCGGTTGGTCTACTCAACATCGCAGCAGTTTTCAACATCCTACTTCAGCAACACCCAAGATCTACGAGTTCTGGGACAACTCTTTTTCCTGATATTCGACTTGGATTTGGCTTTGAGCCGATCGAGATCGGGTCCAGGGGAGACAAGATCGTCAATTTCCCACTCGAACTCGACATTGCTGCAACAATCTTCAATTCCAATCTGATGCGGCAAACTCAATCCTCTGGAATTCGACTCGGATACGGCCCAGAGCCGCTCGAGATTAGGTGCAGGGAGGTTGGGGTCATCATCACACTGCTAAACTACTCCGAATTCGACTCCTAGTCGGACAACAGCTTGGGAAGCTTTTCTCCACCACGCAAGGTCTTCATGGCATCAAAGGGATCAACTCCAACACAAGATGCACACCGACTATGCGATCAGCAGGAGGAGGAGGCTCACTGACTGGTGAGCAATAGGAGGAGGACGCGCGATGCCTGCAAGCCAAGTGCGATGCTTGCAATTACAACTCGCGCAAGGCTAGGCGGACTGCTCAACAAGAGATCCTCCAAACCCGAGTAGGCGACCACAACATCTTCATGGCCCCATAATAGAACGTCATGGCCATTGCCACATTGTTGGACACCTTATAGTTTGGGCCCAACCACTAGGCCACCCTGACCATGCCAGCAACGACAACAATTTGCAGACACTTTCATACCATCAAACAAGATGGCTTCAGACACGGCGGTTTCATCTGCTTCAGCACGGCACCAAGTAGCTGGCTCTAGTTAGCATCACTCGGAGTCACGACATACGTCACTCGGCAATCCGAGTAACGATCGACGGTGACATCATCATGACGACCACTACGATAACCAGGACGCCCGAGGACGACTACGGCGGGATCTCCGCCATGATATTAACGCTCGATGCTGAGAACATGAGGAGAATGAGCGCCGCCGATTAGAAGATGAGTGTGAGCGCTTTGGCCTCCACCATAAGCGATTTCATCGCCGTAGTCAGAGTCAGAGCCCTCACCTAGATGAAAGAGTACCGGCGTTCACCCATGAACTACAACAAGTCGACTGGCCATCTGGCTTCAAACCGACTGGAATAGGGAAGTACGATAGGAAGACCAACCCAGAGTCTTGGCTCACAGTTTACACCTTGGCAATCCGTGCGGCTGGAGGCGATCACAAGGTCATGGCTAACTACCTGCCAGTCACCTTGGCTGACTGGGCAAGGACATGGCTGACAGGGCTTCCCAGGCGGTCAATTGCTCTTAGGGGAACTCCGTGAACATTTCGTCAAGAACTTCCAGGGAACGTATGAGAGGCCATCTTCCGAGTATGATCTATATCAGTGCCACTAGAGGAAGAACGAGTCCCTTCGTGATTTCATCAAGCATTTTTCCGAGAAAAGAAACTCATTACCTAAAATCAAGGACAAGGTAGTCATCGCCGGCTTCCGCAAGGGAGTTAGAAACGCGCCGTTCATCACCAAGTTCACTCGGAAGCCACCCAACTCCATCAAAGCTCTCTTCAAGATGGCCAATAAATATGCTGATTCAGTCGATGTAGTGGCAGAGGCATTTGATGACAAGCCCCGACAGAAGGAGCAACGAGAGACGGACGACGCGACCCTATCCAAGTCTGGGAACCACAAGCGGAAATCTGAGGACCTCATTGCGGTAGTCGATAGCAACCGTCTTTGACCTCCTAGAACCGAAGATTATTAGAATGACAAGTGACATGTTCGGGGCTCAATAGCTCAAATGTAAGGATGGCATCCCCACTCCCAACTCGTGCAATACCGAACAGTTAAGTCGCTTTCTAATAAATATTTTCTCCTTTGTATGATATTCTTATCTAAATAGGCCAGGAGGCAACTCACTTCCCTATGGTTTGACTCGGATACGGCTTAGCGCCAGTCGGAATCAGATTTATGGGGATGAGATCATCAATTCCTCACTCGGCCTCGCCAATGCCACAGCCACTTACACCTAATAGGTGTACATACTGCGCATTTTTTGTTTTTGCTCTTAATGATTGCAAAAGTACTCGAGTAGTATAAATTCTGATCCGTGAAGCTTTGCTCCATGAAAGGCAAACTGAAGTCAACCAAAATGTGTGTCTGGGAAAGAGCCATGAGCTGACTCCCGATGCTCGGGGGCTATAACTAGTCGGGCAGAGTGTTTAAACATAAGGGGTTAGCTACTTGGGGTAATTAATATCAATAAGAGGAGAAACACATATTTACATACATTGTAAAATACATAAATTTTCTTCAGGTGATTGTTTTCTTCATCAAATGCTACTCATCCAATATGTTTATAATGTAGGGCCAATTTCGGATACGCGTAACAGGAACTCATGGCTACGAGCTTATCACCTACGCTCAGGGGCTAGACCAGTCTGCCATGATACACTTGGAGTGCGACGCTTCAAGAACCACTCGAAATGCTCCACGAGGGCTATTGTCCAAGTACCCGCGCCAGTTGAGACTCGAATGTCACCTTTACTTTGGTACGCTCCATGTGGGCCAATAACTGACCTTGGGCACCAGTTGGGGTTTTGGTACCACATTGCTGAGTAGGGTACGCCCCATGAGGTCGCTAGCCGAATCTTATGCTAATGCGAGGTTCGGGTACCTTATTTGGTCACAACTCTGCTGGTATGGTACGCCCTATGAGGGTCGCCAGCCGAATCCTATGCTAATGCGAGGTTCGGGTACCTTATTCAGCTACAATTTTGCTAGGTTGGGTATGCCCCAAAGTGGGTGGCCAACCAAATCTTGTGCTAGTGCAGTGTTCAGGTACCTATTTGGCCAAAATAAGGAAAAAAGCCACCATAGGAGCTCTCAGTCAAGAAGAAGCCAGAACTCATACAATTGGAGGTTACACCAAACCCGGAACCTATGGAGGTGCTTATTATTTTTTAAGACTAGAGGACCCCAATCATTCAATTTCTACTAGAAGATGAACTTCCTCAAGATCATTCGATTTCTACGGTGTCGTGCATCGATATCTCTACTGAGTAACGGGTATGGCTAATCATCCGCCATACCTAAAAATGTACAGATTTGTTATTGATCTTTGGCAAAAAATAGGTGCTTAGTAGTAAAGGATGTAATCGTACTTGTACAATAACATTGGAAACATGAGTACATAATGATTACCAATTAGTACAGTACGATAATATGAATAGTGTGCTCACTAATCCGGACGGCATGTTTTAACATCCCCTCATTGACATACTTCCAAAGCTTCTCGAACTTCTCTCGTTGGTTCTGCATGCACAACCGCTTGAACATATTCATTAGCCTCTTACTTTTAAACTGCTTGAAAAAGTTTACACCCAAGTGACACATGCACCATCGGCTCTGTAACTCCGGCCAATAGTATGTTGTATTGACATCCTCCTATAACTCTTTTATTGCCTTCAACAACCTGACATTCCTGTCGTGAATTATGTAGATTGCCGTTCGCTGTTGGACCACACACCACTTTAGGTGTTGCAGGAGCCACAACCAATTATCGTAGTTCTCGCTCTGCACAAATGCAAATTCACCTTGAATTATCTGTTTGTTCGCATCTGCGCCAACAACTGTGAGTATCTACCCACGGTAGTTCCTCGTAAGAAAAGTACCATCCACGCACAAAATTGGTCTAGAGCACTAGGATGCATGAATACAAGCTCTGAATGAAAAGAATGCCTTTTGCATTACAAGGTAATTCGGAGATCGCACTGACTCTCTATCTTGAACAGCAACATAAGTACCAGGATTTCTCTATTTTAGGATATCAAGGATCTGTGACAATGTGTCATATGCTGCCTCGAATGTGCCATACCTTTTCTCCATCGCTTTCTGCTTCACCCTCCAAGCCTTATGATAACTAATTATGTATTGTTCACCATTCTCTACTTGCTTGATTATATGCTGCACCGGCAGGTCATCACCTTCAATAAATTCATTGTAGTATTTGGTTGCAACATATGATGCGGTCAAGTTGCGGCGGGAGGACCTCATGTTCCATAGTATACAGTTGTGCTCCTCGAGCGTTGACACGATCCAGTACGACTCATACTTTGGGACATGCGCATGAAACCTGAAATTGCATCCTTCTATCTCACACACCACGGTGTACACCTTTTTGCTTGATCTTAAAACACTGAACTGCCTCTGCATCTTCAACAACCATTACTTCACTGTATCTTGTAGTGCAGACTTTGGCACAAATATTGCACCCAGATTGATTGGACCCTCACCGTAAAACCATAATATGTGATGGCACTCGTTCTCTCTAATATATCTGGGCATCTTACAGTTCCACGATGCTAGCTAAGGCAGGTCATCCTCGTCTTTCTCATTTGCATCCTCATCGTCCTCCGCATCCAACTTTTCTTGTCCTCACGAGCATGTTTGTCCTCCCTCTCAACTTCTTTGACTATAGCAACAACCTCCTCCCCTTCATCGGCTTTACCTATTGGATGCCACTCCACCCTACTCTCCCCTCCTATTTGTTCAACTCCTGGGATACATAGGTGCTGCATATCAGTGCCCACATCCACTTGACTGAGCACATGCCTCTCTGTAGCTACTAACCTGGCTCAACGAACTGTCTTCTAGTTCGTATCCTTGGCACCTATAACCATCCAACCAATCCTACCAGGATTTACTTCTAGTTACTTCTTTTAGTTCCCATTGTACGTTCGTCGCCGAACAACTCCATGCCACCCTAACGTCAACACTTCATACATTTGGGTCTAACGAGAATGTACATGTCAACCAATACCACACTTCTAAGATTTTCCAGATTTGGGTGGTACAATGTGCACTGCCTAAAGTTGTTCAAGTTGATACCCATTTCGTTTGACATAATTTCCCCATCGCCAAAATATATTATAAATTTGTCATTCATTCCTACCAACAGACCATTCAATCTAATACTTTAGAATAAATACGGAATAACACAATACTTAAACAATTGCAATATATACCTAGCACAACTCTAATCAGATCAATAATATTTTGCCGTACTACAAGCACGCTTTCTTCTTTTGCCGTAAAAACACGTGTCAATGCCCTTCTGTTGAACCAACTATGAGAGGAGGCCTCCAGCAAGCCTGCATATGAGATACGCATACATGTCTCATATTACACTAATTAATTATAGCGTCAAGCCATTGATTATGGTAATTACTCGCTAATCCCTGTGTTTGCATGCATGTAGACAGGCAAAGGAAGCCTCCAACAAACCTACATATGAGACGCACATGCATGTCTCATATTGCGCTAATTAATTACAGGTCAGGCCATTGATTATGATAATTACTCACTAATCCCCGTACATGGATGCATGCAGGTAGGCAAATGAAGCCTCCAACAAGCCAGCATATGAGACGCGCATGCATGTCTCATATTGCCCTAATCAATTATGGGTCTAGTCATTTATTATGGTAATTAGTCTCTAATCCCTATGCATGCATGCAGACAGGCAACCGAGTCATGCATGCATGCTAAGCTGGGTGGTGGTGCATATGAGATGTGCGCAACTGCCATTCATGCCAATGCCCATAGTGGCGTGGGACCGTTCCACGCCACCGAACAGGTTGAAAGTTTTATTTTGTTTTCATTTAACTAAATGATAGTAAATTCAACGAACATGTTATAAGAACCATAATATTTATTTTTAATCAGAATTTTAGATATTAATAAATAGTACTTCTACATGGACTCTTATGTCAAAACAGTAATGTCATCGAGTGACAGTATGCAACATGACAAAATATTGCACCCAGTGTACATCCATACTACTTTCACAATATTTACTATTTTCTAACTTGCTACAAATCGCCAAATTTTTACTACATAAACACTAACTACAACTCTAAAACAGTTCACACAATTCTAACCTATTATCATATACGTGCTACAAAACCAAACTACACGAATGAAAAAAATTTATTAATACAATAAACGTTAATATTTACGTCTAATACGTACCGAAAAACTAAATTCATACTTTACGAAATTTTAAATACTCAAATTTACCTCTCAGTCCCTTGCTTCTTCTCTTCCCGAACATCCAGTGCTCCGTTTCTCCTCCTCTTTCAGACAAATGCTTGTTCTCCTCCCTTCATTCTTCTTTTATCTTGTGCGAAGGAAGCACCTGAAGAGACACAAGTGACACTCCTCATTGTGTTTAATGGTGCTTATTTTGAGAAAAGAGCACGGGAGCTCTGGCCAGGAGCTCTAACAGTGTAACAGGAGGGAGAAGCTGTGGCACGCACCCGCTACAACACCAGACAGTGGCGCTTGTCATGTCGTGGGACCGGGCAGTGCCGCGTGTCCGTTGCACGCCACTAGGGCGTTGGAGAATGCTGCCGTGAGGGGATGGCGGTGGCGCGCATTGGCACACCCCACCGCTGTCGTAGGCGCGTGTGCGCGGTGTGGGACCACACTCACGGCGGTTGCACATAACCACTGTGCAGTGGTAGCGCACAACCGATGGTCCCGTGCTGCTGTGCCGCGGTACCGGCTCTGTGGCGCGCCCCTGTTACGTGCCACATATATATTTTTGCACAACTTTTCAATTTGGCTATATATGCAAAACTTAAAAAAAATTATATATTTTAAATTTTTTTCTGTTTAGTATGTCGCCATACATGTCTGACCAACATGGCCATATTATAGAAATGTAAGTCCCGGAATCCTAGTCCTCCTTTCCCATATTAATTGTACCTCTTCCGTTCGTCTGGACCCTGCATATATATGGGGTTGGTTTCTATTGTGCCGTTGGTTTGGAGGCTTCTCCGGAGTCAACATTATTAATAATATTTCTTCAGAAAACTAAGACTTGGAGTACGCAAACTAAACAAAATGGTGGAGCGCGAGAAACCCAGATAGAACAGCAAGGTTGGTTGCACGGGAGCAAAGAAACATCATAAGCTCAGAGCACCAACCCTGCCGAGAGAAGAACAAACAAGCAAACCAATTAATATGTGAATGTGCAAGTTTTTATGTGCTTTCGTACAATTGATAGTGCAGTGCATTTTGTATACATGGTTTCGCAATCGGCTGATGAAGACTACAATACAGTGCATGTGCAGCTAGCTGGTCCCCCAATATTAAAGTAGGATTTGAATGCACGGGAAAGGTTGCTGCTTGTCTGCTTGCATACCGGTTAAAAAGGAATTTGATAGCTCCAACCATGAATTGAAGGACCAAATTACTCGCCCCATAAAAAAATATAAGACATATGTTATTGACACGGCCTCTAATAGTATATTTTGATCGTTAATTATTTTAATAATATATTATAAACAACTATGAAATTAACATCATATAGACGTATTTCCAAATATGAATATAATGATACCACATACGTGACACAAAAAATATATATTGTTAGTTTAATAGTTAGTCAAATGCTACAAATATTGACTTTATGAAAAATAAGAACGCGTTACATTTTTACCGTAGGGAGTAATTCGTAGCTAGATCAAAACCCTGAGGTGGTAATATGGAAAAGTACTATAGTAAAAATGAGAGACACTGTGGATTTGCTTTATAGTAAATTCATCACATGCTTTCTACAATTTATGAGAGACACTGTACAAATAATTGAGATAGTATGGCTTCATATATCTATCATCTAAAGGCTATATATAATTGATATGATATGGTTTTATAAGATTAAAGGTACAAATAATTGAGATAGTATGGCTTCGTATATGTATCATCCAAAGGTTAAAAATAATTACTATGTGCTTTTATAAGATGGAGAAGTTTCATAAGATTCAAACTCAAATCTCGGGATTCGAAGTGTGGAATTCGAATTTCTCTCCAAGGTACTTTTTAAAATTCCTCCTAAATTCCATGTCCGTCAATACCTCTCCTTCCAAAATTCCAATCAAAACCTCTCTCCCCAAAACCCTGGTTCAAATTCCGAATTTGGAATTCAAAAATCTCCCTTAAAACCCCTCTCATTTCCCTTTTTGTCATCTACTCAAATTCCTTCAAAAACTCAAATAATTCACAAAAGCATGAAAAATTCTGGTCATGAATCCCTTGTTTCTAAACTCCTAAATATTGTGAACTCAAACATCAAATTCAAATATCTTTCAAATCTTCCAAGTATCTCTCAAATAAAAATCCCTGGAAAAATTACCAAGGGCTAGTCTTTTCCATTTCCATTGCGCTGCCCTTATCTTTTCTCTCCTTCGGCCCGTCTCTTGGCGTCCCCTCTCCTCCTTTCTTTTTTTCTCTAGCCTGTCCAGCCCAAAACCCCCTCAGCCTCGTTCCTCCTCCAAACACCAGCTCCACACGGCCCACAGCCCATAACCCACGGCACACCCGCGCAGCTGCATGCGTCCGCACGACACAACCCCCACGCACGCCCCTGGTCAGCTTCCTCTCGCTAACAGATGGCCTCACTTGTCAGTTACACAATGAGCCGCCCGCTAGAGAGCCCATGTGCAGTCGTCCACTTCCTCTCCCTCTCTCTCTCCCATGACCAGCAGCAGCTCAGCCAAATGGCCATGTGAAGAAAGCCACGCCACCCGCCATCTTGTCGCATCGATGTCGACAGACTACCATCACCCTTGCTCCCCTTCCTCCTCGCCGTCCGATACACCGCCCAAACCAGCCCCGCCGTCTATGCCAGCCGCGCCATGTTGTCTCCATGTCTGGCCACCACCTCGGCCAAAATATCTTGCCACCACCGCCTTTCTTCTTTGTTGCCAGGTGCTGCCCACGTGCCTATAAATCTGCAGCCCCTGCCCTCCTTCTTTCCCCCACCGCGGCCGCGGCATCTCACTGCACAGGTGCGAGCTCAATCGCCTATCCTTGCTGCAAATAGCTCAACCTCCATCGCCACGATTTCTCCTCGGCAGTGAGCTCCTTTTCCTCTCCCCTTTGCCTCTAACTTGAGTAATTGGAACTGCATCAAGTTCCCCTACCCGATACACCAACGCCCCCTCGCTACCGATGACCGTTCGACGCACGGCCTCACCGCCGCGTTCGGTTCTTCACTGCCGGCCGCAGTCACATGCCCTCCCCTCCATCCAAGCCAACCACCATGTTCCTCTCGCTCCACCCATTCTGCCGGTGGTCACCACTCGCCGGGACTCACTGTAGTCCAGCCAATCGATGGCGAGCATCGTCGGTCGTTCGATGGCACCCTACGACTGCCACGCCCAGAAATTCACCATAATTTCCAAAGCAAATTTGTGCATTAAATCTCTGTCCAATTTGTGTGCCTTGGAAATTATGTTTATCAAATCCATGTAAGCCTCATGCATATTAGAGCATTTTGGATTTTTTGGTATTATTTGCTATTTATTCCATCGTACGTTAAATTTCTTTTAGAGGACGAATTTGAAGTTGGTGAAGGAGTGAAGTAATTATTGCTCTAGATATCCAAGAGTAAGGCAAGTATTCTCCCCTCTTCCTTTGATCAAATTGAATCCTTTGTGCTCTGGTGCACGGCGAAGCTAGCGGAGGCAAGCATGTGGCCTGGCGGCGGCTAGGGCGGCGGCGATCATGGTGGCACTTCGGGATCACAGTGTGCATGGAGTTAGAGGGACCGGCGAGCTTGGGCGATTGGGGGAAAGAGAGAGGAGGCAGGGGTGAGGGTTTATATAGCACGGGGAAGCCGAGATCGTGGCCGAGGTGGGCGAATTTCACAGGGGGGGGGGGGCGAGGTCGGCAGTGGGGTGACGTGGGCGCGTGCATGTGAGGATTTCGTGGCCGAGTGGAGGAAATGGAGCGGGGGACGTAAAGGTGACCATGTTGCAAGCGTTCGAACCAAGGCGGATGCACGAGGAGCTGAATGTGCGAGGAATCGACGGCGCAGGATTTTCCCCTATGGCCAATTTGGCTAGAGGAGGAAGACGACCCTGACATGTGGTCCCAACCCCACATGTCAACGGCCAGGGCGAGCGGCGCGGGCTTACCAGCCATGCTCGGCCGGTCAGCAAGGAAGGAGGGGAGAGGTGCGGGGCGTGCGGGCTGGGCCGCGCGAGGGGAGAGAGGGGGAGTTGGCTGGCAGCCCCTGAGGAAAACGAGAAAAAGGGAGAAAAGAAAAGGAGAAAAGGGAAAAAAATATTTCCCTAGGATTTCGGTGGAAATTTAATTCTGATAATGCGTTTTGATTTATTAAAAATATTTCTAGTGCTCTAAAAATTCCAATAAAAATCATGTTAGTGTATTTTGGCAAGGGGAATACCAGAAAATATTCCTAGCCATGATGGATTATTATTTAATGTTTTCACCATTAATTATTTTCTCTAGCCTTAATAAAATATTTTCTTTGGTATATTTTTGTGTTGCTCTATTAAGGGGAAAACTAAGGGTGTGACATGACGGCTAGGGCATGATGCTGGATTTGGGGCATAAGAGCCACTAGTCTGACGTGCGGTGGCAAACGGCGTTAGCGAGCTTCTTCTTCTCCGCCTTTCCTGGACGGCGTCAGCGAGCGAAGAGACTAGGGCAAGGAGCCGTCGGATCTGGAGGGGCAAGTTTGTGGAGGAGCTAGTCAGAGGTGGATGGGACACTCTTGAGGGGTTGCAGGTAGTTCGGGCTGCTTTTGAGATTGCCTCACTGCGGTTTTTTGGCGTGGCAGGGTTCATCAAGCAGTAGAAGACCAATCTTAGGCAGGACAGTTCTGACATCAAGGTTTCTATGTAAACAAGTGGTATGTGTTGGTTGTTGCAGCATAAAAAAGGAAGATGGCAGATGATTTGAAGCTTAGTCTTCTAGTATTTTTTTATATTGTTTTCTTGTTCAATTCAGGCCTAGAGGCCGAATTCCTATTCATTATCTAAAAAATGAGGCCACAACTACTGATGGAAGGGGTGCTGCTGCCTATGCGCCTATAGCACATTTATAGCTGAACCTATATTACATTGATTTCTGTATTAGGTGGCCGTGCCATGTTTACCTTGGATCAAACTTTAAGGGCCTCATTGAAACACATAATTGAGAAAACATAGGATTTTAATTAACAGGAATGCAAATGTAAAACAGAGGATTACAAAAATCTGAATAAATTAATGAATGTTTGTTTGAATGGACCACATGATAAACATAGCAATGGAAAGAGAGATAAAGACTAAGGAAAGTTTTCATGAGGTTGGTTGGACCTCATGCTAACTTCCCTCCAAAGTTTCCTTGTCTTGAACCATTTTATAGGAATTTAACAAGATCCTTTAAGTTCGAATATTTTGTTTGAATGGGCCAAAAAGGAAATTTTCCTTGAGTACTCAAATCCTACAAGTTTCCTATATTTTTCCTACAAATCAAAGGGAGCCTAATTAATAGGAGGAATTTTTATGTAATCCTTTTGAGATTTTTTTATGTTGGTTATGGAGATACCGTAATTGGGTGTTATATTTTCTTAGCAATTATAACTAGGTATGATGTTTTCTTTGCAATTTTACTATCTATGATTTCCTCATAAATGCTACTCTTTCCGTCCCAAAATATAAGGATATTTTATCATTTTCGAAATATAAGCACTTCTACTTTCCCCATCAACCACCCCTTACTTAATTTTCACCCATTCTTACCTCCTGATTTAATGATGGGCATCATAGTCTTAACAAGTCAAAGCAAATTAACCATAACTCTATCCATTCTACTACTTGTGTCCTAAAAAGACTCTTTGTTAGCTATGCACCTAGGCAAGTGCATATCCAGCTGCATAGCTAAAAACGAAGTCTCTTTTGGAACGTTTTGGGTTTATTCTATATCAAATTTCTTCAAGTTTGACTAAATTTATAGAAAAATATAGTAGCATTTCCAATACAAAATGAATATACCATAAAAATATATTCAATGGTGGATTTAATGAAACATGTTATAACATGGAACAGAGGGAGAAAAGATATGATGCCTCCCTTTATCCCTCCAAGAACGTGAAATGTCACACCTTGAAATTACCTAAGTTTACAAATTATTTGTCAAAGCATTTTTAGAAATTGAAAATCCTTAAGGAGCTTCAAAATAAAATTTACAATAAAATCTCTAAAAAAAATGGGCAAGATATAATTTTTATTAAATACTTTGCTTAATCCTAAGTCTACAGGATTTTTCTAGGAATTTTTGGAGCAAGGGAAATATTTTTAATAAATGGAAAATCATTTCAGTGAATAAATTAAAGGGAAAATGTTTTAAAAATTCTTTCCTAGCAATTGGGCCTAATCCAGCCCATTCCCATTTCCCGCGCACGTGGCCCGTCTGCTGCTGCCCTTCTTTGTCTCTCCCTCCTCTGCACTTGCGCCGGCCCAAAACAGCCCACATGGCCTCCTCCCTCTCGGGTTCACTGACATGTGGGGCCCACATGTTAGACCCGTCTCCTATCTCACACCGGAGTATAGCTTCGCAGCCCCTTGCCGAATCCCATTGATTCCTTCGGCCGTTTCCAAAATTGGTTGAGGGCTTGTGCTCCTCATCTCCTCCTCTTCCTTTTCCCTCTTGGAAATCGAGGAATTCCGATCTAACTAGATGGGAAACTGAGATCCCGTAAGGAAGCGGGAACCCTAGCTTTCCTCCGCCGTGTCCTGACCGTGTCCGACCCGGTCTCCCTCTCCTATGCCCTTTATAAGCATCGCCATCACCCTCTCTTTTGATCCAAACCCTAACCACAGCTCGACACCTCCTCTTGCCGCCGTCTCGTCAAGAATCTGAGTGCCGCCTTGGCCGAAGCTTTTCAGCCACTCGCCGCTGCTGACTTCGTCATCGCTGGAGCCGTTGTTTTCACCTTTGGCTTCGCCAAGACGAGGAGTAACTTGGCCGCCCTTCCACCGCCCCTGAAGCTCACCGGAACCCACTAGCCACCATCGACCCTAGGAGCTCTGCCGCAAAATCTTCACCCCCGGTGGTTTCCATCGCTATTCGCCATCGCGTTTGTTCTGTTAAGGATAACCATCTCGTTCTCTCTCTCCCGGTGCTCTCAGATTATGTCGTCACACCGCCGTTCGCCGTCAACCATCGGATCTAGTGCCGCCGCAGCCACCGAGTTTGCGTGGATGCCATATTGGAGCCACGTCATCGCCGCATCAGTTCCTTTCCTGTGTGGCTGCTTGCGTGGCTGCACATGTGGTGATCCGGATTGGGATAGATCTCGGCCGTCCGATCCCAATGCATTCAACCTCGGTCATTGGGTCTTGTAGACCATCTTTGTGAACCCGGTCCACTGTGAACCCGAGCCTAATGATGCAACAAATCATCTTTTCATTTTCAAAAATAATTCCTTATTGCTTCATTATTCCTTTAATAATTTTTATATGGCTTTAATTGGTTTAAATTTCTAAAATCCATAACTGATTCATATGAACTCTGTTTGGGATGATTCAACTTGCAAAATTTATCTAAAATTGAGATCTATCTAATAAAAATATTTCCATGACCTGTTCACATGTTCTTATGTACTGTTTTGCTCATTTTATTTATTTTCCTTAGCTACCGACGTTTCTAAGGAGCCATTTTACGTTGAGGAGGTCATGAGAGACAATCCAGAGCAGCAAGACAAATCACATGGGTCCAAAATCCCTTGAGCATGTTGACCCTATGTTTTAAATTCTCGTTTTCATTCAACTATTGCATTTATTTTTGAATGTCATTGGGATGGTGAGCCCACATTCCTTTGTGATTGTCCTTTTTGCTATTGTTACCTTATACCTTTCCTCTGTGGGTTATAATTTGACTAGCCATGATCTTATGTATTGGTTTGGCTAGATTAACTAGGTTTTGCTTAGCCATGCTTACAAACACTAGTATCATCTTATGTGGGATGACATATACTTCAATTATAATTTAATTATGGATAATCATTTGTAGCTCACAACGGTTGGCCATGGTTGGTTAATTAATTTCCAATTAAAACTTGACTAGTCATGGGTTGTGAGCATATGCTTTTGCTAGTCGTGCTCATGACAATTAAGGACCATTTTGTGAGCCACTGTTGTGAAACATTTACCGTACTAACCATAAGCCAGAATAGGCAACAGCTTGACTTGTTGTATAGCATGATCCGATGTGGAACACCAGACTGTGGAGTGGCGGTGATAAGTCCGTGGGGAAACTGACTGAGTTTGTTCCGGGTATGGAAAGACTAGGATCTCGGTGGGTGAACAATGTTAGGTTATTTTATGCGATAGGTCTTGTCATGATTCCTTTCCAAGGTACCGTGGTGGTATTATGGCACATGGTAACATGTTGTGGAGTTATGTCTTGTGGGTAAAATTGCACACCTCTGGCCAGAGTAAAACTATTCGAATAGCTCTATCCATGGTTATGGGTGAGCCTAGCAACGTTTTTCGCGCTTAGACTCACACTGCTTAATAATGGTTAATTTGGAATTATGCAGTTAACATGTAATCTCCAGGTATGGAGAGATGGTTTGGTAATCACCGAGAATGGAGAATGGGCCTATTCAGCTGGGAAAGGTTGTTCGATGTTATTTAATATTGCATAATTACTTAATTGTTTTATAATTTCTCAAATGCTTATTTAAATGTTGTTTATGCAAAATAGCCCGATTATGCCTATCTTTGTTATACCCTGTGCATACTTGCATTTTGCTGTGTGACTTGCTTAGTATTCATATACTGACCTTTCTATAATCAACATCATCAGAGGAAGAGTTCTACTATGATGATGGTGATATGGAAAACTAAGATGGCACGTGGTCAAGATGCTTGTGGAATGGAGCCACCTATGCTAGACGTTTATTATTTCCGCTGCTATAGAGTTATTTCAGTTTGAGAGGTTCTATCCACCTCTATAGTAATTGCACTCGTTATTTAATATATACATAAGATTGTGTACTATGTTTATCAATTATGTCATTTGTGTATCCCAGCTGATTCCTGAATGGGGATTACATACACATAAGCATGCTAGAATTTTAGATGCAAATTCCGGGCGTGACATATTTACTCACTCTTTATTTTTTCAAGGAGTTGTAGTAAATGGGTCCACTAGCACGGGGAAGGCCTTTAGTGGCGGGCAATAAGGCCTATCAGTGTTGGGTAATTGACCAGCACTAGAATTCTGGTACTGGTGACTGCGACTCATCAGTGCCGAGTAATTCTCCAGTATTGATGGCGCCTTGGGAGCACCTAGGAGGGAGCTCATGGGAGGCCATCTAGTACCAGGTCTTTGGACAAACCGGCACTAATCACCTATGCTGTTAGCGCCGGTTTATTCAACTAACCAGCACTGATGGTACCGTCCCAAAATAAAAGATTGCAATTAATATCCAAATTTTAGTTTCTCTGACACCAAAAAAAATACACGTAGTAGTTGATCATTTTGTGCACATCAAGTTAGTACACGCCATTAAATTAATAATACATTAAATTAGTTATACAATACTATTATGAAGTCATTAATTAACTAAATGCTGCATGTAGTCATTATTCAAACATCGGATAAAAAATTACTCACAGTACATCTTCGACATTATCGTTACAACAAGCCGAAAGTTACTTCATGGTTGAACGATGGTATAAATCAATATCTTCATATGGTGGCACTCCTTGTTCACTCACTGAATGCCGGTCCCTAGAAAAATTATGTGTGCCTTTTGAGGAAATGACTTCCGTAACAATGAAGCTAACGAGTTCGTCTTGAAGGCCTCTAATCTGAAGATCTGTTAAGGCACTTGTATCTATATGATTTCTTTGCATGCGAACAACATAGCATGTCAGGAAAATTTTGAAGCTATTAATACAGTTCTACAATATATTTGTGTGGCTAGGAGATATATACCTTTTCTTCATCCATAAATAACATATCATCAAAAAAGAACATCATGTACCGCATCACATAGAGTCCACAACGGTTGCTCCATAGTGGCTGTATGAGGCAAGGATATCCAACCCTCACACTAAATTCTTTCTTTTTTTTGACCTGTTGTAGTGTCCTAACGCCATATTCAGGGCATCAATGACCTCCCACAATTCTGATTGTGCTTTTTGACAGGAATCCACGACAGTAATGTGGTCGCTACGCATATGGATAACAAGGAGTATCAAATGAAAACTGCGCACATGTGTACTTAATTAGATGGGTATTTACTCATAAGTTCACTTATAGCATAAATAGTAAATATGCGAAATGGATAGATGGACACATACATGGCACAGTATGGCAGGAGAACTATGTCGGCAAACTTTTGAAATGCCAACGTCCTTGCTAAGTAGTCCACCACATTCACAAAGTTGTTGACCACATATGTTTTGTTCACACAATGTGGATCGATAAAACCGATTGGGCATTGGTTACTCCTGGCTTTCATCTTGTACCTTCTATAAAAGGAAAGGATGGTAGACATGTAGTCCAAGGAAACTGAATACAAATTCATGTTACTTCGTGCTCTACGTTATTATAATATACTTACAAAACCCAAAGCTTCATTATACTGATGTCAAGGGTGTCCTATTGGTAAAATTGGAATAGCTTTCTTAACCCCGCCCACACTACCCCTTCACCATGGTGGTAATTATCATCCGTATAGTAGGCACCGAGAAGGTTGTTTCCCTTTTGCGACTCCTCCATGTACCATTGGTGTAATCTGCTCATTTGGGTCTGTAGGCTGGATAGTTGTTTCGGATCGACTAACGGATATCCAAATTTATATTGATATGTGAGTGGTTCCGAGGGGGCATCAAGGTGTTTCATCGGGCATTCTAACGCATGACCTGCCTTGAAATTTCCGATGGATTCTTGACTTAAGTACTTCTTTCCCATGAACCTTTCATAATCTAATGGCAGCGGTTTGGAGTGCCTTGTCTCTTCACCATGGCAACAAAAAATTTTTGAGCCTGAGGATCCATGGGTTCTTTCTTCTCCTTCTCTGTAGGATAGAGGAGTGATATGACACTACCTCTCATCTCCTTAGAACCTATCGGAGTTGGCTCGTGCACCGGTTCTTTATTCTTCTGCGATGATGTTGATTCCGTCGATCGCGTTGAGTTGTTAGAAGTAGCACCACGAGCCTTCTTTTTGTTCGTCGGTGGAGGTGGAGCTGGAGGTGGCAGTGGAGTAGGACTCTTCTGGCATAGTTCCTTTGCTGGCGAGATGTAGCCGGGATGTGGTGGAGAAGATACAACCTCATCATCGTCCAGAACAATGTATCGCTTCGGCCATGCGATCCGATACTATACCGCCCACCCTAGAGTTGTTACATCATCCTCCGGTGGAATCTCTTGCCTTACATTCTCATGCTAGGGCTTCACAATCTCGACATCGACCCTGGCATACCTATCTGGAAGAAAAAGCCCATGTAACACCTGCATGCTCTCGCATGGGTATGTCGTGCTCTCGGCCACCTCTTTGTCAAGGTGCTTCCATGGTATGTGAAGCTTGTATGAAGTTGGTCTCATGATCTCATCCACGGGATAAGTTGTTCTTGGTGCTCAGTAGATGCATAGCTGCTCTTCTTATGATCGGCTAGGCTCGCTTCGGTTAGGCTAGGCATTGCTGTCCCAACTACTTGCATTTGAGCAAGTGCATTTTGTAACCTTTCTTCATCAATACAATCCATGAGTTTGTATTGTGATGCTTGGCACACTGTGTCACAGCCCTAAATCTAAATTAAGGTAATTAGTGTTAAGCCCTAGCTAATCCTTTGCTTTGTGCTAGTTGTCACTTCCCAAGTTCTATATATCTAAAAATCCTACAAAAATTCCTAAACATGTCAGGTGATGTGAGTAAGCCCCTGTAAATTTTACATAATTTTATCCCTTCAATAAATACTTCAACCAAGTCCCTCAACTCAGCAAAGCTAGGAAGCTAGCTGAAATAAATTGGGTTACTTCTGAAATTCACTAGATGAAAATGAGGACTAATTAGACAGAGCCCTTTTGCCAAAGTGTGTGCCAACATGATATCACTAGTAATTTTGGCTCAATTTAATTCCCAAAGAAGTCACATGAAATAATAGGAGCAAAGCCCTAGGGACATGAATCAAGCTGCAGAAAAACTGGATCAGTGACCCCACTTTGCAAATTCGCCAAAAATAAACCAGATCACGTCTAACCACGAAATTTGGTCAGCATGTTAAACACATCTTCCTCTACCTCCAGTAATTTTCCCATAATTTATCTCCCTTATTTATCTGCTGAAATCACAGATGCAAGACAGCTGTCCATACAGCTCACAAAACAGTCTCTAGAGTATTCTCCTCTCATCTCTCACTGACCAGTGGGACCCACAACACCCTGGCCTATCTGTAAGCCTCTGCCAGTCTTGGGACAGTGAGTTTCACCCCATTTCTACCCATGCCTCTCTCCTCTCCATAGGAATTAACTCCAAGGACCCACATGTCATAGGCTAAGCCTAACCACAAATGTGTAGAAAAGTATTCTCTGACGTGTGGGACCCACCAAGGACCACTGTGGAATGGAGCAGCTCAGCAGTTGCATGTCACAGGTGTCAGCCCTCTGTTCTTCTTCTCCCTCACAAGTTTACAGAGACACATCGAGGAGCTTAACCCCTGGAAACCTCGACCATTTCGCCTCTAATTTCGCCAGCCACCTCTCCTCTTCCTCCTCTCCACATTCCCATCGAGATAGCCGACGGAATCCCCAAAGATCACCGGAGACAGAGCCATCCTCCCTGCTGCCGAAGGTGTTTGACCGAAACTGAGCTTCCCTTGATGAACTCCATCCTCTTCCCTTAGCCAGAACATGATGAACACTTTTTGATTGTTCCATTTTTCATACTTGTTGTCCTAGGAATCGCTGGTCGAAGCAGCCGTGTCGCCACCGTGCTTGGTCTCGGCTCTGCAGAACAGCCGCCGGCGTCGCCTCGCTGTTCTGGCCGATCCAGAGCACCGCTGACCGAGCCCTTGCGCCTCTAGCATCGCCTTGTCTCCAGGAGACTGCCAGCCGAAGGAATCGGGTTGTAGCGCAGTGAAGCTCGAGGTCGGCCTCCGTCTTCCCCCGGCGCTGATCTGTGTCACCGCCGTCGAGTTCTCTCTCTCTGGTAGGTCTCAGTCCGATTCCTCGCATAGGAGCCGTCTTTAGGAAGCCACTGACCTCGGGAACTTTCCGCCTTGACTGCAGATCCACCGGAGTAAGCCAGCGCCGTGAGCCACTGGTTTCCTGCCGCCGCCGGACCATCCACTTCCGGAACGGATGGTCCGTTCCGTTATCCCGTGTGCCTGCTCTGTTTTGTCTCTATGTCGCGCTGACCCCACCTGTAAGAGAGAGAGAGAAAAAGAAAAGAAGAAAAATGTTTAACTGAAATATTTTTCCAACAGAAAAATAGCTCAACTTTGTAAATCCATATCTTTGTCACTTTAACTCATTTTTTTTGAATAAAACCAATTTTGTTAATTCTGTAAACTTGTGAACTTTAATATTGTAAAATAAAATATGACAGCTTCTGTACATAAAATACCTCTAGAAATTAAAGAAGCAATAATAACTTATTTGGTGCCTAGGAGATTGAAATATTTCTATAAAATTCACTATAACTCCTTTTGAGGAAAACCAAATTTCTGTGGATTCATAAAATTGTGCTCTTCAATGTTGTAAAATAAAATGTGAGAACTTTTGTGTAGTACTTTCTCTAAAAATGGAAATATTCTTTATATGCCTTTTATTAACCGATAAGTTTATAAATTTCTAGAAAATTCATCCCAATTGCTAAAAATGTGAAACCACTTTTGTTTAACTCAGAAAATTGTAACCTTACTGTGGAAAATTTGTATTTGATAAAAACACCTCCCAAAATAGACCTAAGTATTTTGCTAACCTTTCCTTTTGTTAAACTTGTAAAATCTATATCTAAATCATTTTAAATCCAATTTCAGTGAACTCAATTTTGTTAGAACCAATAGGTTATACACTTTCATCTAAAAATGATCACACAAATAGAACCTTAATGGGAAATGCAAGTTACCCCTAATACACTAGGGTGATACACAAATAATTCCAAATCTGCCATTTTCAGCCCTTCTACCTTGTCATTTTTGTATTTCCCAATCCAGGGATGCAAATGACTTGGTTCTTTATCCAAAAATCCTATTAGGACATGCCCTACCTACTGTATTTATCTCATAATTTTTAGAGCACGATGCATATGCATGTTTATTTCGATCTCTTAATTGCATATTGCTTCTTATCGATAGATTCTGAGAATACGGAGTACGTGGAGGCTGACCCAAAGGTTGAGAGTGACTTATTGCTGCAGCAAGGCAAGCGTCTAAGCATATTGAACCTATGTTTTCAATAAATTGATTTGTTTGTGAAAACAATATCTATATGCATGCTTCCGTCTATTTAAAATGGGAAAACGGGTGAGTCAATATTACCCAATTGTATGCATTTCCATTCCTTGGTTATTGCATGTTTATACATTGTCACCCCTGGTTAAGGACTTTGGGATACTTTTATTTTACCGAATGCTTAGCCATGCTTAAATCTAGACTTAGAAAAAAAAATCCGATAGATGGAGCTATCGGTTCAAAACTAGTTTAAAGCGAATAAATGGGTTCAAATCTGAAAAGAATAACCTCTGAATAATAATTGAAAATATGTTTTGACTTGGACGGATGATAGGGCGATGAAGGGATGGTGTTTCCCCGATGCACGTAGCTCCGTCTGGGTTGTAAAGGACCGAACATGTTGACATCTATTCAAGCACCCTACGTACTTCCACACGCCGGGAGTGGGACGGCTTAACTCAGTAGCACGGGAGGCTGTGGCCATCTATGCCCGTCCGTCAGTCGTGAGGAGGGATTTCCGTTGGAGGACCTCGAGCGCGCCTGGCTGTGGCCGGAGGTGCCTCCCACGACGGTGAGCCCGCCTTAGTCATCACACACGCACGACTAAGTCGTCGGGGGCCCAGACGTGGTTTAGGTGGTTGGGGCTAAGCGTGCGAAAGGTTTTGTTGTGACCTCTAGTCCGCACTCAATGTGTAGAGTGTGGGTACAGATATGTACGTATCAAACTAGAGTGTAGCCGTTGGGCTTCTATCACATCGTGTGGGTAAAGATGTACACCTCTGATCAGAGTAAGAACTATTCGAATAGCCGTGTCTACGGTTACAGGACGACCGCTTGATGTGTTAGTCAATGTATGTTAGCGACAAACTTGGGAGATATAGTTATGGGATTATGTGACTATATCATGATTTAGGATAGTCATGGATGAAAGGGGTTTCTATAAAAGGTTTTTGGATATTAAATATGACTTGGGTTAGTCATGAGAAAGGATATGCTTGTGTAGCATAATTGTTTGGGCAATGGTGGCCCATGGATAATGTTTGGAGCACGGTTGGTGCTCATTTATATTCCGTTTTCAGAAACTATATGCTTGCTGTCTTAAAAATTCAGATTGTGTTATTTCTCAAAATGCCTATAGTTTCAAGTATTACTTGCTCAATAAAATCAGCTTGATGCAAAATCAAGTCAATATAGCCTTTTTCCTTGATATAGAAACCAGCATGATTCCTTTGTACTATTAATATCGTGTAAGTCTTGTTGAGTACCATTCGTACTCACGTTGCATATTTTTCAGGTGAGGACAATGACAATATTGTGGTGGTCTACTATTATCCTGCCGAGGGTGGCGAGGATAATGTGAGTTGTAGTTGAGCTCTATCCCCAGTCGGTTGCCCTGTGCATGGGTTTGGCACCACTGGTTCTTGTCTTTTGTGTTTATATTCCGCTGCAAATCTTTTGTGTCACTTTGTGATGAATTAGGGTGTGAACCCTCTATGTAATAGTTGTAACTCTGCTGCTCGTCTATCCATTTTTAGAGTACTTGTGATGTTTATCAATTGCTTGTGATGAAAGTGTGAGGCTAGTCGCTTTCCTAGGGACTAGCTGAACATGAGTATGAGTTGTGTATAATTGAGATGGTTGGGGGATAGCTATTGTGGTTCGAGTCCTTTGGGGTACGTATCGTGTTTGGTCGCCACCATCGAGTGGTTTGACGGGCGTATGACGGGGAGGACTGGCAAGCTATCCTTATGATTATCTCTTTTGTACACTTCTCGGTATTTTTGGATTTGTATTGTGAGTGGGTAAAGATTATGGCAAGTCTGTGATGAGGATAGATGGTTACCACATTTATTCGGGTTTTATTCGAGACCCCATCCATCTAGATAGTTCGCGTTGCCGTAATAGTTACTCTTGATAATGCACTTCCGGGGTGCCCACACACTGGGCATACATCTAGGTCTGCATATGGTTTACGATAAAGAATACAGTCATTTGGACAAGTGTGTATCTTCTGAACATCTAGCCCTAGTGGACAGATTACTTGCTTGGTCTGGTTTGTAGTCTTCAGCAGGACGTGATCCTCTGGAAGAATCTCCCCCAATAGAGATAGTAGCTCTGTGAAGCTCTTGTCTGACCAGCCATTGCTTGCCTTGAGCTGCATGCAATTTTGTCTCATTCCAGCTGGAAAAGAGAGATGTCTCATGCGGTCAAACTTCTCTCTTTTCCTTTCATCGGTCTTGTACTCATCCCCCTCCCCATCATGCAACATCTAATCTAGACCATCTTTTGCGGGGAGGTCATTGACCGACGGGGATGGACCATCATCAACAGATCTCCATCCTTCCTCATTCAACATATCGATACTCGCATCACTAAGTATCTCATTCCCATTTTCACTGTATTTTCTCCAACAGGTATAGCCAGGCATGAAACCACATGTCACCAAGTCATCATGAATTTCTTGCATAGAAAGCCCTCTCCCATTCTTGCAATCAATACATGGGCATAGTATGAAATCGATATTTGCTCGCACCCTGAATTTCTCCGCCGTGCTCAGAAATTCAGCTATTCCATTAATGTGCTCCACAGAGCTGCGTTTCAAATTATACATCCACCGACAAACCATTTGTATTCTACCAATAAATACTGGACACCCATATCTAGCTATTAAAAACTATATATCCAAATTAATTACTTCACATATATAAAAATTGGAAAGGTGTGCAAACAATTAACAGTGAGGGATGATCTAGTCATCACTAACCTTTGAAGTTATTTTAAAGCCGAGAAAAGGATAAAATCTCTAAAATTATTTTTCAAAAAATTGCAAAAGTTCCCCCCCCCCCCCCCGCTCAAGCTAGATGTAAGCAGAATGGCCTCCTTGCCTGTTCTACTCAACAAGCTCGAGATGGGTGGCAACAAGACACTATTTATATACAAAACTTATCAGTGTTGGTTTCAGGACCCAACCGACACTAATTGGGTTCATCAATCCTGGTCCTTGCCCGGTGGGCCCGCAACGCATCTAGGTTGGTGGGTGTCATGCCCGGAAATTCACTACAAATTTCCAAAGCTAATTTGTGCATTAAACCCTTGTCCAGCAATCAACCGAGGTACACAAATCGACAATTTAGTAAACATAACCAAAATGAAAAAACAATAAATACTTACAAAAGAGGAACTTAGTCCTCACAAAAAAGATAACCGCAGCAGAACAACGATCAAGCGAAGCTTCAGGACCACACGCACAGGCAGTTCAACTAGGGTATAAGCCAAACTCAAAGTCCTTCTCCTTCCTCGCAAAACTTCCTTCTGATGATGGTAATTATGCAAGACTGAGTACCACCCACCGTACTCAACAAGCCACACAGGAATACAATGTAATGCAACAGGATTCAAAGGAAGGCATAATATGGCTCTTTTGCATAAGCAGCATTATCAAAATTATCAAAACCTAGACAATATAAACATTTGCATTTAAAACATTACAAAAACTATATAATTTTGTTATTATCAAAATTAAACCAATCACCGAATAGCACACCAATGCTATTCAGGCCCACACCCTCCAAACCTGGAGCAATCAAGTTACCATCAATTATCAAATTATTGCTAGCCTCACCCAAAACTGCGGGCATGGTTATTCGAATAGTTTTACTTTGGTCAGAGGTGTATAAATTTACTCACAAGACACGGTTCCGCACATGCCCCGAAATACCACTATGGTACTGCAAAGGGAGAAACCATGTAAAGACCATTCATTTAACATGTGCAACAGAAGGGCCACCTGCTAAGCAACCTGTCTCCGATAGGGCTAATCAATTACCTAAGCAGGGAGACTGCTCAGCGCCCAAACTCATGGACTTATGACTGCCATGCGTGGACTTATCACTGCCACAAACACACCCTGGTGCCTCCTGTTGAACATGCCACACTTCAAATCCCGCCATTACCCATTCTGGCTGGTGGTTAGTATGGTAAATGCTTTGCAATAGTAGCTTGTGAGCCGATCATTAGTTGTCATGAGCACCACCAACACAGACATCACCAGTCCATGTGCTAACAACCCACCATTAGTTAAGTTTTCGTTGGCACATTAATTAACCAACCATGACCAACCGTCATGAAATATTATCATTAATCATTAATTAATCATGAGTGATTCAATAAATATCCCACATAAAATGATGCTAATGTTTCTAAGCATAGCTAAGCAAAACTAATTATTCTAGATAGATCATTAGTTTAGACATCTAGCTAGTCAATATTAATTACCCAAAGTATCAAGGTAAAAGTATCAATAGCAAATCATGGCCATAATCAAGGAATATAGGATTAATGATAATAACTCATAATAATGACATTCCAAATCGCATGCAATAACTTTAAAACAAAATAATTTTCACAATTGGGTTCAACATGTTCAAGGGGATTGTTCTGTGACTTGCCTCATAATATAAAAGTCTTCAATTGATCTTCCGAAACACTTCCTCGAACTTCGCGCTCCTCCAAAGCATCGAAAGCTACATGATTACACGCAAAACATGGAAAAACACTAAGAAACTCTAAATAAGTAGTACATAAAAAGTATACAAACATGTAGATCTTGATTCTAGATGAATTTAGAAAGAAGAACGAGTCAAATCGGAGTTCCGACGAAAAAGTTATAGCCTCCGAAAGATTGAATTTAGAGAAAACCCAAGAAAAACATGAAAAAGGAATATTCTCGAGAATATTCCTGAGAATTCAAATTAAAAGAATTATTTTAACTGGGGCTGACAGGTGGGATCCACAGGTCAGTGAGATGGCCCATGGTGGACTAGGTCCATGGACAGGGGAAAGGATGGAGTTGTGGACTAGCTGACGTGGAAAGCCACGTGGCGACACGTGGACGGAGGAGATGACAAGGCGGATGAGGTGGCTTGATGGTGTGGTGACTAGGGATGACATGGCACTGGCCAGATCTAGGGTTTTGAGTCTTAGAGATTGGACGGCTCTAGTTCGATCTCGGCGACCCGACGGTCGGGATCGGATCGATCTTTTAAGGTGAACTATGAAGATCCGATGGCTGCGGCTCACTGGGGCTTCTTCACACGGGTTCACTCATCATACTTAGATGGGGAATCGCCAGTGGGGTCCACCGATCAGCAGCTCAAGGGAGGCAAGCGGCACCCACGTGCGATAGTGAACGGAGGACGGCGGCTCTGGGTAGATGGGATAGAGATGGAGCTGAGGGGTGTCGAGATTGGGTGCTGGAACCCGGCAATGGCCTCAGTGGTGAAGCCTGATGATGGAGGTGGCTTGCTAGAGACGGGAAAAAAAAAGGAGGCCAAGAGAACGGTGGCAGACACGAGCTCACCGGCGGCTGCGGAATCTCGCGACGACAACGACGGCTACGGCAGTGCGAGCTTCCAGTGACAGCGGCGAAGGGGAGTAGAGGCGGCGGCCTAATTTGATGTGGTGGCGCAAGATGGGCGGCGAGCAGTGACGTCCGGTGGAGATGGTGGCACAAGGTGACTGTGGAGTTAGGGCACAGGAGAGTGGAGGAGAAGGCGGCGTAGTGGCTATTTATAGCAGAGGAGGGCTGCTAGGGCTGGTGGCGGTTGCGCAGGGAGGCGCATAGCGACGGCGGTGGCACGGGCTGGGCTGGGGCGATGGTGGCAAAAGTGGGCCGAGGGCGACCAGTGGTGGCTCGGGCCAGGCCAAGGCTGAGGAGGAGAGGCGCGGCCTGGTAGAGGCGCGGAGTGGCTCGGCCTCCTGCCGGCCGAAGGAGAGAGAAGGAAAGAAGGAAGAAGAAGAAGAAAGGAGGAAGAAGGAAAAGAAAGAAGAAAAAAAGAAAGGAGGAAAAATAGAGAAAAGGGAAAAAGGAAAAGGAAAAGGGAAAAGGAAAAAGGAGATAAAGGAAAATAACAATTTTTCTGGAAAAACTCTAAATTTGGAAAATTAGAATTTTAGGAAGTTTAGGGAATATTAGGGATATTGGAATATTTTTGGGAATTGGAAATTTGAGAACATTTCATGGAGATTGGAATTTTGGCAAAATTTGGAATTTTAGGGATTTGGATTTTATTTCAAGGGAATTGGAATTTTGGGGGGAATATAGGGGACTTTAGAGATTTTTAGGAATATCGATATATCCGAGAATTTCAGATTTTGGACTTTGGGGAGATTTCCAGAATTGGACTATTTTTTTGGGAATTTAGATATTTGGGAAACAAGCTTCATGACACAAAACATTTAAAGGGGAGGGGAACCAGGGTCCAGGCCAAAGAGAAAGTTACAAGAGCATTAGGCCAGGAACAACCCAAGATTGGAAAAGGATTTTGAATTTGTTTTCTATTTAAATAATTGCTGAAATGATCTTTGTAATATTAAAATTAATTCTCGAGGTCCAAAAAATCCGAGGAATTTTAGAGAGTTTAGTTTGGCATGGGAAATTTACGAAAAGTAAATCCCACCATGAATCTAAAAGAAATATCCATTTCTCACCTTAACATTTATTTGTCAAGGGTTTTACTTCTTTAAATAAATTAGTAAAATGTTCTTCCATTATTATAAATACTTAAATGCTTAAAATATTCCAACCAAAACCTTGGAATATGAAAGCATACCAAGGATTTAATAAAATTTTAGCTCGACTCTTTTTAATATGGAAATTTAGTATTTTATTCAAACACTTTCACAGACTCTTCTAATGATTTCTTGTATTTTAATTTACCCATACTGATTTTTAATTCAGGTAATTTTTAGGGTGTGATAGCGGGAGAGGCCGGCACATCAGTACCAGTTCATGTTTACAACCGGCACCGATGATGCCCCTGGTTTACGGTGCTGGTTGTATATATCAACTGGTAATGATGCATTGATGGTTGTTAATTACTTGGCGGCATACTTTTCTCACGTCTTGACTAAAGAACAAGCTAGGTACTAGCTATCATACCAAGTGTGTAAGTCTCCAATTTGACAGGTGAGATTACCTATCGACCAGGCGGGCAGTATGCAGCTATCTATTCAAATTTAAGTAATTAACTAACATTAGATATATATGATATAAAATTTGTCAAATTAAAGCACTTCTTGAACAGAGAACATTATGCTACGTAATGTGATGCTGAAGAACATGTGCAATATATTTCTCACTACTACTACTTCCTCATGTAAAGACCAGCTAGCACTACTATGAAACAGGACATCACTGGGCAACGGGCCTGTGAAAATATATGCTTTATGCAGGCGGGCAACGGGCCACCTGCAAAAACATATCATCGTAGGCGAGCCTTGTAAACCACCCGCCTGTGAAAACCTATTATCGTAGGTGGGCCCTGTAAGTTGTCAACTTGAGAAAACCTATTAAAGCAGGCGGGCCTTGTAAGTTGTTAGCTGAAAAAACCTATTACCGCAAGCGGGCTCTATAAATCTTTCACCTATGATAATATGTTTTCGCAGACGACCTGCTTACAAGGCCCTCCTGTGGTAATAAGTCCCCAATTCTTACACTAGTTGCCTATGATGATATTTGCGCCAATTTTAAATTTCCCCGCCAAAATTTGATTGCCTGTGATGATATTTTACCTCCAATTTACACTTTTTACTGCCTATATACATAATCGTCGATGATTATATTGAGAGCATAATTGGTGATCGATTCGAATATACATATGATGAATGAAGGTCCAATCAATAAAATATTACCATATATTGTTATACATACAATCATACATATGATGAATAAAATATTTACTGCACTACACAAAATTTAATTCTATCACATTTTTTATCCAATCAATTAGTTTTGAAAATTTGGGATCTGTGGTGAGAATGCAGGAATTTGCTGAGTTCTCATCGAATCCTCCCAGCCAGCCAGCTAGGGAGTCCAGGAAACGGCCGGCCAGCCCCTTAGCAGTCTAGCCCAGCCCCAAGAGAGCTGGGAAGCAACCTATGGTGGACCATGCCAAGAAAAAGAGTATGCCAAGTATGGCATCAGTCTGTCCCATGATAGGGGACTCTAGTGGCACAGCCCTGCACCAACCAGTGCTAGAACCCCACCGCCGAATTCTCCCTTAGCCTAGTCGGCCACACCTAGTGCGGCACCGACTGGCCTGAGTTCTACACCACCTGCTGCCGCGCCTCCAGGCCCGACAGCAAGCGGCGCATCTCCTCCGAGTAGGCCTTCGGGCCTATCACCGACTACCTCCACCTCTGGTACACAGGGGTGGAGATTTAAGACTTCCAAGAGGTAGGAAATCCTCTATCTTCAAAAAATCTTGAGATGCGTTGCAATATCTTGATTGTAGTATTATCATGCAAGAAGCCATGTGATGCTGATCCCAAGGGGATAGTGCCACAAACCCCTAGCGCCATCCCCGTATCGACTGAGGCCGGGCCAGTAGATCCCTAGCCTGAGCCGAGTGCTGCTGCAGCCCCCGAGGTTGAGATAGCACACTCGGTTGGGCCACAGACTTTGCCCAGTCGGGACAGCACAAGCGTAGTCAATGCCCCGATTATCGAGTGCACCGAAGAGCCAGCGCACCCTGAAGGCCCTAGATCCAGGACCCCTTCTCCCCCATTGTTCTCAGAAGACAATGACATCCCTAGGCTCGAAGCCCCTCTGCCAAACTTTCTCCGGGTGTTTTATTAGGTCACCCCAGATGGGAATGAGGAAACTTTTGAACTAAACGAGGAGGTTGCCCAGAGGGAATGAGTCAGTCTGATGGAGGCCATCATTCAAGCTTCTAGGCAGGTCCAGGTATGCGACTTGGTTGACTATACTTTCAAGTTTCAAGATGATTTACTGATCTTGTTCCTTGTTCTGCGATGACTGTACTTTCAATCTTCAAGCTTGATAATCATCTTGTTTGTGCAGAAAATTGTCGAGCGGTCTGAGAAGATGAGTAAGGTTCTTACCCAATTCGCTCCTCAGATCACTCAACTTAACTAGCTCCAAGCCACCAAGGACGAGCTGGAACGGACCAGCAAGGAGAGGGAGGACTGGTTTAAAGACTCGGTACACAAGCTGCAGGATGAGCAGTGGGAGAAGATTGGGACCATTAGAGGTAAATCTCCCTTCTGCCCGAGTTGCCCTAGTCACCCTCTCTGTGTTTCTAATCCCCGTTTCGAGACAAATCTAAATAACTAGTCCCTGGAAATTGAACGCCTAAAGAAAGAGCTAAAAGAGCTTAAAAAGGCGAAGTCCAAGGTCGACACTGAGTATACGAGTAAGTTGCATATCCACTCTTGTACTCTGCCTGACTAGATGTCCAGACTTGTTTATGTCTTCTCTTCTATATGAGTAGCCTTCAAGACCAATGCGCAGACTCAATTTAGCACCTTTGCCGAGGAGATCAAAGTAATAAAGGATTCGCGGAATGCCACAGTGGATTCAGTGAAGACTTTATTAGACATTATGCAGCCCAGCCAAGCCGAATCTAGCTCAAGCTCTCCCTTCCAGGTGGCTCAATGTCTTGAAGAAGCTCTAGCCATCTTGAAAGAATTCACCACTGAGCATGCCACCATGGGCATCTCCCAGGCATTGGCCATGACAAAATCTCTCTACCCCCGGGTAGATATTCAGGCAGTCAGTGAAGGCTTTGCTGAGGGTACCACCCTGGAGGAAGGCTTGGAGTTGATCAACTAGGTTAGGCCGACTGCTCGAGCAATCACTGAAGATCTGCCATTGTAGAAACAAATTCTGCTTAGGTAGTCGGTGTATGAGGAGGACTTAGACAATTTGTGTGCATTGTAAATATTTTTGGTTGTTGTGATATGTTACAAAGTGCATGTTCTATCTTAGTCATCATTTGTTTTATCCAACTAGCCAATCTATGCCGAGTGTGTAGAGATCAACTTTAAAAGGTGTTTCTCCCATGAGACTATACCCTGCAAGACTTAGCACAATTGTTATAAAACTTCATGACTTAGATAAAATAGACTCAAGCTTTAGTAATAACCAAAGATAAGAAAAAAGGATGTGTTATCATCATGTAGCCCCTGACTCACTATTTGGTTGAGACAATCGGCGTAGTGAGTCAGAGTAAAAAACTTTATTTATTTATATAAAATTGAGTACAATGCTTAGGTATAGAAAAGATGTAGCTGTTCTATGTTCCATGAGTTGTTGACTAGGATGCCGCCTTCTGTCTTTAGTCGGTAGGCACCTAGATGTGTTACCTCAGCGATAATGAATGGCCCCTCCCATAAGGGAGATAATTTATGCCTTTCTTTGGTGGTCTGGATTTTTCTCAAAATGAGATCTCCCACCGAAAAGACACGGCCACGAACATTACGACTGTGATAATGACGTAGGCCTTGAAGATACTTTGTCGACTGAATAGTTATGATGTCCCTTGCTTCTTCCAACAGATCGAGCTCGACTAGTCGGTCTTCTGAGTGGGCCCGAACTCATGGAGAGCCGAACTCCAACTCGGTTGGTAACACAGCCTCAACACCATAGACTAGGAAGAAAGGGGATTGCGCTGTTGTCAAACTGACCGTGGTTCATAGACAAGATAACAGATGGGAGTTTTTGCACCCACCGCCCTACATAAGGTCGTAGTCGGTCAAACACCCTAGCCTTGATACCTTGTAAGACCATGCCATTTGCGCGCTCAACCTGCCTATTGCTCCCTGGGTGAGCCACTGAAGCATAACAGAACTTGATGCCGAAGTCATCACAGAAATATTGAAAGATGCCGCCAGTGAACTGAGTGCCATTGTCCGATTGGGAACTCCAAATCAGTATATAATACCCATGATGAAGTCTTTTGCCCTGGCTACTGTGATGGTAGCAACGGTTTTTTCCTTAATCCACTTTGTGAACTTGTCCACTGCAACAAACAAGTGTGTGAACCCTCCAGGAGCTTTCTTGAACGGCTCGACCATGTCAAGCCCCCAAACTGCAAAGGGACAAGATATTGGGATTGTCTGTAATTCCTAAGGTGGTAGATTTGTTTGTCGAGCAAAGAATTGACATCCCTCGCATGTCCGAACTATATCTTTAGCATCGGTAACTACAGTTAGCCAGAAGAAACCTTGCCTGTAAGCCTTTCTGACTAACGTCCTTGATGCAGCGTGGTTGCCACAAATGCCCGAGTGGACGGACTGCAGGATCTACCTGCCCTCCTCGATTGTGACGCAGCACATAAGGACTCCAGATGTGCTTTGATGATAAAGGTCTTCTCTGACTACAAGAAAGCATTTGCTTCGATGTTTGACTCGCTCGGCCTCGCTGCGGTCTTCTAGGAGCTCGTCTTTTATTAAGAATCAGATGATTGGAATCCGCCAGTCTTGAGAGATGATTAGCACTTCTCTTGGCTCCGTGGTAGGTTCAGCCCATGACTGCTCAAGATCAGGCTTTTTCTTGACCGATGGCTCAAGTAATTGCTCGACAAAAACTCCAGTCGGGACCACTTCTCGCTTGGATCCCATGTTAGCTAGTTCGTCTGTGGCTTCATTGTATTGGCGCAAAACATGTGTAATTTCTAGCCCGTCAAATTTATTCTCCAGCTTCCGTACTTCCTGACAGTATGCCGCCATGATGTCGTCCTGATACGTCTAGTCTTTTATAACTTGGTTTACACAAGTTGAGAATCCCCACGAACCACCAATTGGTGGATACCGAGTGATATGACGATATGGAGCCCGTGGATGAGTGCCTCATACTCAGCAACATTGTGAGATGCTAGAAAATGTATTTGAAGGACATATTTGAGTTTTTCTCCAGTGGGTGGTGTCAGGACGACGCCAGCTCCTGCTCCGCCGATACGTAGAGAACCGTTGAAGTACATCATCCAATATTCAAGCTTGTCTGCTGGTGTAGCCATTTGAACCTCGGTCCACTCGACCACAAAGTGGGCAAGTGCTTGGGACTGTCAATGCTTTTTACCACGTCATCGACATATGCCTCCACGTTGCGCTCGAGTTGAGTGTGAAGACACCGCTGGATAGCACGTTGATACATTGCGCTTGTGTTTTTCAACCCGAACGTGTCGATGTTTTACATCGGCAATATAACTATAGGGCTACTTGGCAAGGGGAAACTCGGTGGATTGCAAAGGAACACAAGAAAGTTTTATACTGGTTCAAGCCCTCGATGTGAGGTAATACCCTACGTCCAGTTGGGGTGGTATTCCTTTGAGGTGTTTGTCGATCAATGATCTTGTGCCCTCATGGGGCGCCTTGCCTCCCCTTATATTCTGGGGGGCCGGGGTACAGGATAGGAATCCTAGCCGGATACGGCCAAGGGATTTCCTTCTTAGAGATGATCTTACCTGGCTAAGACTGTACATTCCTTATTATACAAGGCAAAACCTACCGGGTACTATTATATCTCTAACTGCAAGACTCAGCCCATCCTCTATCCGAGTGGCCCATATGCTTGTGATGAGGTACCTGGGGCCCATGGCCTCCACAGAACGGCACAGTGACATAATAGTATGCCCCCGAATGGCGTGATAAAAGAAGTCTTCAGGCAGTCCTCCTTCTTTAAGTTGATTTAACGATATCCTGAGTAACAGTCGAGAAAACTAGGTAGTTCGTATCCCATAGTTGAATCAACCACCTGATCTATTCTGTAGACCAAATGGGTCTTTGCAACACTCATTGTTTAAGTTTGTATAGTCGACGCACATGCACCATTTACCGTTCTTCTTCCGGACCAGGACTCCAACCAATCCGGGTGGTAGACCTCCTTGATGAACCCGGCTGCCATGAGCTTGATTATCTCCTCACGGATAGCATCTTTGCGGTCTTGTGCGAAGCACCGTAGTTGTTGCTTGACTGGTTTGGCGTCTGGCTTGACGTTGAGAGAATGCTCGATCACCTCCTTTGGTACACCAGGCATGTCAGAAGGTTTCCAAGAAAATATGTCCCTGTTCGCCTAGAGGAGGGGGACGAGCTTGTCTTCCTATTTGTAGTTGGTGGGGTCGGAAGGGTCCAGGGGGATCTTCTTTGTTTCTAAATCTACTGAAATTTCCGACTTGGCTGTTTTCTTTGCCGGGACTTGGTCGTCGTCGTTTGTAGTTGTTGGAGCTAGTTGGATATTGCTTCGTCCGACTGCCATTTTGTGAGACTAGGCCAGCTCGCAACTCTCCTTGTCATAGGTGAAGTCTTGCTTAACATCACTGCGCAGAGAGAGTACTCCTGCTAGTCCTGGCATCTTGAGCATCATGTAAGTATAGTGAGGCACTACCATGAACTTGGCTAGTGCAGGCCGTCCGAGTATTGCATGGTAGGCGGTCTCGAAGTCGGTGACCTTGAAGCAGATGTTCTCCGTGCAAAAATTTTCCCACGTGCCAAAAGTTACTGGCAAAGTAATATGTCCGAGTGGAGTCGAATAAAGTTCGGGGATTACCCCGTCGAAGGGAGGTATACTCGGCCGCAGCTCAGATCGGGGTATCTTCATCTTGTCAAGCATTTTGGCGAACAAGATGTTGAGTGTGCTTCCTCCATCGATGAGAACCTTCTTCAACTTGACGCTTCTGATGACCGGGTTTAGGACGAGTGGGTACCATCCTGGATGCGTTGCTCGGTCTAGATGATTTGCACGGTTGAATGTAATTGTCGTCTCGGACCAGCACAAATATTGGCGGGAGTCTAACGAGACCGAGTTCACCTCTCGGGTGATTAGCATCTGTTTGCACTTTGATATGAAGATGGCCCTCTAAATATGTGATTGAGCTCAGCCTGGGGATCTTGATAGTCACCAGCTGCGCCCAAGTCTGGCTTGTCTTTGTCTTTCTGCTCACTGGACACTGATGTCTGCTCGGAAGCAAACTTTTGAGCATGAAGCAGTTTTTGGCCGCGTGTTTCCCCTTTGGGTGGAAAAGGCATAGCCCGTTCATGACTTTTTGGTAGTTGTCCATCCTCGGGGGTCATGATCGGTTGCGCTCGACAGTCGCTACGACGTCGTCCGACTTGCATTTGCGGTTCCCGGCCTTAGTTGGGGCCGTGTCGTCGATGTCCTTCCGCTCCTTCTGTCGGGGCTCCTTTTTGTCATCGAGCGCCTCAGCGACAGCATTGGCTAAGTCATCGTATTTTTTTGGCCATGTCGAACAAAGCCTTCATAAAATAAGGTGGCTGCCGAGTGAACTTGGCGATGAACGGGGTGATGCGCCTAGGTGCTCGATCTTCCGATAGGTTCGATTTGGCGACGTGAATACATTCACGTTTTGAGGCTTCCGATTAGCGATCGTCACCTCGCAATTGCTACACCCACACGTCTAGATGTTATCAACCACACTCTCACGTAGTCGACCTCACCATGAAGGTTTTATCTCTGCAAACAATTGAAGAAACTCAAAAGAACAAGGAAGAACACAATCTGAATTGCAGATAAATAATTTAACACTCGAAGTTGGGGTTCCACAAACCAGACTTTGTCAACGGCGAAACTACGGCATCTGGCGGCAGACTAATCTAAGCAAAATCTGACTCTAAACGATGACGGCTACTAAATATATATATGAGTTGGGACGTCCTTGGGCTTAGCTCACGACACAATTACAAGGCCCAAGGCACAAAACAGACTTGGACTGGAAGAGGTACATGTCTTGTTTTAATGATTCTGGACAGCTTAGGAGGAATTTTGATCTAGGACCAAAACCATCTGAAAGTAGACTCCATAAGCTTTCCAACAAGTACTCATGGGCCCCGAAAGTCCTTCTAGATCAATGGCTAGGTCCATTTGAAGTTGATGCTGTCAAGAGGCCCGAATCCGAATCCAAAATGTGCAGAACTTCATCTCTTGTCTTCTATGGACCAAAAGTGACGAGGTGATGTAGGAGTAGACTTGGGTAAGGTCTTGGTTTGGTCCCCAATCAACTTCTTTGATCATCCATGTGTTCCTTGCGCTCAGTCTCTTTCCCTTGACCCAAGCAAGTATCTCTGCAAATAAGAATACACAAAACTCATGGTGCAGTAACGGCTGTTCAAATATATAACACGTAAATCTTACATAGAAAGCATGCACCTTTAGTTAATGAATACATAAGGTAGCTATGGTTCATATCTAAGCTAGTGATGTCCTCATCATCCTCCCCTTCTTGATTGGAAACCGTTTGTGGTTTCACCTTTTCATTAAGCCTGATGAACATATCTTTATCTTTCACAACATAGGGTGAGGTAGTGTTGTGCATATGGTTGGATTCTGAAATTTTTAAACATAGAGAACACTTTGTAGTGTTGTGCAGCTCACAACACTACCCTTCTTGCAAACCAACCTGCAACTCATTTAAACAACTAAAGGAACTAGATAGAGAATTATGTATATTCATGCGGTCCTCTAGACAAGACATGTCATTATGAAAAGGAGGTATATTAAAATTCGAACAAATGTATACTCTATGCACATTATATTCTTCTTTATTATCATAATTGCCAATAACATGAAAAATCATATGAGAAGGACATGGCAAATCAGATCTAGCAAATAATTTCTTCTCTAAACAATTGAGTGGACAAAGATCATCAAATTGAATATAGCCCCAAGTATTTAAAGAAAATCGCAATCTAAGCTCTTCATTCTCACTAGCAATGTGAACAACATGTCTAAAATCAATACATGATGGTTCAACAACATTACTAACATGCTCATTCACTAGTTGTGGCATGGATATAAGTGAAGCATTGCACCACTCTTCTTTATCACAAGAAATAGAAACCAAATCATCGTGTGACAAAGGTAATTTAACACACGATTCCACTGGTGATTGCTCTAAACTAACATGATTAGTGGACATCTATAGCACATCAGAATTGTCCATACCTTGATTGAATGTAGCATCATTTCTGTTACATTTGTTCTCATTTTCAAAAACTGTAGGTGCACTCTTAATTAAACCATCTTGAAACATGCATGGAACAACAGGTGGATCTTTTTTCTCTATGTCTTTCTTCTTTTCCTCATTACCTTGGCTCTTCTCAGATGCCTGCAAAATGTCAGTGCCCAAAGCAATACGTTCGTTTTGCAATAACTCTGGTTTAGGTGAAGGCATCAAAAATTAGTATTTTTACATTTATTTCTCAAAACCTCATGGTTTTTAATCTTTTCCCTCTCAAGATCATCTTTCAAAATTTCAGCAGGGGAGATAGGTAGCAACTTAAATTTTTGCCATTATGTATAAAAGTGTACGTGTTGGTTCTATCACGGTGCACAACATCTCTATCATATTCCCAAGGTCTACTCAAAAGTAAAGAACATGCTTACATTGGAATAACATCGAATATGGCACTATCATGATAATTGCCAACTGAAAACTCCACTTTCACAATTTTACTTACCTTCAACTTACCGCAAGAATTGAACCATCGGATGTAATAAGACCGAGGATGCGGTTGCGTCGGCAATCCAAGCTTCTCGACCATATCTGAACTTGCCAAGTTACTACAGCTCTCGCTATCAATGATAATACGGCATACTCGATTCATAACAAAAACCTTGATTGGAACAAATTGTGGCATTAATTTTGCTCCGCTTTCTCCATTTGAGAACTTAGCACTCGTTGTACCAAAGTACTCTCATTATCCTGCAAAAGGTTAGTCACAGAAGAAAGGACAACAAGGGGTTGCTTCTCTAATTGACACACTTTATTTTTGTAAGCAAAATTCTAAGATGGAGAAACAAATTTCTCTCGCATAAGCATTTTCATATCAGTCCAAGTTTGAGGCAATCTATCATGTGAAGACGTTATTAAATTTTGCCATCATTTTAAAGCATGAGAAGTCAAGACACTAGTAGCATTCTTAATCTTTTGTTTATCACACATATGACGATGAGAAAAAATTTTATCAATCGCAACTTCCCAACTCATGTATGCTTCAGCACCAAATCCATTATACAAAGGGGGAGATGACACAGTCTTACCTTCACTTGTCGAAGGTGATGTGGCAGCTATGGTAGGGCTCTCATCCAAATTCTTCATCTCCTTTTCGTCCTTGGTGTGAACTGTCATAGTTAGTAAAAGACAAGAAGAAAAAATAGCTAGCTGCTGATGTCGTCTCAATTGTTCATATTCACTAAGAAGACATTTCGTCCTCTCAGCTATCACCTGAAGGTATTATTGTATAGAGTTCATGCTATGTCATCACATTCCTACCACTGTTAGTAGAAAATAGAAAGCAACATAAAAGTGTTATCCCTATCAACTACTAGGTAGTGGATGGTGGAATCACACACTCTCAAGCAACCAAAAGCGTCTTACTAAACTCTTATGATACTCTTACCGATTGAAACAGGTGGTACAACCAGAGAGGTGGGACGTTTACAGCGGTGAGTGTTGTGATTACTCGGATCAAATCTGTACTGATAAGAAGTTTGTGGATCTCGGGAGGCTCAAAAGTATGGTAGCAAGGATAGCAAAAATTAATAACAGAATAGCAAAGCTGAATAAGTGTCCCAAATACTTGTAGCAGTCGCTGGCCGAGACACGTTCCTAGAACCAGCGTAACAAGCGAGAGTAAGAAACAAAGGACTTAGGACAACTCTCTCTCACCAAGTCTCTCAAATATCTCGAAAGATCAGCAAGACTGCTCACTGAAAACAGCTCTCTCTCAGCAAGCCTGCACACTTCTTTTGTTCCCTTTTGCTTATCACTTTCTTTTTTACTTGATCTCTCTTTTTTTCTTTTTTTTGATATATTTTTTTCTCAACTAGGAACTCAAAAACAGAAAAACCTCAGGAAGGAGCAGCTCAAGCCGATGTAAGATGTGGCCTGGGGAGATTTGTGAGCGTGCTTTAAAACTCGTGCTGGAACTTCAGATCTCGAAAACACAATTTTCCCAGCCGGATTTCGCAAAAAAATTTTAGACAAACCCGACAAAGTAGGGGAGAACTTCTAGGAAATTTTCTGTAGATGTCCGTAGACTAATTATTTGCCCAATTCTGAGTCCGTATGCGAAAGTTATACCTGTTTTAAAAAAGGTAGCGCGAACTAGGGTTTCACGGCTCAACCCTATTGCTCTAGCTAGAGTATAAGTGCCAATAGGTCAAGCGGGGCTGACAAGGAGGCTAGCGATGCAGGGCGATTGACACAAGGCGGCTTGTGACCTATCTAAAAAGGCTTGCGAAAGCGGGTTAAAAGCTCATGGTGGCTTGCAGTCCTAAACCAAGTAGAACTCGATCTCTCAAGGCAGGCTCTCGCGCAACACAACAGCTAGAACTAGAACCGCGAACACGACTCTAAACCAGCAACCACTAACTTGACCTAGGACACAGACTCAATAAAGCGAAACTAAAATAAATTTTGCAAAGGCATGAAGGGGTTTGGACAGGGGATAAACCTAACACTACGAAGAACACGGTGGTAATAAATTTAGGGGTTTTCTGGACTCTAGGTAAGGGAAAACAAAACTTAACAGAAGAAAACACAGATGATACCTATCAGTCAACCTAATGCTCTGATACCACTTAATGTGCCTAGGTGCCCGATCTTCCGATAGGTTCGATTTGGCGACGTGAAGATGTTCACGTTTTGAGGCTTCCAATTAGCGATCGTCACCTCGCAACCGCTACACCCACACGTCTAATTGTTATCAACCACGCTCTCACATAGTCGACCTCACCACGAAGGTTTTATCCCTGCAAGCAATCGAAAAAACTCACAAGAACAAGGAAGAACGCAATCTGAATTGCAGATGAATAATTTAACACTCGAAGTTGGGATTTCACAAACCAGACTTTGTCAACGGCGAAACTGCGACATCTGGCGGCAGACTAATCTAAGCAAAACCTGACTCTAAACAATGACGGCTACTGAATATATATTAGTTGGGATGTCCTAGGGTTAACCCTAGAGCGCACACCCCTTGGGCTTAACCCACGACACAATTACAAGGCCCAAGGCCCAAAACAAACTTGGACTGGAAGAGGTATGTGTCTTGTTTCAATGATTTCGGAAAACTCAGGAGGAATTTTGACATGGGACCAAAACCATCTGAGAGTAGACTCCATAAGCTTTCCAACAAGTACTCATGGGCCCCAAAAGTCCTTCTGGATCAGCGACTAGGTCCGTTTGAAGTTGATGCTGTCAGGAGGCCCGAATCCGAATCCAAAACATGTAGAACTTTATCTCTTGCCTTCTATGGACCAAAAGTGACGTCGTGACATAGGAGTAGACTTGGGTAAGGTCTTGGTTTGATCCCCAATCAACTCCTTTGATCATCCATGCATTCCTTGCGCTCAGTCTCTTTCCCTTCACCCAAGCAAGTATCTCTGCAAACGAGAACATACAAAACTCATGGTGCAGTAATGGCTGTTCAAATATATAATACGTAAATCTTACGTAGAAAGCATACACCTTTGGTTGATGAATACATAAGGTAGTTGTGGTCATATTCAAGCTAGTGATGTCCTCATCACAAGGTATCCCTTACTCTGCAGAAGGTAGCAATAACGACCTCATGCTTGATTTTAGGTATTGAGTTCCTCTTCTCGGAGAACCATTTGATGAAGTCACGGAGAGACTCGTTCTTTCTTTGGTGGCATTGGTACAGATTGTACTCGAAGGATGGCCTTTCGTAAGTTCCTTGGAAGTTTGCGACGAAGCATTCATGAAGTTCCCCCCAGGAGCCAACCGACCACCAGGGAAGCCCCGTCAACCATGTTCTTGCCGAGTCAGCCAAGGCGACCGGCAGATAGTTGGCCATGGCCTTGTATCGCCTCCTGCCGCATGGATTGCCAAAGTGTACACAGTCAGTTATGACTCTGGGTTGGTTTTGCTGTCGTACTTCTCTATTCCAGTTGGATTGAAACCGGATGGCCAGTCGACTTGTTGCAGCTCATGGGTGAACGCCAGAACTCCTTCATCCAGGTGAGGGCTCTGACTCCGACTGCGGCAATAGAAGCGCTCGTGGTGTAGGCCAAAGTGCTCATGTTCGTCCTCAAGTCGGCAGCGTTCGTCTTCCTCGCACTCCTGACATCGAGCGTTGATGTCATGGCAGAGATCTTGCCGAAGTCGTCCCCGGGCATCCTGGTTGTCCCAGCGCTCCTGATGGTGATACCGATGTCGGTCGTTGTTTCGGTTGTAGAGAGACGCATGACGGGACTCCAAGTGGTGTTGACAAGAGCCAGCTGCTCGGCACCGTGCTGAGGCAGATGACATTGCTGCATCTAAAGCCGTCTTGTTCGATGGTATGAGTGTGTCACCAGACAACTGTCGTTGTTGACATGCTGTAGCAGTGATCATTGCTTTGATCCTTGCAATAGTCGGGGTGGCCTGGTGATTGGGCCTGAACTGCAATGTGTCTAACAGCATGGCAGCGGCCATGATGTTCTGCTATGGGGTCACGAAGACGTCGTAGTCACCCACTCGGGCTTGGAGGATCTCTTGTTGGGCAGTCCTCCCAACCTTGCGCAAGTTGTCGTTACGGGTGTCATGCGTCCTCCTCCTGTTGCTCACGCAGTCGGTGAGCTTCCTCCACTTGCTGGTCGCGTAGTCAGTGCCCGTCTTGCCCAAGGGTTGATCCCTTTCGTGCCATGAATACTTCACGCGGTGGAGAAAAACTTCCCCAGCTGCTGTCCAACTGGGAGTCAAACTCGGAGTAATTCAGAGGGGTGATCACGACCCCAACCTCCCTAGATCCTATCTCAAGCAACTCTGGGCCATATCCAAGTTGAATTCTAGGAGATTGGTTCAGCCGCATCAGACTTAGATTGAATATCTCTGTGGCGTTGCCAAGTCCGAGTGGAAAATTGACTATCTCCTCCTCCCTTAGCCTGATCTCGGCCGGCTCGTGGCCGAGTCTGAGTTGAACATCGGGAAAAAGAGTTGTCCCTAGACTCGTGTGTCTTGGGAATCATCGTAGCAAGTCGCCGAAGATTGCCGTGACGTTGAGTAAGCAACTGGCGTAGGGTCGGCCTGATTCCTAGCCGATCGAGTCGAGACCGAGTCCGATAGTGTGAGGTTGAGGAGATTGTCGGTGATGAAGTCGAGGCTCCCGAAGCTGATTGCTTGCCCGGGGAAGAACTTGACGCTGTCTACTCCGGTGGTTAGATCCATCAGGCTTGTTGAAGATAATCTCGATGAAGCCCCTACCTGGCGCGCCAACTGTCGATGCTTTGTATCGGCAATAATTATATAGGGCTATTCGTAAGACCTAAACTTGATGGATTGAAAAGGAAAACAAAACGAATTTATCCTGGTTCAGGCCCTCAAGTTGAGGTAATACCCTACTTCTAGCTGTTGTGTATTGCCTTTGAGGTTTCTCTGATGAGATTGGTTATGTGTATGTCGATTGCTGATATCCCCCCCCCCCCCACAAGGGGCTCCTTACCTCTCCTTATATACTTAGGAGGCAAGGATATAAGATAGGAATCCCAGTCGGACTCAACCAAGGGATTTTCTTTTAGGAACACAACGTAACTGGCTAGGACTATATCTATTCCCTTGTCATGCAAGGTAACACATGCCGAGTCCTATTGTATCCCTAATTATATGATCAGGCACATCCTCTATCCGAGTGGCCATTATGCTTCCCATGAGGTATTGAGGCGCATGGTAACGTGTTGTGAGGTTGTGTCTTGTGGGTAAATTGGTACACCTCAGGCCAGAGTAAAATTGTTCGAATAGCCATGCCTACGGTTATGGGCGGGCCTAGCAATATTTTTCGTGATTAGTCCCACCCTACTTCTTAATAATAATAAATAATGGAATTTTGATAGCTTCAGGTTGGGAATGGTTGGGCCTGTACTATTTTGGAGAGCTGTACAGTGTTGATTAATATTGTTTAGTGCTTAATCATTTTACTACTCTCTTAAATGTGTTATTAAATGCTATTTATGCAAATGGGCCCTATTATGCCTTCCTTTGTACACTTGTGTACTTGCATCTTTGTTGTGTGGCTTGCGGAGTATTTCATGTACTCACCTTGCAATCAACAATCATCATCAGAGGAGTATCTCAGCGAGGAAGGATTCTTGGAGGACTGAGCAGGAGCCTGGTCAAACGCCTGTGGACTTGGATTCGTCACATTATCTTTAGTTTATTTCGTTGCTTAGACTTTATCTTTTGAGAGGTGCCATTCGCCTCTATATTAAATACAATCATTTTATGTAAGACTTTTACTTTGCCATCAACTATGTTATTTGTGTGCCTCGGTTGATTCCTGGATGAGGATTTACGCACAATAAATCACTCGAATTTTGGATGAAAATTATGGGTGCGACAAGTTGGTACCAGAGCCACCTTGACCAAAGGATAAGCCCCTAGTACCCCCCAGAGCCCTCTGAGGAAAAAATTTTCAAATTAGAACTGTCCTCTCCTCTTTTCTCTTTTAAATTAAGTAAGTTAATGGTGCATGGAAAATTGTTCGGTTAACTCCCCTTCTGAAAAATAAAATATTCTAAAAAGTGGGTATTATAAAATTTGCACTGTTTATTTATGCATTTTTTTCATTACCCTACTCAATTAATTAGTACTGTACATCCATTATTGTACTGATTATGATTATTTAACCTTGAATTCCTTTATATCAATCCTTTTTTAAAAAAAAACTTCGAGTTTGTGGCTCAAATTTACTCTTATTTTTCCCTTTTAAATTCTATTACTCCCTTTTCTCATTTTATTTGAATCAAACCTATTTTGTTAACTTAATTAAAACATTAATCTCCCTTTCATGTTTGGAGTTGGAGGTTTCGTCAAGGAGCTATGCGATATGGCCTTTGCCGTAGGTTTCAATCCAGCCTCTGAGTACAGACAAGTCACCCACAATCCAAATGAAGAGAAGTATTGTGTTCGCTTCATGGTTTCAAGTGATCGGGAAGGAGTTCCATCCATGATCTTTGAAGCCGGAGGAAGAAATTTTGAGCATGCATGTTAGGAAGTGGCATTGGTGGCCATTTGAGAACTTCATCACTGCTACGCTGGCCGCTTGAGAGACACCGCCTATCGCTACCATCTGTCTAGGACCCACAATAATGAGTATAGCAGCTACTAGAGTCCTAAGGCAGAGAACAGCGCTACCACACAACAGTTAGTAAGGATGCTAAGTGCCATGGACAACACTCGCGCGGATGTGGTGATAGCCACTCATGAATGGGAAAACAAAAACCGCACCAAGATCTGCATGTTGCAAAACAGAGTGGACCGTCTGAAGAGGGAGCTGGCACTGGCAAAGGGAGAAGCACCCCCTGGAGGAGCCAAGATCCGTACCACTGCATGGAAGAGAGTCCGTCTTCCACCATGGATGCAACTAGCGCCAAGGATTCGCATGCTGAATGACCACGTCCCACTCAAGGTCATTCTGCTGGTTGGGTACGTGGATGATGTAGAAGAAGACTCGGAAGAGTTGAAAGCCGGTTCACCTTCGGAAGAGTCAGAGGCTAGTGGAGCCCATAGCTATTCTGAAGTGGAATGGGGTGATACCAAAGAGGATGAAGAGGAACCCAAGTACAACTCTGATGCAAGAAGAAGCCCTTTGCCTCGTTAAGTTGTACCCTAGTAGAGTCCACCCTAGAGCATTGTGTTAGCAGTTGTGTTGCTTAGGTGTTATCTCTGTGTGTGGGGTTTTAGATAGCAGCTCATGTCAGAGGGTGGTGATGTAACTGCTTAAGTTAGGAGTTTTCTGTTGGTGTGAGACTTAGACAACACAAATGTTTAATTATTCAATTAAGATCAATATAAGTTGCAGTTTACATAATATGTATCTACCCTAAGGGCCCCTTTTCTTTTCTTGTCTATGTTCTGTTCCCTACAGATGGTGAACACTCGCAATGGCGCCAACCAGGAGGCTAACAGTGGAGCAAACAACAACCGTGGAAGTGTTCCCAACAAACCGCCACCCCTTGGAGATAACCCTACCATTGCTCAGGTCTTAGCTCATCAAACCCAGCTCATGAACTTGATAATACAACAGATGCAAAACCAGCAGAACCAGGGACCCCAACAGCAAATGCCTCCTCCTCCTCCACCCTAGAACAAGCTCGTAGAGTTCCTGCGTGTGAGGCCTCCTACTTTCTCAAGTACCACCAACCTAGTGGAAGCCAGGGACTGGCTTAATGCTATTGAGAAGAAGCTGGATCTACTATAGCACACAAACCAAGAGAAGGTCTCTTTCGCTTTGCACCAACTATATGGGCCCGCGTCGGAGTGGTGGGACCACTTCTAAGCCAACAGAATTGAAGGCCAGCCTATCACTTGGGCTGAATTCACAACTGCATTCAAGAAGACACATATTCCTGTGGGAGTTGTGGCCTAAAAGAAAAGAGAGTTTAGGGCTCTCATGCAGGGCAACCGGTTGGTAACTGAGTTCCTTTATGAGTTCAACCGTCTAGCCCAGTGTGCTCCCAAGGACATCAACACAGACTCCGAAAGACAGGAAAAATTTTTGGAGGGACCGAACGATGAGTTCTCAATCCAGCTATCTCAGGGGATTACGTAGACTTCCAGAAACTGGTGGATAAGGCCATCCGCCACAAGGACAAACATAATTGGATGGAGCAAAGGAAGCACAAGATTGCCAGTTTTCGAACCCAACAATCCGCGTGTGGCAGTACCACCTCAGACCCAGTAGGGAGGATCGTCGTCCGCACCCCGTCCTCAACGCTAGTTCCACAACAACAACACTAGTGGTGGTGTAGTGCCCAACCGTCCTCCTCCTCGCCAGCTACAGTGCCTGCCCAAAGCCAACGGCCCAAGAAGGAAGCTGGAGGGAAGCCCTTGAACTGCTTCAATTGTGGAGAACTTAGACACTATGCTTCACAGTGCCCAAAGCCCAAGCGCCTCCGACCAACTGCACCTGCAAAGAACTCCACCAATGTGGTCAAGGCCGGGGTGAACCACGTCACCACAGAGGAAGCCTAGGCCGCACAAGACGTCATCTTGGGTACGTTCCCTCTTAACTCAGTTCTTGCTATAGTATTGATTGATTCAGGGGCTACACATTCCTTCTTGTCAAAGGGAGTTGCAAACAAACATGGGATACCCAAAGAGAAGTTAAGAAATACTATGGTGGTAAATACCCCCGGCAGGCAGATGCCTACAGCCCATCTGTAACTATAGAAATCCAAGGTGCCTCTTTTCTAGCCAATCTATTCTTGATAGAATCCAAAGACATAAATGTCATCTTAGGGATGGACTGGTTAACCCAGCACAAAGGAGTTATCGATTGTGCCACTAGAACAGTTACCCTTACTTCTGTCCTCAGAAGAAAGGTGATCTTCCGTGCCCCCTCTACCTCACCCTCTTCGGCATCTCTGAACCAGGCGGCCATAGCAGAAATCCCTGTGGTATGGGATTACCCTGATATCTTTTCTGATGATCTACCTGGTATGCTACCCAAGAGAGATATCGAGTTTAGAATAGACCTGGCTCTAGGCACTGCCCCTATCCATAAGAGAACCTACCGAATGGGCGCCAAAGAGTTTGCAGTGAAGAAGTAGGGAGAGGAGTTGCTTGCAAAAGGTTATATCAGACACAGTACATCGCCTTGGGGAGCACTAGTCATTTTTGTGGAAAAGAAGAATGGAACCCAAAGGATGTGCATGGATTATCGCGCACTAAATGAAGTCACTATCAAGAGCAAGTACCCTCTGCCCAGAATCGACGATCTGTTTGATCAATTGGAAGGAGCTACAGTGTTCTCCAAGATAGATTTGCGCTCCGGGTATCACCAGTTGAGGATCTGGAAGGAAGACATACCCAAGACCGCTTTTACCACTTGGTATAGCTTATATGAGTGCACCGTCATGTCTTTTGGATTGACAAATGCCCCTGTTTTCTTCATGAACTTGATGAATAAAGTATTCATGGAGTACCTAGATAAGTTTGTGTTAGTTTTCATCGAGGATATCCTCATCTATTCCAAGACCACAGAAGAACATGAGCAACATCTTCGTATTGTTCTAGAGGCCCTTCGGCAAAATCAGTTGTATGCCAAGTTCAACAAGTCTGAGTTTTGGCTTCCGAAGGTGAAGTTTTTGGGACATGGTGTCTCCGCAAGAGGAATTACGGTGGACCCAACCAATGTAGAGTCAGTGACCAAGTGGAAGCAACCACAAATAGTCATTGAAATCCGAAGTTTCTTACGATTGGCGGGATATTACCGCAGGTTCATAGAGAATTTCTCAAGAATTGCAAAGCCCATGACCCGTCTACTCTAGAAGGATGTGAAGTTTACATGGACTCTAGATTGTGAGTAGAGTTTTGAAGAGCTGAAGAAGAAACTAGTGTTTGCACCAGTGTTGATCATCCCAGATCCTAAGAAAAGGTTTCAAGTCTACTGTGATGCGTCTTGTCAGGGTTTGGGATGTGTGTTGATACAAGAAAGTGGTGGCGTACGCCTCACGGCAATTACGACCCCATGAGAACAACTACCCTACCCATGATTGGGACCTTGCAGCCGTAGTGCATGCCCTACAAATCTAGAGACACTACCTCATTGGCAACCGCAGTGAAGTCTACACGGATCACAAGAGTCTGAAGTATATCTTTATCCAACTAGATCTAAACCTTCGGCAACAAAGATGGTTGGAGTTGATCAAGGATTATGACATTGGAATTCACTATCATCAAGGAAAAGCATATGTGGTGGCTGATGCCCTTAGTCGGAAGACTTACTGCGATGCCTTGAAAGGTCAGTAGTTATCCTCAGAATTATGTGAAGAGTTTGAACGGCTGAATTTGGGATTAGTCAGTTAGGGTTTCGTGGCAGCCTTGAAAGCACAACCTACTCTAGTGGATCAAGTCAGAGAAGCTCAGAGCAATGACCCAGATATCTTGGAGATCAAGAAGAACATGAAGAAGGGAAAAGCTAGTGGATTTCTAGAAGATGAACAAGGTACCGTGTGGTTCAGAGAATGAATTTGCGTACCCGATAAGGAGGAATTGAAGAAGCTGATCTTGGATGAAGCTCATGGTACTCAATATTCAATCCATCCTGGCAGCACCAAGATGTACCAAGATTTTAAGGAGAAGTTTTGGTGGTCTAGCATTGTCGATGTTTTATACCGGCAATATGAATATAGGGCTACTCAGCAGATCAAAAAACTCAGTGGATTGCAAAGGAACACAAGGGATTTATACTGGTTTAGGCCCTCGATGTGAGGTAATACCCTACGTCCAGTTGTGGTGTATTCCTTTGAGGAATTATGGTGATGGTTCTAACGAACTCTTGTGGTTGTGTATGGTTCTGCCCTCAGGGGGCGCCCTGCCTCCCCTTATATACTGGGGGATAGGGTTACAAGGTAGGAATCCCAGCCGAACTATAGCCAAGGGATCTCCTCTTAGAGATATAACGTACCCGACTAGGACTGTATTTTCCTTATCATATAAGGCAAAGTCTGCTGAGGGTTATCACATCTCTAATTACAAGGCTAGGCCCATCCTCTTTCCGAATGGCCCATATGCTTGTCGTGAGGTACCCGGGGCCCATGGCCTCCACAAGCATGCGAAGGGAGATAGCCGAATATGTAGCTATTTGTGATGTGTGTCAACGTGTGAAGGCCAAACACCAGAAGCCCGCAAAACTATTGCAACACCTCAAGGTTCCCGAGTGGTAGTGGGAAGAGGTTGGGATGGATTTCATCACAGGATTACCAAGACTGCATTAGGTTATGACTGTATTGGGGTGGTGGTTGACAAACTCATTAAAGTAGCCCACTTTATACTGGTCAAGACGACTTATTCTGGCAGTAAGTTGGCAGAATTGTACATGACCGAAAGCATTTGTTTGGATGGTGTGCCACGTAAGATCATATCAGATAGAGGAAGTTAGTTTACCTCCAAGTTTTGACAGAGCCTCCAAGTGGAGATGGGTATACGATTAAACTTTAGCACCGCGTATCACCCGCAAACTGATGGGCAGACCGAGCGCGTCAACCAAATCTTAGAAGATATGTTGAGAGCGTGTGCCATAGACTTCGGTGGAAGTTGGAATAAGAGTCTGCCTTACGCTAAGTTTTCCTAGAACAATAGTTACCAAGCAAGCCTACAGATGGCCCCGTTTGAGGCACTATACAGGCGGAAGTGTCGTACACCACTTCTTTGGGATGAAACCAGAAAACGATAACTGTACAGAACGGATATACTGTGGGAATCCGAAGAGAAAGTGAAGATTACACGAGAGCATATACGAGTAGCTCAGTCTCGTCAGAAAAGTTATGTGGACAATCATAGGAGGGACCTCAGTTTCAAGGAAGGTGATTATGTGTATCTCCGAGTCTTCGGGGAGTTCACCGATTCCAGTCGAAAGGGAAGTTGTCACCGCGTTACGTGGGGCCCTACAAGATAGTGGGACGAAGAGGTGTAGTCGCTTATCAATTGGAGTTGCCTCCCACCTTGGCTGGTGTGCATGATGTCTTTCATGTATCTCGGTTGAAGAAATGTCTATGTGTGCCGACTGAAGAAGCTGACCCAGGAAAGATAGAGATTCACGAAGACTTGACTTATGTTGAGAAGCCCCTCCGTATCTTAGAGACTAGTGAGAGAAATACTCGGAGCCAAGCAATTAGATTTTGTAAAGTAGAGTGGAGTAATCACTCGGAAGAGGAAGCAATATGAGAACGCGAAGATGAATTGAAGTCTACTCACCCGCATCTCTTTGCCTAATTTTCTGAATCTTAGGACAAGATTCTGTTTAAGGGGGTAGGTTTGTCACACCCTAAAATTCTAACCTTCTGAATCTCAAGACAAGTAATTAAATTATATCAAAAAGCAATTTTAGAATATATTTAAAAGCCCAAGTAGTGAAGTAATAAAAGCAGAGAAAATTTTCAACAGAAATTGGCCCAGATAAAATTTTATAAAATACTTTGCTTAATCCTTTAGCTCCAGGGTTTTCTGGGAATTAATTGAGCAAGGGAAATATTTTTAATAAATGAAAGAGCATTTCAGCAATTTATTTACTGGAAAAAGCATTAGAAAATCCCTTCTCAGCTCAGCTCCTCTCTCTCTCCTCCCACGGCCCACTCAACCTCACTCTCCCCCAAGAGCACCGAGAGGCCCCTGGCCTGCAAGCAACTGCGCCTTCCCTCTCGTTGACAGGTGGGGCTCACCTATCAGCTACGTCTCCGAGGTCGGGGCGGAGTCCCTATTCCTGCCCGACTCTGCCGCCATGAATCTCGCCCAAATCTGATTGTTTCTCTCACGTTCTTCTCAAATAGGTTGAGGGGACATGCTTCCCCTATCCTCCTCCACCGAATCCCTAAGAAACCAGGGCAAAACGCGTCCGAACTAGGAGTTTTGGAGCTCTCTGACTCGGACCTGTAGCCCTAGAATCCCGCCGCCGTATCCCCACCGAACCCAAGCTGATCTCTTCCACTCCATGATATATATAGCACCCCTGGGCCTCCCTCTACCTCCTTCCGCCACCTATCGAGCTCTCCTAAGCTCTAGACGCCTAGCACTGTGCTCAATCCTCTCCGCCATTGATCTAGCCATCGCCGGCGCTCGCCGTCACCACTGTAGGACCAAGGAGGACTCTGGCTGCCCCTTCACTGCCGTCGTAGATCACCGGGGCACCGCCATCCACGACGACCCAAAGCTAGTCACTGTTCATCACCATTCGTGCTTCGGTGAGCTTCACCGTGATCCCCAATACCTCTCTGTGTCGTCTCCGTGCCTCACAGCACCATCGTTCGCCGTCGACCATTGGATCCCGTGCCGTCGCTGTCGGTCTGCCAACGTGGCTGCCACGTCGACACCATGCCAGCACCGCCTCAGCCCCCAGGCCTGACGTGTCTACCCAGTCAGCCCCGAGAGGTTCAATCCGATCGGGTTAATCTCGGCCATCGGATCGCTTTGATTTAACCCTAGCCGTCTGAACTAATCTCTAGTTTAATCCTAGCCATCCGAACCCATTCAAACCCTCGGTGCACCCAGTCTACGGTGCACCCGCCTCCGTTCTCTCTCTGACCAGTGGGTCCCGCGTGTCAGCGGCCGGCTCACTCCCTCTCCCTAGGGTAATGTCATAAATCATTTAATAATTTATTTAACACATGAAATATGCTGTTAACTTTGGAAATTCATAACTAATTCATCCTAACTCCATTGGGGGTAATTTAACTTGCATAATTCATTAAATCAAGATTACCATTAAAAATATAATATTGTACTGTTGATGTGTGTTTATGTACTTTTTCCCTCATTTTTGTGTGTTGCCTTTAGCCACCGATGTTCCGAAAGAGTCAGGGCCTTACGAAGAGAGTTCCTAAGCTTTCATAGAGCAGCAAGGCAAGTCACACATGTTCTAAACACCTTTGAGCATGTAGTACCAATGGTTTAAACCTATGGTTTGCTTCAAATATGCAGTTACTTTACAATGTCATTGATTTAAAGCTATTCACTTAATTATTACCAATGATATCGGACTCACATGAAATGATGGTTTAGTTCACTATCTAGGTCGTGTGTCTACACTTAATGGTCAATTAAAACTTGATTAAATGGTGGGTTGTGAGCACCTAGATTGAGGTTGATGCTAGTGGTGCTTATGACACTTAAGGACCGGTTCACGGACTACTTGTTGTGAAGCAATACTCGTACTAACCACAAGCTAGAATGGGTAATGGCGGGAACTGAAGTGTGACGAGTTCAATAGGAGGCACCAAGGCGTGTTGTGGTAGTCATAAGTCCACGCATGGCAGTCATAAGACAATAGTTTGGGCATTGGGCCGTCTCCCTACCTAGGAATCTGATCAACCCTACCGGAGACAGGTGGTCCAACGGGTGGCTCTCCTATTGTGCGAGTTACATGGAGGGTCCTATCACAACTCCTTTCCGAGGTACCATGGTGGTATTGAGACGCACAGTAACGTGTTGTGGAGTTATGTCATGTGGGTAAATTGGTACACCTCTGTCTAGAGTAAAACTATTCAAATAGCTGTACCCGCGGTTATGGGCAGGCCTAGCAATGTTTTTCGTGATTAGTCTCACCCTACTTCTTAATAATAATAAATGATGGAATTTTAATAGCTCCAGGTTGGGAGTGGTTGGACCTGTACTGCTTTGGAGAGCTATACAGTGTTGATTAATATTATTTAATGCTTAGTCAAATGCGTTATTAAATGTTGTTTATGCAAATGAGACCTATTATGCTTCCTTTGTACACTTGTGCACTTGCATCTTTGTTGTGTAGCTTACGAAGTATTTCATGTACTCACCTTACAATCAACAATCATCATCAGAGCAATATCTCAGTGACGAAGGATTCTTGTAGGACTGAGCGGAAGCCTAGTCAAGCGTATGTGGACTTGGAGTCATCGCATTATCTTTAGTTTATTCCGCTACTTATACTTTATCTTTTGAGTGGTGCCATTCGCCTCTGTATGAAATACAATCATTTTATGTAAGACCTTACTTTGGTATCAACTATGTTATTGGTGTGCCTTGGTTGATTCCTAGATGAGGATTTACGCACAATAAATCACCTGAATTTTGGATGAAAATTCTGGGTTTGACAGGTGCAGTCGAGGTGCAGTGGATGCTCCGGCGGTGGAGGTCCTCTCTCGAGGCGGTTGCGGTGGAGAGCTCCGGCGGTGGTGTGAAAACTTCTAGGGTTCAGCGTGGGACATGGAAATTATCCAAAGTCCCCCGTGAATCTATATATGGGGGCATATTTCCGTAGACGGACCTCCTAATCAACCACCTGTGAAGAGACTTTTTGCAAGCGAGCCTCGTAAACATCCGCCTGCGTAGAGTTTTTCTGCAGGTGGGCCTCCTAATCCTTCGCCTGCGAAAACATTTTTTGGAGGCAGGCTTCCTAAGCACCCACCTACGAAAAGTCAGCACGCTGTCACAGTTTTTGCAAAGAATTTATAATTAGGTTCTTCCAAAAATCATACATAAACTCCCAAATAATGGACTGTTTGCCATTTAATGACAATTCATATATAATTACTCTCTAGTTTTTACAAATTCATAGATAATTCCAATAGAGTCTACAATATAAATGGGATTACATAATTTAGCCTTTGACATTTTTCCCTTTGCCACCTTTTCGCATGTAGGGTTTCGAAGATTCATCAATGGTTGCTTCTACTTGCTTATTCTTGTTTCAAAAATCAAAGAAAAGTGGCATGGTGTCATACTGATTGCATTCGTTGACGTCTTTCACATCATCAACTCCTAGGATTCTCTGTTTTCCCGAAAGAACAAAGTCTTTCTTCAAATTAGCTGGGTCGGTTACATAAAACACCTGAGTGACGCGATTAGCTAGAACCCACGGGTCATCTTTGTGGCTTACATTTCCAAGGTAACAATGTAAGTCCGAAGTTGTCAACGAACACTCCATCTAGGTGCTTGACCCATTGGCATCGAAACAATGGTATCTGCATATTGAGTTCATAATCGAGTTCCCAGATTTCTTCTATGAACCCATAGTATGTGCTCTTTTACCCGGTTGCGTCGAGTGCCTCTACTCGAATGTCGCTGTTTTGGACTACACCCTTATTGTCCTTTGCTTTGGTATACTACTCAAACATCGTTGTTTTGGGCTACACCCTTCTTATCCTTGGCTTTGGTATAAAACGTGTACCCATTGTTATACACTTGCCACGAGGTGACTGTACTTGATGGGCCACAGGCCAACCTTTTCATAGTTTTCTCCTTAGTGGTTTCTCTATCTGGTAGGTTTTGTTCCTTCAAACATTCGGTGAAATGACGCTTGTGCACTTTCATGATCCAATCATCTGACTATTCGACATCTTGAACTCTTATCTGATTTAGGTGTTTCTCTATGTACGGCTCCACAATCACAAGCTGTTGCACGACACTGTAATGTGCTTCATGCACTGTTTTGTAATCATAATCGATGAATCTTTTCTTTCCTTTCGTCTCTCTTCCAGACAGTCTCCTCTCGTGTCGAGGTATCGGTAAACCAATTGCCTTTCCATCTTGTAAGTAATCAATGCAGCAACATGTCACGCCCTAAAAATTGCTTTAATTAAAAATTGTTTTTGGGTAAATCAAAATACAAGAATATGCTAGAAAATTTTTGTTTGAGAAACGTGTTTGAATAAAATTTTGAAATTTCCAATATTAAAAATCCCAAGTTGAAAATTTTAAATAAATGCTTGGATGCTTTTATATTCCCGGGGTTTTTGTTGGAATATTTTAAGTGTTTAAGTATTTATAATATTAAACTCTATCTGTTTCTTGGTGGCATTTATTTCTGGTAAATTCCCCACGATTTAATAAACTCTCTAAAATTTTTTTAGGAATTTTCGGAGCTCCAGAATTAATTTTAATGGGACAAAGATCATTTCTATAATTAGATAAATCTGTAATAAAACTCCTGTCTTTTCCCCTGTTTGGGTCGTTTTGGTTTAGTCCTTTGAAGCCTCCCCGTTCATCGTGAACTCTGACTCCCTTCTTTTAGGGTTTTGTGTCGCTCCCGGAACCCTAAAACCTCCTCGACGTTCCGATTCTCAAAATATACCGATATTTCAAGCGATCGAATGTTTCCTAAACTATTCACTCTCCCGTTCTCAACTCCCAAAATATTCCCCATATTTTGGACGTTCATTTATTCCGTTTCCCAAACTCCATGAAATATATTCCTCGAATATCCTAATTTCTCGGGTCGACGCAAAATCCCCTCCATTTTTCCCCAAGTTCCTGATTCCGTAAAAATTCCCAATTTTTCCTGATTCCGGAATATTCCTGTTAACTCCTTCCAATATTCTAGAAAATTCTCAAAATATTCTTATACTTGGAGAGTTCCAAAAATTCCGGCGAATTTCCTCGATTCCAAAGAAATATTTCGATTTCCAAAGGTGTTTCGACGCTTTTGTTCTTCCAAATATATATACGCCAACTTCGCAATCCTCCAAAATTCCAAACAATTCCCCAATTTCCGATATTCCTGATACTTCTCGAAGTTCTAAAATTTAAATTCTAAATTTGGAGAATCTCCGGAGAAATCCCCACCTTTTTCTCCTTCTTTTCTCTTTTCTTTATTTTTCCTTCCAATTTTCCCTTTCCCTTTTATTTTTCTCTCCTTTCTGGTTTCCTCCCTCCTATTTCTTCTTCTCAGCTCTCTCTGTTCTAGTCGCCAGCAAGCCGAGCCGTGCCATCGCCTGGGCCGAGCCCCTTGGCCTCGTTCTCCCCCGGCCTGCGCCAGCCCATCGCTACCCCCTTGGCCCGCGCCAAGCTCGCCTGCCTCTGCGCCTCCCCAGACCCGGTCCGCGCCCCGCTCCCCACGCCTGCCGCGTTTCTCGGCACATCGTGCCCACGTCGCTGTGACGACTGCGCCTCCTCCCTCCTGTAAATAGCGACGCTGCCGCCCTTCTACTCCACACGCCCAAAGTCGCCGCTGCCCGCACAGACGCCGCGCCGCCCCGCGTCGTCGTGCCGCCGCCCTGCTCGTCCTCAGCCCGCACCGCCACACGGCCTGCCATCGCCTGCGCCCGGCCGAGCCATGCTGCCACGCTCCCACGTCGCCTGTGCCTCCTCCCATCGCGCCGTCACCTGCGCGCTGCATCACCGCCGTCAGGGGTCGCAGCCGCCGCCGCTCGTACCCACGCCAACGTCGCCAGTTGGCCGCCGCTGTCGTCTCGTGCTACCACTGGTGAGCACCACGCCTCCCTGCCTATCCTCCCTTTTGTTGGTTGACGCCGTTGTCATTTGTCCCGGTGCCCAACTCCTCTTCCCTATCGCTGTCTTGTCACCATCGTCGCAGTGGACCTATTGTGTCCTACCACTGGTCGTTGTCGTTTTCACCGCCATGGGTGAGTTCCATCGGCTCCTCTGTCCCTCTCCCCTCGCTCAGCGCCGGCGTCATCGCCATCATTCACATCTAGCGCCACCGCCCCATCTCCTGCACGCGTCGCCCTCGCCCTGTGCGCCTGCCACGCCGCCCAACAGCCCGCCGCCGGTGAGCACTCCTTCGGCGTCGGTCCCTGTCTTCCTTCCCCAATCCACCAGCCATCGTCGGGTCTCGCCGTCCTCAGCACTGGCACCTCTGTTCTTCCCCCATCGTTATCGTCGGCATTACCGTTGCCATCTACACCTGCGCCTATTCCCCTCCTCTAATTTGGTGGCCATCAATCGTCGCCATCCTCCTCTGCTGCATTGCGTCGCCTAGCCGCGTCGGCCGTGCTGATAGCCGTCCTGCCTGCCGGATGCCGCCCTCTGTCCTCGCGGCCGAGTCACCGTCATCCTTGTCGTTTCGTCGCCGGTCGTAGCCCTCGTCGTCTGCTGTCGTCTGGTCATTGAACACCACTGTCCTGAGCCATCGTCGCCATCTCTGCGATCCAGTGCTGCTGGTGAGCCCTGTGTTCCCATCGGTGACGCCCTCTTCTTCCCATCTAGGCTGCTCTGCCGCGTCACGGTCGATCGCCGTCGTTGCCACCTCGCTAATAGGTCTTCGCCGTCACCTAGTCGTTTTTCCCCATGTTGCCATCGCGTCATCGGTCCTGCCATCATCGTCTCCCCCTCGGCGCCGCCGCCCGCTGTTCCCGGTCCCTGGTCGCACCGTTTCCCGTGCGCCACCGTCAACCATTACCATCGTCATCACTCTTCCCGGCCGTTGCGCCGGCGTGTCTCCTGTGCTGCACCTTGGATGGCCGAGCTCATTTTGGCCCCTCGGCGTGCCACTGTTGCACGGACCCCAACGTCTCTCCCTCCCCTGTGATCCCGACATATATGTATCCAAGCCATGTAATCTTCATAAACCGTTGATCGAATCTCGTCCGTCCGATCCTTTCGAGTCCAATTTGGGTCATTGGACCTCACTAATCCAGCCACCTCCACACGTCTAAATCCGATGCCACATCAATCCTAACCAGACCACTTCGTCTGCTACCTCAGCCCTGATTTCCTCGTCATCGATCTACCTCATCGCCATCTTACCTTTCGTGCCACATTGATATCCACCTCAGTAGTGATGTCGTTTCTCTGTCCACGGGGCAGACACCTCACTCTAGTCCACCACCTCACCTTCTCCCTCGGATCCATGAACCAGGTCCACTGTGAACCACCACCCTAACCAATGGCCCCCACAACCACACACAGCCAAAAATATTTATTTTAATCCCAAAATCCAGAGAATATTACAGGGAATATTCTTTTCCAATTCTTTTCGGAATTCTTTCTGAATTCGATATTCCAGAAGCCATATCTTTTCCATCCGAACGCCGAATTGACCCGTTCTTCTTCCTAATTTCATTTAAAATTATAATCTACTTGTTTGTATAATTTTGTATGTACTGTTTATTTGGAGTTTCTTAGGGTTTTTATTGTTTTGCGTGTAGTCACGTATAATCGCTGTTTCAGAGGACCGCGAAGTCTACGGAAGAGTTCGGAAGAGCAATAGAAGATGTTTGGTCGCAAGGCAAGTCACACATTCATCCTTGAGCATGTTGAACCTACTTTGTGAAATATTTTATTATTTATAAATAAATTGCATGTTTTGCTAATTACATGGAATATGGGATAACCTATCCACTTACTTGAGACCCTGTTTTTTTGTTATCCATTCCTTGATAACTTGGGGTGATAATTTGGCTAGCTTAGGTCTCATTGGATGACGTGGCTAGAGATAGGACCTGCTTAGCCATGCTTAGCAACATAGCTCACCTGGGAATTAAATATTATCTTTTTATTTGGTTCGACTCAATGTCGGAAAAATGGAACTTTGGATAGGCTGATATTGAATTACTAAAATTGGACCTAAATGGTGGGCTATGGGTGTATGGTTTTACTTGTTGCACCCATGGCAATTAAGGACCGGTTCGCGGGAACCACTTGGGCAACTACCCGTACTTTCCACAAGCCAGCGTGGGCAACAGCTGGGCTTGAAGCGTTTCTTCTCCCTCTCCTAGGCACCGAAGAAGAGGGTGGGCGGGATGGAGTTGGGTCGGCCCGGGGTAGGGTTGATCAGCTTCCGGATTCACCGTGGCGCAAGGGGGGTAGACTATCTAATATGGTATGCCCTGTCGGCAGGTGCAACCTCAGCGTGGTCTGGATGGTTAGGGAGAGGTTGCGTGAACAGTCCTGTCACAGCCTCTTGCGGGGTGTCGTGGTGACACATCGACGCACGGAAACGTGTGTGAGTCTGTGTCTTGTGGGTAAAGTTGTACGCCTCTGATCAGAGTAAATCTATTCAAATAGCCGCGCCCACGGTCATGGGCACATTGGCCAAGACTCACCGTGATTAGTCTCACCTTTAGATAATTAATTTGGCTTTATGAAACTTGTGTGTTGTGGAAGGTGTTGAGTCCGGTCGACGTGGTTGAGTTGACCAGGGGTGGCCGGTTAGCGTGGTGTAACGCTAATCGCTGGAGACTGGTGAGCGTGGTGTAACGCTCATCAGTGGCGCCTGGTGGACGTGGTGTAAAATTATATAGAGCTAAGAAAAAAACAACTATCTAGAGCCAAGAAAAAAAATCTAGATCTACATACATATACCAGAAAATGTACGCTTTTTTTGTTAGTTTAAAAACATATGACTTCACCAATGATGGAGGAGAAAACACATGCAAAAATGTTCCAAGATTTGTGGTCCAACTTTAGCTCTAAGATGCAAACAAAAAATTGTTGATCTTGAAAAATAAAGAACACCATGGCTAGCAAGATTGACCATATATTACACTCAAATTTAGAAGTACAAACTTGAAAAAGACACATGAGAAACAATGCTCTAACCTTAGAGAGTCAATGCGACCAAACAATTCAAGATCAAAACCTTCCCCCCACTATTTTGGTTTTTTCTCTTCTAGAGAGTCTCGGACAGAGTAAGGAAGCTTCGAAGAAGAAGATGGCAGAGTATTATATAGTGGGAACGATTTTCGTAGGTGGACCGCTTAACTACCCACCTATGAAAATTATTATCACAGGTAGAGCGCTACGCCGACCGCCTGCGAAAATCAATTTTCATAGGCGAAGTGCTAAGATGGACGCCTATGAAAACTTGTTTGATAGGTGGAGACCATAGACTACCATGCCACCCACCTAGGCTCACTGTATTTTACCTACTTCTACGGGAGGCTAACAGGAGGGGCCCACAACTAATGTGGCAAGCCCAATCTTCCCCAGCAAGCACTCGATAGCCATGCCAAGATGTGTGGCAGGCAATCGCCCCTTCACTCCGGATCGGCTCCAGGGGAGGCCCCAAGAACACAAGCGACCTGGCCCACTGGCCAGGGGGCGCAAGACCTAACATGGCTAATTCTATAATGACATTTCCCATAGGCTAGCAACTGTGGTATTCCTCCAAGAGCTATAAAGGGAGAGCCAAGGCTAGAAGGGAGAGGAAAAGAAAAAGGGGAGAGAAGAAAAGGGCAAGGAGGTTGGGAGCCTAAGTCTTGTACACGCCTCTCATAAACCACCAAGACACCAAGAACACAACAGGAGTAGAGTATTATGCCACCGTGCGGCCTGAACCTGTATAAACCACTTGTCTCATTTACTTGTTGATCCACCCACGCCAAATCGAATGCATTCACCCCCTGGCCGAATTCACAAAGGGGTCCTGTAGGATCCTTGCATATAGTGTGCACATAGCGACAGCCGCCTGTGGTAAACTTTTTTCATCCAAAAAATACTAGAATACGGTATTTACAAAACAACTTCTCCACTCGGCCAACATTCACATTTCACTAAACCTGCAGTCCACACAATGTACAACACAAACAAGAAGATGCACATACATATGAAAAAACAAATATATACATGCATATATTCTCGCCAGATCTGGATCTAGATCTACCTGCGCATGGCACACAAAAAAAGACCTCGCATGTGCAGCGACTGGCCGGCGAACCTACTTTGCTTGAGGCGTCATTCATTGTCGCCCATGGCAGGACCTCCCGACTTACGGATTTGGTCTCGCAGCAGGCGACTTCGAACGCCGCCGCAAGCCGAGCAGCAAGAAAAGGAAAGAGTACTAATGGGGCATAAGGCGAAAAAGCTAGCTATTAGCCGAGCGGGCGGAGATATTTATAGCAAAATTTTCATAGGCAGAGCCGTATGAGGCTTGCCTGTGAAGATCTGTACAACGGCTAGCTACTCCTACTAATATATATATATATATATATATATATATATATATCCAATGGCCAGCTAGTACTACTCTACCCATGCCCTCTTTGCGGCCAATTCGCCACCACGGCCTTAACCTCACCAAGCACCACTATGGCCTTGACCTCCCCATCCCTGGCCTCGCCTGCCCCGCCCCTGTCCTCAACCGCCTTGGCCCAGTTCGGGGCTCTCAGCCTCCTCCTCGACCTCCACGCGCTCCGGTGGAGGTGGTGGTGGCTCCACGATGTTGAGCTCGCTGTGATGCGTGCCACGGCTGCGTAGATCTCCGCACCCCTATCCTCGCCTCGGCAACCACCGTGCACACCTCCGCAGGGCAGTGCTCTCTCCACCTCCTCCTCAACCTCCACGCGCTCCGGTGGAGGTGGCAGTGGGGCTTCGTGATGTTGATCTCGCCGCCACACGCGCCGCGGCTGCGTCAACCTGTGGAGGCCATGGGCCTCGGGTACCTCATAACCAGCATATGGACCACTCAGATAGAGGATGGGCCTAGCCTTGTAATTAGAGATATGGTAACCCTCGGCAGACCTTGCCTTGTACAATAAGAAATATACAGTCCTAGCCGGGTACATTATATCTCTAAGGGAAGATCTCCTAGTCGGAATCCGGCGGGGACTCCTACCTTGTAACTCTGTCCCCCAGTATATAAGGGGAGGCGGGGCGCCCCTTGAGGGCACGGCCATATGGTTCATCAGAATCGCCACCATAATTTCTCAAAGGAATACATATAAACTGGACGTAGGGTATTACCTCACACTAAGGGCCTGAACCAGTATAAAAATCTCCTTGTGTTCCTTTGCAATCCACCGAGTTTCCATCCGCCGAGTAGCCCCATATATTTATTGCCGGTGTAAAACATCGACGCAACCTCCATGCCCCCGTCCTCAGCCTCAGCCACCGCCGCGTGCACCTCCGTGGGGTGGTGCGCTCTCTGCCTCATCCACGAGCTCCGCGCGCTCCAGTGGCAGTGGCATGTGCTCGACGAGGTAGTAGTCTGTCGCCGTCTGGGAGTCCTCCATCGCCGGTGAGTGGAGTGGAGAGAGAGCGGGGAGTGGCGAATGGGAGCGGAGACCAGCGGGATTTCCTATTTAAAGTGAAAAAATTGGGGAGGCGGTAATGGCGGATGCGACCACTGTCCGGGCGATGGCTCGAGTACCGATTTCAGCATGATGGACTGGAGGAAGATGAAAGGGTACAATTTAGGCAGACCACTTAACGGGCTGTTCGTGAAAACAATACTATACAGGGCAGTCCATCTAAGAGAGCCTAGGAAATTGAGTCAATCTTCGCAGACGGACCGCTTAAGTGACTGCATGTGTAAATGTGACTATCATAGGTAGACCTCTTAATTCTCCACCTGTGTAAATGAGCTAATTTTCGCAGGTGGTTATTGTAAATCTCCGTCTATGTTAATTCCTTTTCACAAGCGGGCTCAACCGTGTATGCTCTCCTCACTTAACGAAGGTAGCTAAAATTTTTGTTCTCCTGCGTTATCTTGGGAGGATGTTGGCGAAAATGGTTATTTTTAAGTAGTGAGATCACGGCTAGGACAGAAAGGGCAAGCGATCGACAGTAAGTACATAGAAAACGCGCCGACGTATGAAAACGCTGACTCGAACGAGCAAAGCGACGAACACGATTATTCGGTACGTCGTGGTAAGCCTAGCCGTCACAATCTCTGAACCTGATGTAACTGCCGACGAGCGCGAACGCCGGCGCGCCAAGTTTTACGTTTTCCCGCGACTTTCTTGGCGCGTACGCACGCGCGGACCTGCGGTTGCCGGAGCACGTGTGTCCCAGCCACAGTACTGTCTCTATCGACCGATCCGTGGATGGATGGACTGCTACACAGCAAGTCAGAAACTATTAGTACTGGACAAGGGACGTTTCAGACAGGTAGAGCTAGCAGGTGAAAACGCGATCTTTGTTTCTGAATCTGGAGCCACATATGTTGTCGTCTCTGATCGATAAGGCAGAACCAGAAGCTATGAAGAAGTAGGAACACGTGGAGCGACCATAGCTGCTGCTGCACCTTTCAGAGACAGATGGAGAGAGCTTATAAAAGGGAACATGCATGAATTGAAGCTGGCAGCAAGTTCAGAACGGAGAGATTTATAAGCTAATTAAGTCGTTGTCAGTTCAGAGCGATGGCTGACGCAGTGCTGGGAAGAGGGAGCCGAGAGGAGATCGTCCTCGTCGACATCGACGATGAACACGATGTGCCGGCGGTGCGGCGGCAGGACTCTCTGTATGTCGACGCGGCGAGGGCCGCCGGAGTAAACCACCGTGGAGGCCAGGTTTGTTTGGCGCAACTGCACCGTCCTTAGTTCATACACCATGCATGTTGGTTGGTCCTTCCTTAATTTCTGATCATGTAGTACATACTGCCCAATGTTTATGATCGATCGATCCCATGCATCCCATTATGTTGCTGCAGACTTTGGATGATCGCTTTTTTGTATTCATCAAATAATCTGTTGTGAACACTGAAACTAAGTGGGTTATGTTTGGATCCATGGATTTGAATTAAGTTTCTAGAATTAAAACTAGTTTTTTTACTACGACTTCTGGATAGTGACACAGATTTCATGTTGTTATCTGTACAGCAGAAACTCATTTCAAGAAAAACAAGTGGCAACCATTTTTTAAGAACTAAAAGGCAATTTTCGGGGTTAACAGGAAACTTGATTAGTTTTTGTACCCACCAGTAGGCAGTTAGTTGCACCACTCAGACAAGGTCGCTAGCTATCAGTTCCGCCATAATATATATTCAGTCTGGCAATATTGATCAGCATTAAATAATCAGAAAACGAAAAGTTTGGCCAAATTAACATGGTTTCCAGAAAATCATAGACCAGCAATCGGTAACATGCATGATGGTGTACATGTTGTACTACTACAGGAGAGCTGGGCGAGGACGCTGAGGCTTGCGTTCCAGTGCGTGGGGATACTGTACGGCGACATTGGGACATCGCCGCTGTTCGTCTACTCGAGCACCTTCAAGGACGGCGTCCGCCACCCGGACGACCTGCTCGGTGCTCTCTCCCTCATCATCTACAGCTTCGCCCTCTTCACCATCGTCAAGTACGTCTTCATCGCCCTCCACGCCAATGACGACGGCGACGGTAACTACTACGTACCTCACAATTCTACCCTTCTAGTCTACTCCACTAACTGCTACGACAGTGCGACGAGTTACCGTCTTCTAGAGTTGATAACGTACGTAAATACGTTGCATGACTTGACGTTGTAGTGGTAGTAACTGCTACTTGCACAGGGTATAGAGTGTTATTAGGTGACTTTTCTTTTTCTATATCGATTACTTTTTATAGTACCAATAGGTCAATCTAAATATACAAAAATTAATGTTTATTATTTTACGGTATAGAACAAAAGATATATATCTCTACTATTATAAAAATTAAAACAGTTGCCGCTCGTCCGCCTCTCGTGTGTCATCTCCTGCGCGATTTTCGCGGTTTCCTTTCGTTCGCCTCTCATGCGTCACTCGCGCGTCGTCTCCTGCGCGATTTTCGCACGTTGTCTCCTGCGATCACAAGAGCTGAGGCCCACGTCTACGTCGCGAGTCAATCAGCGCTGAGACGAATTTTTACTGTTACTAATTTAATTTTTTTTTTAATTTACAAAACTAATTTTCGGTTTGAATCATTTACAAAACTAGTCTCTTGCCGCCCTGGGCCACGGCGGGATTTAAAAACCGCCGTGGCCCAGGGCGGCGAATGGCATCCCCGTCACCGGGGCTAACGGCGCCGGCCGCCGTTAGCCCCGGGGACGCCACGTGGATTCGCCGCCCTGGGGGAGGGCGGCGAATGCATAGGACCGTCCGCACACCGATCGGACGGTCCGAATCCACGGCAAATTGTTGTAACGCGCGTTAACTACCTTAAAACGGTCATAACTTTCGCATACGGTCTCGGAATCGGGCAAATAAGTACTCTACGGACATCTACAGAAAATTTTACATCCGTTTCCCCCCGACGAAGTTTGTCCAAAAAATTTTTACGAAATTCGGCCGGGAAGATTGAGTTTTTGAGGTCCGAAGTTTCAGCACGGTTTTTAAAGCACACTCATAATTTTCTACAGGCCACATCTTACATCGGTTTGAGCTGCACCTTCACGAGATTTTGCTATTCTCGTTTTGCTAGTTGAGAAAAAAATATCAAAAAAAAGAAAAAAAAAATTTTGCAGGCGGCCCCCTGGATTCGGACGGTCCGATCCTTGTGCGGACCGTCCGTTTACTATACTAAAAACCGCCGTCCCCCAGGGCGGCGAATGCAATTTTGCATTCGGCCCCCTGGGGGCATTCGCCGCCCTCCCCCAGGGCGGCGAATCCACGTGGCCTCCCCGCGGCTAACGGCCGCCGGAGCCGTTAGCCCCGGGTGACGGGATGCCATTCGCCGCCCTGGGCCACGGCGGTTTTTAAATCCCGCCGTGGCCCAGGGCGGCAAGAGACTAGTTTTGTAAATGATTCAAACCGAAAATTAGTTTTGTAAATTAAAAAAAAATTAAATTAGTAACAGTAAAAATTCGCGCTGAGACCCACATGCGTGTGTGGCTGCGGCATTGAGCTCGACGAGTGGTGCCCCTCACGTGCTGGCTTTGTTTGGCCCATGATGTCGTGGCCTCTCATGCGTTGGCAGAGCCCGTGTCGCAGGTGTGCGAACTGTTTCGTGGGCCAAATTTGCACCTAAACCATCTCGGGAAGGAGAAAGAGTAGAGAACCATGGAGCAAGAGAAGTGAGCACCGTCCCTTTGCTTTCTTTTTTTTATTTGCTGAGATAGAGAATATATTTTCAGTTTAAAAAACTTTTGTTTATATATATTTCAATTTAAAATCCTATTACACTATTGTATTCATTAAAAATTCAAGTCCCATATTAATTATATTTTCTGTGTAAAAAACTTTTGTTTATATCAAGTTCTAACCCTTTACATGCCATCTACATAGTCATTAAAAATTTAATTTTATATCATATTAATTCTACTTCCTAGTTAAAAATATTGTATTTAAGATCGTCTTCTAACCTTTTTATGCGATCCTATTGTATCAATGTATAACCCAATAAAAATTAGGCCAGAATCTCTAACAATTTCTGTCTATATTATAAACCGTTGACGATTTATAGTTCCTCTCTCTTTTCATACCATCGCATCACTCATTCATATGTTGACCACTCTATCTCTTTTCTCCTCTTTCTCATCTTTTTTCCCGCTACAACGCACATGCGTTCTCTTCCCTCTGCTGTCGAATGACCACCCTATCTCATCTTCCATACTATTGCATTATTTGGCCATTTGCCTATCACGCTTTCTCTTTTCTTAATTTTTCCAGTGTTTTTTTCCGTAGCAACGTACGGGCATTTTTCTAGTTGTATTAAAAAATTGAGCGTCACTGTGGGTCCTTGTCAATATGAATAAAACATTTAGATAAACATAAAAAGCATATATCTATATTAAACTAAAGATTAACATTTGTAGTTATTGTATTAATATTTGTTCTTATTATATTAAAGTTGCAATTTTATATATACACTGTGCATATTTATGCTATGTGTTGTGTAAGTTTGGCTTTCATAAAGGAAAAGAAAAAAATAGGCAACTTAGCTTATAGTTACAAATTTTATATAATTATTGCATCCGTGAAAGAAGAAAATTATCATCTCGATTAGGATAAATAACTGCAAGATCACTGTTTCCGGGCATAGAAAAATGAATGTGTTATGTTGGAAAACTACAGAATGTTTACCTTTGTACAAATATGCAAGTATTTTTTTTCCAACAAATTATGCAGATTTTTAACATTTTCATCGTTTACATATATTCTCTTGCAATGCGCGAAATTTTTATTGAATTAGAATACTTTACGGCGATCTAATAATAGTAAAATATAAAAAGGAGGTTTTTTTAAAAAAGGATTCCGAGGTACGTAATACTATTGATAAGCTACTTGATATGTGCATGTTGCGTCCAAGCAAAGCGGATCATTAAGTTATATGCAACCATCTCATGGCCATTAATTTGTCCGGTTAGCATAAATGCCAGTGCCGTGTCTTCCATGTTTATTTTTCCAATTCCATGTCTCCCCTCTTAACTTTAAGCTAGCTAGGGCAATTTCAACCCATACACTATTAGATAGTTTCCATAGATGCCACCTTATCTAGATACTACGCATAGAAACTACGTTCCTAGTGGTTTCTTCGAAATAAATTCTTATCCAATCATTTCTCTTCTCTCTCATTTCTTCTCCCAATCCCATATTCTTCTTTCTTAGTTCTCATATAGAGGTGGTTTCTTGTATAAGAAATAGTTTCTCATCTTTTTACCTCTCTTCCTATTAACTCTTTTGCCACCTCAATTTTTTACTTACATGGCACCATATTTAATGTTATAAAAACTAGCTGAGGTGAAGGGTTAGGATTGCCCTTAGCTTAAATGCATTAATTGAACGTCACAAACATATCTGCATGGATTTTTTTTTCTCCCTGGTCCAAGTTACTCCAAGCTGGTAGTCTATACTAAGGCTCCCGGCTCCGTTCGAGAGTACCGGTTGAGGAGAAAAAATTTCTCATTTTCTGTTAGCATGCTTTCTGAACCACTAATCGGCACGTTTTTTCAAATAAATTTTATATAAAAGTTATTTTAAAAATTATATTAATCCATTTTTTAAGTTTAAAATAATTAATACTTAATTAATCATACGCTAATGGCTTACCTCGTTTTACGTAATCTTTTTCCTCTTGCCTCTTTCCTCATCTTCAAACTATCTCTAAGCATAGTCTATAGCCTATACATATATTTAGAAAATGAGTTACGAAATTTTACGCTAGAAAATATGATACTCGTAAAAGATCATAAAATTTCTCATATATTTTAAAATTAATAACCACATTTTGAAGCCCTCTTTAATTATTTATATTTCCATCGATTGATATGCGAATTTTGAGACTAAACAATATCTAGAACATTTAGCATCTTGAAAAGGCGTATTAGCTAGCTGTTAACTCCAAAAGCCGTACGTTGTTCAATGCATGTGTCAGGTGGAACGTTTGCACTTTACACGCTGATTTCTCGGCACGCCAAGGTGAGCTTGATCCCGAACCAGCAGGCGGAAGACGAGCTCATCTCCAAGTACAACACCGCAGGTAAGCCGCAGGCGGCGTTGAGCAGAGCTCGGTGGATGAAGGATCTTCTCGAGACCAACAGGGCTATCAAGATTTGGCTTTTCCTTCTCACCATCCTTGCCACCGCCATGGTCATCAGCGATGCCGTGCTCACACCCGCGATTTCAGGTGCTAACCCCGGCGCAGAGACCGACCGTATTTAATTGATTTCTTTCTCAAACTGGATAATATCTGATCGAAATGGTTAATTAATTATTTTTCATCTGAACTTTGCTCTCAATTATATTATTAATTACTTGTGAAAATGTTTTCAGTTCTATCTGCGGTTGGTGGGCTGAAAGAGAAAGCGCCGAATCTGACAACAGGTACAAAGGCAAACACAAATTACTACATTACATTAGCGCTGCCTAGTTAATTTACAGGTCTTCGCTTCATTGAATGCTTCGAGTTTATTGGTCATGACTATGGGCTCTACACCCCGATCCCTCGTTGTCGCGTATAAAAATTTCTACGGTAATAATTAGCCAACTTAAACGTATGTGACAAGTCACTATCAGAATTTAGAATTTTTGTAAGGGTTAAAATACCCTCACGAAAATAGGAATACCCTCACAAAAATATTTTCGTGACGGTCCACCCTCACAAAAATCTCCTCACGAATTAGAAGCCAGGAAAATGTCCTTTTCGCCCGAGCACGCTTAACTTCGGAGTTTTAACGAGATTCGGTGCTTTGGTGCAGGTATAATCACATGTGAAATACTTACGCTACCGGTTAGTCTAGTACTTTCTTGTCCGAGTGAGGTAGATGGCACTGTACGCTATTTTCGTGAGGGGAAAATCATTTTCGTGACGGTGCACCGTCACGAAAACAACTACTTTTCGTGACGGTGCGTCAAGCACCGTCACGAAATATATTTTCGTGACGGTTTTCGATGCACCGTCACGAAAATTGTGATTTTCGTGAGGGTGCATCAAAACCCTCACGAAAATTCATCACCCTCATAAAAATAGCGTTTTCTGGTAGTGAGTTATACTTTTGGTGTTGTGGTGGAATTGTGTGTATATGACTTCATTCAATTGTTAAGGTTTAAATCACGAAGCCCACAAGTAAATATCTGTACATATATAGTTTGTACAGAGGTTAATTAGAAGTTACTTTTTTATAAAAAAATAAATGTGCAGTAGATCAAAAGGCTTTGTAAAATATTGACAGTACCACGCTATTACTTCGATTTTCTCTGGTAGATCAAATTTTGGAAAAGAACACGAAGATTATATTCATGTCAAAAAATTGGAGAATGATGTCTTTTTCACACGCTTCTATTATTGATGTTGAGGTGTCGACTTCTTCGACTGCCTGACTTTGAGCAAACTGTCATTGTTAGCAATTAATAGGACAGCCTAAGTATGTGGCCGGTGTGGACGGTATTTCTTGTATCAAAACCGTTAGCCTGATTTAATGTTCGATTATTATTGTTGACGTCATTCAATCAAATTCACAGTTGATATATTCATGGCCTGGTTTAACTGATCACCACCAACTTCGACATATGTGTATGGACGTACACAGCTAATAGGAACAGCACTGTACTAGTATTGTACACGCCAATGGCACTTACACCACATGTATATTTCTTTATCAATTTTTTGATGGCGGCGAAGCTGTACAGTTGATGACTTTTCCTGAACTAGTCACCTTCAAGCCCTCTCCCTCTTTCTTTTTCCTTGAAATACTCTTGATTGAGTCACCTTCAAGGCCTCTACATACACACTGGTTGACGTTTGCCATGCGCTAGAACCCGGGCCATACGAGTTTACTTAGATAGAAAGCATGATATCACTTAGTATATGTAAAAAGGTGCATTTCATGATAATTAATGACAAATGAGCTGTTTCTGACTCTTCCAACAGATGAAATTGTGTGGATCACCGTGGCAACTTTAGTAGTCTTGTTTGCGATCCAGCGATTCGGCACTGATAAAATTGGGTACTTGTTTGCCCCCATCATACTCCTGTGGTTGCTCCTCATTGGGGGGGTTGGGATCTACAACACTATCAAGTTTGACACCCGTGTACTGAGGGCGTTCAATATAAAATACGTTATTGACTATTTCCGAAGGAACAAGAAGGATGGATGGATCTCTCTGAGTGGAATACTCCTATGCTTCACAGGTATCAATCGTAATAGTAGAGTGATTTTACGGTTCTTAAAAGGTATCAGCAGATACTAATTTTTTTAATATAAAATTTGGTGTCTCCTAGTACCTTAATTCAATAATATGGTATCTATTGGTGCCTCCTAATGAATCATAAAAATTCTCATAAAAGAAAACATGAGAGTTACCAATTATCTATCCTGCAAAAAAATCCATTATCTGAAAATAATATGGTAAAAAATGAAAAAAATATTTGATGAATTTGAGAACTCCTGCAGGAAACAATCATATATGTCAACAAGATATTTCTGTTTACTGAAAAGAAACATGTTGTGTCAAATTAATGTGACAGGTACAGAAGCCTTGTTTTCTGATTTAGGATATTTCAGCATTAGATCAATTCAGGTATGTACGTTCAGATATATTATATAGATTATATGGTGGATTAATCAAACTGCAATTAATTTGTTTCTTTCTGCTTCAGCTAAGCTTCAGCTTTGGTCTAGTCCCTTCAGTGTTGCTCGCTTACATTGGGCAAGCGGCATACTTGAGAGAACATCCAGAGCACATAGCCAACACTTTTTACAGATCAACTCCAAGTATGTGCAGAATCATCATCATACTTCAAATAGTGATATATGCATCTGACTGTTTGAACTGAAGTCAATTTGTTTTCCGCATGTGAAAAATTCCAGACGTGATGTTTTGGCCTACGTTCATCCTGGCAGTTGCTGCATCCATCATTGGAAGTCAAGCCATGATATCCTGCGCCTTCGCTACCATTTCGCATTTGCAGACACTCGACTGCTTTCCCAGAGTTAAGATACTTCACACGTCAAGGCAATATTCAGGACAATTGTATATTCCAGAAGTGAACTTCTTGCTTTGTGTGGGTGCTTGCCTTGTAACAATTGGTTTCAAGACAACCGTCATTATTGGAGAAGCCCACGGTAAGATTTTTTAATGTTTTAATTGTAGTTAAATTTAGTGATCCAATCAAATTATCCAATGCATACATCCGTGTCTACATGCACATATATATGTAACTTATGCTGCCCATTCTTTCATGTAGCAATATGTGTGGTCCTTGTGATGATCATCACAACCCTCCTATTGACAATAGTGATGCTCCTAGTATGGAAGGTCAGCATCTGGTACGTTGCACTCTTCTTCGTTGTCTTCATGTCATCAGAATCAATCTACCTATCGGCAGTCCTGTACCAGTTTGTGCATGGAGAGTACGTACCTGTGGCTATATCAGTAGTGCTCACGATTGTGATGATTGTCTGGCACTACGTGCATGTGAAGAGGTATGAATTTGAGCTCGAGCACACCGTGCCACGTGACAAGGTGAAAAAGCTCTTAGAACGGCATGACATACAAAGGGTTCCTGGGGTGGGGCTCTTCTACACTGATTTGGTGCAAGGAATACCCCCAGTGTTTCCTCACCTCATTGAGAAGATTCCTTCCATCCACTCTGTGCTTATCTTTGTCTCAATCAAGCACTTGCCGATTCCATCGGTTGATAAGTCGGAGCGCTTCATCTTTCGACATGTTGACAAAGAGGAGTACAAGGTGTTCCAATGTGTCGCACGCTATGGTTACCGAGATCCCTTGGAGGAGGCCAAGGACTTTGTTGATGCACTTACTGAGAACCTCCAGTACTACATACGAGATGTTAACTTCTATGCTACGGGTGGGGAGCAGATATTTAGGACTACCAGCTACGCCAGTTCTATTGCTGAGAGTTTTGCCAGCTATGACAAACACTCTGGGCATGCAGTCTATGCAGAGGAGATGCTTACACCGGCTGAATCCTTCTCTGAGCATGCAAAGCAATTTAGCGGTAGGAGCAAGCATTTCAAACAATTTCAGGTAACAAATTGATCACGAAATTCTTTTTTTTTTCCTATCAAGAAGCATACATGAACTCCTGAATTATGACAAATTTATAATATGTCGGTTTACTTTTCAAGGCTATCCAATTTTAGTAACTATTAGTTGCACTCATGTTGATTTGAAAATGGGTACCAGGTTCAGAATATGAATATGGAAAAGATGGAGAAGATCCAGCAGGAGCAGCAGGCTATCCTTAGAGAGATGGAGAATGGCGTGGTGTACATACTTGGTGAGAGCGACATGGTGGCAAGACCTCACTCCTCACTTCTCAACAAGATCATTGTCAACTACGTCTATTCTTTTCTTAGAAAAAACTGTAGAAATGGCGAGAAAATGTTGTCTATTCCTCGTAGTCAAGTTCTAAAGGTTGGAATCTCATACGAGATATAAGCATATGTATAAGACGTAGATAGTTGTTGATATTGTTCACATAACTATGTTCTAATGGTTGTTTCAATGCTCAAGTGAATCGAAGGGGAATGATGGGCTGTAATTTCTAAACAGCGTTAAACTGATAAAATTGTGTATTTATTCAGAGCTGCCGAAGGTACTTGTGTCATTTTGTATGAAGAAAAGAAAAAAGGTGCAAACAAAACAGAGCATGTCGGGATGGTCCAGAGCTACCATGTCCATGTGTCTTGCATTTTGGTAGGCTCTGAGTTTCTCAACTCATGATCTAATTGCTTACCTAACACATGATCACCAAATCTAAACTAATGCAGAATATGGTGTACTAAGCGGTGTCAATTGAAGCCATGAGTGCCTTCATCCTTTCCTTCTTTTTCTGCTTCGTGATGTCGATGTTGTTGGAGAATCTCAGGTGTGAGATCGCTTCTTAGATATCGGTGTAGATGAGGGACCTCAGGTGTGAGATCGCCTACTTGAAGGCGATCGTCCTTCATGCGACCGCAGGCATTGCAGGCGTCCGACTCCGGGCTGCATCACCTATAGGCAAAGAGTCGCACTTTGGTTCCCCTTCCAACGCTTAGTTAGGATCAGTAGTTTTTGGGTTTTAGGGAGAGAGCAAGAGGTGGAGAGATGTCATCCTCCAATGGGTCTTTATAGCGCTGCGGGGAAACGTGGGTAACTCCAATTACTCTGTGATCACGCCTCGGATCATGGCGCCCTTTCCTTAAATTGCTTGTGCATGTTGATAGGGTGGATTAGGCCTCCATGCAATGAAGTCTCCTGGTTGTTAGCCGAAAGATCAACCAATATGAATTAGTATAGGCTAGTCCATAGGTATGGTCCGAAGAAGCTACCCATGTTCCCCCATGTTAGCTTCACAACGTTAAGATGAAGACATGACCCACCATCTAGCAATATTGGGATAACACTTATTGTTGCTGGTGCAAGGTTAGTCTTTAAGCAATATAACAGTTACGTTGTAACTTCTAGGCCACACTCAATATATAATATATAGAATGTGGGGGTATGGCTTGCTGCCAAACAAACTAGAGTGTACTCATATGGCTTTTATTAAATTATGTGGGTAAAGTGAATAACCTCTCAGAGTATAAAACTAATTAATTAGCCATGCTCATGGTCATAAATGACTCGGTGAAGTATCATAAATATAGAATTTGTTTTAAAATGTTTGACGAAATCGGTATAGTGAAAAATAATGAATTTTGCCGGATGTAGGATAAGAATAAGAAGTAATGTTTGCTGCCATCGAGGACAGTGAGGATGATATTAAGATGATATTACAATGTTATTATGAAGCTATTACGATGTTGTAATTATTTCCTTGTATGTTTTTGTAATGTACCCAAAATTTTAATCTAGAAGTTTAATTGTACTAAAGATGTTAAAATGCATTTTTGAAGTTTTCTTCCATGAATTTGGCACATAACAATGGAAATTTAAGAGACCAAGTCAAACTAGTCCTAGATACAAAAAGTATTAGCCTATACAAAGTCAAACCACCTGTAGTAAAATGGTGAAAACAGCAGAATCCCTGACATGGACTGAGGAAACTGCAATAAAAGTTTCACTTGCGCAAGATAAACCTAGAATGCCTTAAAAGAATATAGCAAACTCCCTGATTCTTTTGAGAAAATTAATTAAACCTGTTACTTTTATTACTATGGTCACATTCTAAAAATAAATTTATAAATACTTCAAAATTATGTACTAGCTGATTCATGTGTGTATTTTCTATTAGTTGATTTGTTTTAGCTGTCCTTGTATTTTTCTTGCACAGCATAATTGCATTTCATATGCATTAAATCGAGTAAGACAATTTCCATAATTAATATGTGTTACCAAAAATTTTGGAAAAATTTTCAAAAATACTAGACACTATAAGTAGCTCACTGTAAAATTTGCTCAATTTTATCAGTTGGTTTGGAACTTAAATAAAATGGTCAAAGTTTCAAAAACTGGATTAAAACTATACTATTTATCCTATTTCACATTTTTGCCACAATTAAACCCGAACTCCTATGACTTTGATTCTTGGCCAATAGGCCAACCATGAAACCCTCTACACACAGTAATTTTTCCATATTTTGTAGATAGAAAGTAACTACATAAAATTGAATGGTCAAATGAGCAAAATGTTTCGACATCTATACTTCGCCTCTACCTAAATATCCCACTCTCCTTCCTTACAAGTGGGTCCCAGGAACCATGGGCATCACATGCAAACCTCACACACCAGCTCCACCGCCTAGCCCCTACGCCAGCTCGTGCTTGCACGCCGCCGCACGGCAGAGGACACCGACGTGTGGGCGAGAATATGTCAATGCCAGCTTCATCCTTATCTTCCCCCCTAGAATGGTCGCCTAGAATCCAATTTTATTTCAATCTAAGCAAATAAAGAGAAGAAGCTTCACCAGTCTTCTTCTTCTCCTTTTCCATCGCTAGCCACTGAGGAGTCAAATCATGACCGCCAATGACTCGACGTCCTCTCCATCTTTTCCCCCCTTCCTCTGATCTTATCCAATTCGATGCAGTGAGCTGCCCAAGAGCATGCACCAGAGTGCAGCCATGACCGTCGCTGGCGTTCCAGCCAGCACCGGCCAACCCTCGCTTCACTAGGACCACCTTGCTGCCAGCAACAACATACCCAACATATCTCGACCAAAGGTGAATCAAGCTCAGAGAACAGGACTTTCTATCACACCCAGAAATTCCATCCGAAATTTGGGTGATTTAATTGTGTGTAAATTCTCGTCCAGAAATCAACCAAGACACATAAATGACATAATTGATATCAAAGTAACTGTCATACAAATGCAAGTATAATTATTACTGAGGCGAATGGCACCTCTCAAATAAATAAATGTCTTAACAGCAGAAAAATAACTAGCGACAGGCATGATGGCTCCACTCCACAGGCACTTGACCAGGGTCCCACCTAGTCATCCAAGAATCCTTCATCGTTGTAGTACTCCTCTGATGATTATTGATTGCAAGGTGAATACATGGAATACTGCGCAAGCCACACAACAAAGATGCAAGTGCACAGGTATATGAAGAAATGCATTATAGGGCTCATTTGCATAAATAACATTTAATAAGAACATTTAAGAGAGTAGTAAAACAAGTAATCATTAAACAAGATTAATCACCACCGTACAACCCTCCAAGGTAGTACGTGCCCAATCACTCCCAACCTGGAGCTAATCCAATACATGTCCAAATTAATTTATTATAAGTGAGACTAATCACGAAAAACATTGCTAGGCCGCTCATTAACTGTAGGCACGGCTATTTGAACAGTTTTACTCTGGCCAGAGGTGTACCAATTTACCCACACAACACAACCCCATAACACGTTGCCGTGCTCCTCAATACCACCACGGTATCTCGGAAAGAAGTTGTGACAGGACCATTCATGTAACTCACACAATAAGAGTGCCTCCCGCTAAGCCTCCAGTCTCCGGTAGGGGTGATTAAGTGCCTTCCCGTGAGATTGCTCAATGCCCGAATTCATGGACTTACCCATTCTAGCTTGTGGTTAGTACGGGTATTGCTTCGTAAAGATAGCTCACAAACCGGTCCTGTGCTCACAACCCACTATTTAGTCAAGTTTTAATCAACCCACTAGCATCAACAACAATCCATGTGCTCATATACCCACCATTTAGTCAAGTTTTAGTTGACCAATTTAATTAACCACACACGACCTCGGCCATGAACTAAACCATCATTTCGTGTCATCCATATGCCATAATTAATAATTAAGTGATAATCCCATTAGTTCCACTATAATTTCTAAGCGTGGCTAAACATGGTCCTATAGTTATTCTAGCTAATCAATCGGTTTGTAGAACCCCAACTTTATGTGCTAAACATTCATATGTAATTCAGATTGTGTTTTCTTTGTTCTTGCAAATTTCTTCGATTGTTTGCATGAGCAAAACCTTCGTGGTTAGGTTGATTGCGTGAGAGCGTGGCTGATAACAACAAGATGCGTGGGTGTAACGAGTGCGAGGTGATGATCTACTGATCGGAAGCCTCAAAATGTGAACGTCCACACGTCGCCAAATCAAAAGGTCAGGCACCTAGTCTCGCATCAAGTGGTATCAGAGCACAGGTTGCTCGATAGGTATTATCTGTTCCCATCTATCCATCTTTATTTTCTTTTACCTAGAGTCCAGAAAAACCAAAAAAAAGGCATCGTATTCATTGTAGTCCTTTTTTCCGCTGTCCAAACCCCTTTGTGCCTTCACAAGTTTAATTTCAGTTTTGCTTTGTTGAGTTTGAATCCTAGATCGAGTCTGGTCGCTGGTTAAGAGTCGCGTTCGTGGTATCTAGTTTGAGCAGTTGCATTGCGCGAGAGCCTACCTTGAGAGACCGGGTTCCACTCGGTTTCGTCTTGCGACCGCCTTGTGCTAATAACCCGCTTCACAAGCCGTGTAGATAAGTCGCAAGCTGTCTTATGTTAATCGCCCTGCATCGCTAGCCTCCTTATCAGCCGCGCTTAACCTATCTTCAAATTTTTTGCCCTAGCCGAATATACGAGTTGTGTGGCAGAGAGACTTGTTCTACGTCTCCTCCCGTAAAACAACCATAACTTTTGCATACGGACTCGAAATTTTCGGCCGATCTAAAATTGCGAAATTTGGCATGCAAGATTGAGTTTTCGAGCCCCGAAGTTCCTGCACGCTTTTCAGAGCCCCTGCTTGTTTTTCTAGGGCCACTCCATGCATTATATCGAGGTGCCAATTTTTGTGGTTGCTTCTTATGTACTCCTAGTTGAGAAAAAATATCAAAAAAAGGAAGAAAGAGAAGAGAAAAAAGGGAAAAAACAAAAAAAGAAAAGGATAGAGAGAAGGGGAGAGCGTGTGGTTCTCTGTTCTGGGTCTTGTGTATCTATAGCTTTGCGTCCTAGTTTCCTTTGTTCCTTACTCTTACTTGGTTATGCTAGTCCTAGGAATGTGTCTTGGCCAGCGATTGTGACAAGTATTTAGGCTTCTTATTCAGCTTTGCTATTCTGTTATTGAATTTTGCTAACCCTTGCTACAATACACTGCCTTCCGAGATCCACACACTTCTAGTCAGTACAGATTGATCCTCACAATCGCACCCCTGCCGTCTTCAAACATCCCACCTCTCCGAGTTGTACCGCCTGCTTCAATTGGTAAGATTTTTGTAAGAGCAAGGTAAGACACTTAAGAGTGTGTTCTATCGCCTAGTAGTTGATAGGGATCATACTTTTGTGTTGTTTGTTTTCTATTTTCTACTAACCATGGCAGGTGAGGTGAATGATTTTGCTGATTGTGCTTTAAAGGAGGAGATCACTAAGTTGGATCAGAAAATTGAGAAAAATGTGGCTGCCATGAATGCTATGCGGGAAGACCTCCAGGCTATAGTGGGGAGCATTACCACCCTCACTAACAGCATCGAGCAGTTGGCAGCAAACCGTCACCCACCACCACTTGTTGATGATGATGGAGGTAATGAAGAAGAGGAAGCCGACAATAGTGACGCACGCGTTGCATTTCGTGACGAGCGCCTACGACAACGGCTGCGATTCAACCGGCAAGGTATGGGACGTAACCGCCACCAAGGGCAAGATAATGATGATCCTTTTGCTAAAGTCAAATTTACCTTGCCTTCCTTTTCTGGAAAATATGACCCTAAGGCTTATTTAGATTGGGAGATGACAGTAGAGCAAAAATTTAATTCCCATCTAGTTCCTGAAATTCATAGGGTTAGACAAGCAACTAGTGAGTTCAAGGATTTTGTTATTATTTGGTAGAGTGAGCTAGTTAAATCTGGCCTAGAACCTGACACATGGGATAGACTAAAGTGAGCTATGCGGGGTAGATTTATTCCTCCATCTTTCAAACGAGATTTGCGAAAAAGTTACAATGCTTAGACCAAGGTGATAGGTCTGTAGAAGAATACTTTCAGGAACTACAAATAGGCATATTGCGTTGCGAGGTACAGGAGGATGAGGAGGATAAGATGGCTCGGTTCTATGGGAGATTGAGACGTGAAATTCAGAATATAATTGCCTATAAAGAATACAATTCTATTAACCAGTTGTTCTATCTATCTATGTTAGCTAAATAGGAATTGTAGGGAAGGCAACCAATGAAAAGGAACAATTGGGGCATCACGTCTACATTGAGGCCTTCCTTTGGGCCCGGAAAAAGTACCCCCACCACTACCCGGACTGCTACACCCTCCACCAATCGGGCGCGATCAGAGGTATCGGCGTCAACATCCCGTGCTACCGAGGTAAGTAAATCTGTTCGTTCACAGGCACCCGCAAAAAGTGCATCATCCGTTGCTTCCACGGGGCGAACAAGAGATATCCAATGCTTCAAGTGCAAAGGGATGGGGCATGTGCAACATGATTGCCCGAACCAGAGAGTTCTCATTGCTACAAATGATGGTGGCTACACTAGTGCCAGTGATCTTGAAGAAGAAATGGTAGATACCACTAACCAAACAGGAGATGAAGACCACAACGATGACGGTGTGGAGCAAATAGGTGCTGCTGATACAAGCAAGTACTTGAGCATTGTAGCACAACGGGTGCTGTCGGCGAAACAGGAATGGGGGTCCCACATTCTCTGGAGACGCGTGGATCTTCCCCCACGTCAGCTCCCCCAGGGCCCTTTCTCAGCACAAGTGGCAGCGGGCCATTAGGAATTATCCCGTTAAATGCTTGGGGGCTGGACGCTGCCCGGGCCCGGAAGCGCCATCCCCGGGTGCTGCCCCTGGATACGGGACCCGGGGTCTCGGTGTCTCGCGCGCGCGGAGGGCCCGACGAACTCTCCGCCCCGGAGCACGAGACCGGCTTGAGCGGATCAGCTCCCAACTACCCGCATTAATGGAGAAGCCACGGCGGACCTCCCACCTGTCTCCCGGCTGGACAAGCGTGCGCTGTCATAATGACCCCCTGTCGGCTGGGTCCCAATACAGCTGAGGGCTCCGGTTTTCCACGGCCTGGCAGACGACGAGACGGGCCAACCCGACAGCATCGTCACTGTCTGGCCGCCCGCAGCTGGCAAGAGATGCGGCATCTAGCCGCCCGCGGCTGACGTGGGAGGCGGCATCTAGCCCCCCACGGCTGACATGGGAGGCGACGACCGTGACGTGCTAAGCCAACAGCATCTTCACGGCCAGCCTCCGTGGCTACCGACAGCTGGGCGACGATGAGACGCACCTCCCAGACGACTCAGCAGACGGCCGGGGCGCGGAGGTCCATGACAAGACGTAGCATACCTAAATCTCTCTCTCTCAGGGATAGGGCGCAGGGGACTCGATTTTTGACAGATAAAAGGAGGATCCACGCCGGACGGAGGGGACAGAGAATATCTGGCTGGAGCACACTCTAGTTACGGTTCTTCCTCTTCAGCTCCGGCCTCGAGCTAAGCTGACCTTGTAACACCGCGAATATATTCATCTCCAGATAGCATCCACACAGGAGTAGGGTATTACGCCCCCGTGTGGCCCGAACCTGTTTACTTCCTTGTGTCTTTCTTGTGCGCCGATTCTCCGACCATTGATCTTCTTCCACGCTGACGCCGACTCCGCCTGAGAACCACTCCCCTGGCCGAATCTCAAAGGGGGGTCTCTTGACTTCCCGCCGTCGGAGTTTCATCCTCCGACAGGTGCTAAGTGCTCAAATGGAGAAGGAAGAGCAAAATCAGCGCCATAACTTGTTTCAATCCAGGTTTGTGGTCAATAATAAGGCATGTCGTGTTGTCATTGATAGTGGGAGCTGTAGCAATTTTGCTAGTTCTGATTTGGTTGAGAAGCTTGGTTTGCCTGCACAACCACATCCACGGCCTTACTACATCCAATGGTTCAACTCTTGTGGTAAGTTAAAGGTAAGCAAAATTGTGAGGGTACAATTTTTCGTTGGAAATTACCATGATAGTGCAAACTTTGATGTTGTGCCTATGTAAGCATGTTCTTTGCTGTTGGGTAGGCCTTGGGAATATGATAGGGATATGTTGTACCGTGGTAGAACTAACACTTACACCTTCACACACAATGGTAAGAAGATAGAGTTGCTACCAATGACTCCTGCTGAAATTCTGAAAGATGATGTAGCACGTGATGAAAATGAGAGGAAATTCAAAGAATCTAAGTCTGAAAATAAGCAAGTAGCTAAAGATGTTTTTCCACCAAAGAAGGAGAAAAAGGACCCACATGCTAGGAACGATACACTTAGGTTGAAAGGTGCTTCCATGTTAGCTACTAAATATAAAATTTCTGAGTTAATTGCACATGAGTCTATTTGCTATGCTTTGATTTGCAAAGATACTTTCTTTACACTTGAGGATTTTCCTCCATCTTTGCCACGTGCAATTGCCAACCTTTTGCAGGAGTTTGTTGATGTATTTCCAAATGAAATACCCCCAGGGCAGCCACCTATGAGAGGAATTGAGCATCAAATTGATTTGACCCCAAGAGCTGCATTGCCAAACCGTGCGCCGTACAGGACCAATCCCGAAGAGACTAAGGAAATTCAGCGTCAAGTGCAAGACTTGCTTGAAAAAGGGTATGTATGTGAGAGTCTTAGTTCTTGTGCTGTTCCTGTTATTTTGGTGCCTAAGAAAGATGGGTCATGGCGCATGTGTGTGGATTGTAGAGACATTAACAACATAACTATTAGATATCGTTATCCTATTCCTAGGTTAGATGATATGCTTGATGAATTAAGTGGCTCTGTTGTGTTCTCTAAAGTAGACTTGCGTAGTGGATACCACCATATTAGAATGAAATTAGGTGATGAATGGAAGACTGTGTTTAAAACAAAATTTGGTTTGTATGAGTGGTAAGTTATGTCTTTGGGTTTAACAAATGCCCCTTCTACTTTTATGTGACTCATGAATGAAGTTTTATGTACTTTCATTGGTAGATTTGTGGTAGTTTATTTTGATGATATACTGATTTATAGCAAGTCTTTAGATGAACATAAGGAACATTTACGTGCTATTTTTATTGCTTTGAGAGATGCACACTTGTTCGGTAATCTCGAGAAGTGCGCTTTTTGCACGGAACGAGTTTCGTTTCTTGGTTATGTTGTGACTCCACAGGGAATTGAAGTTGATGAGACCAAGATTGAAGCGATCAAGAGTTGGCCGACTCCTAAATCGGTTACACAGGTGCAGAGTTTTCTCGGTCTAGCTGGATTCTACTATGGCTTTGTGAGAGATTTCAGCACCATTGCCGCACCCATGAATGAGCTAACAAGGAAATGCGTTCCATTTCGATGGGGACAAGCACAAGAAGACGCCTTCAATTTGCTCAAAAAGAAGTTGACTCATGCACCGCTACTCCAACTCCCTGATTTTGGTAAGGTTTTCGAACTTGAATGTGATGCAAGCGGAATTGGGATTGGAGGTGTTCTTATTCAAGAGGGTAAGCCTATTGCATAATTTAGTGAGAAGTTGTCTGGGCCTAGTTTGAACTATTCAACCTATGATAAAGAATTGTATGCTTTGGTTTGAACTTTAGAGACTTGGCAACATTATTTATGGCCGAAGGAATTTATTATACATTCTGATCATGAGTCTCTAAAACATATTAGAAGTCAAGCAAAATTGAATAAAAGACATGCTAAGTCGGTAGAATTTATTGAATCTTTTCCTTACGTCATCAAACATAAGAAAGGGAAGGATAATGTGATTGCTGATGCTTTGTCTAGACTCTATACCATGTTGTCTCAACTTGATTGTTGTATATTTAGGCTTGAATCGACTAAGGGACAATATGAACTTGATGTTGATTTTAAAGACGTGTTCTTGAATTGTAAAGAGGGGCGTACATGGAATAAATTTGTGCTTAATGATGGATTCTTGTTTAGAGCTAACCGCCTATGCATTCCAGTTGGATCTGTTCGTCTTTTGTTGCTGCAGGAGGCCCATGGAGGAGGTTTGATGGGTCATTTTGACGCTAAGAAGACGGAGGAAGTTTTGGCCACACACTTCTTTTGGCCAAAGATGAGGCGAGATGTAGAGCATTTTGTGGCTCGCTACACCACATGTCTCGTTTGAATCCACATGGTTTGTATATGCCTCTTCCTGTTCCTTCTATTCCTTGGGTAGACATATCTATGGATTTTGTTTTGGGATTGCTTAGGACAAAGAGGGGGAGGGATAGCATTTTTGTTGTAGTGGATCGATTTTCTAAGATGGCATACTTTATTCCTTGTCATAAAAGCGATGATACCGTTCATATTGCTGACCTCTTTTTCAAAGAGATTGTTTGCTTGCATGGTATGCCTTCTACTGTTGTTTCAGATCGTGACACTAAATTCTTGAGTCACTTTTGGCATACACTTTGGAATAAATTGGGTATAAAGCTGCTATTTTCTACAACATGTCACCCACAAACTGATAGACAGACCGAGGTCGTGAATAGAACATTATCTACTATGTTGCGAGCAATTTTGAAGAAGAATTTGAAGATGTGGGAAGAGTGTTTGCCGCATGTTGAATTTGCATACAATCGGGCAGAACACTCCACCACCAAGGTAAGTTCTTTCCAGGTAGTGTACGGATTTAATCCCCGTGCTCCTATTGATCTTTTGCCTTTACCTACTACTGAGCGGACACATAATAATGTTAAGCAGCGTGCTGATTTTATTTTGAAAATGCATGCAACAACTAAAGAACATATTGAAAAGATGAATGAAAAGTATAGAATTGCTGGTAGTAAAGGTAGAAAGGAAGTTACTCTTAAACCGGGTGATTTAGTGTGGTTACACTTGAGAAAAGATAGATTTCCAGAGCTTAGAAAATCTAAATTGCTGCCTAGGGCTGCTGGTCCTTTTAAAATACTTGAGAAAATTAACGATAATGCATATAAACTTGAGTTGCCTCTCGAGTTTGGGGTTAGTCCCACCTTTAACATTTCAGATTTGAAACTATACTTGGGAGAAGAAGATGAGCTTGAGTCGAGGACGACTCCATTTCAAGAGGGGGAGGATGATGAGGACATCACTCCTTTAAATACTTACAACAATCCTCAAGTTGTTATGCAAGGGCCAATTACTAGAGCTCGGGCACGGCGATTGAATCTCCAGGTGAACTCGTTTCTAAGTTCTTCTTTTGGTGACTTTGAGAATAGATTGCTACCTAGTGATTTAATTATGATTAGGAACCTTGGAGAGGACTAGGAAGCATTTGGAGAGAGGCTAGGAGGCGGACAAGGCCAGCAAAGGCGTTCAAGTTAAGTTAAGGTTGGGTTTTGCTTAGATTATTCTGCCATTGTAGTTTCGCCATCTAGATCGGTTTGTAGAACCCCAACTTTGTGTGCTAAACATTCATCTGCAATTTAGGTTGTGTTTTCTTTGTTCTTGTAAATTTCTTTGATTGTTTGCAGGAGCAAAACCTTCGTGGTTAGGTCAACTGCATGAGAGCATGACTGATAACGACAAAACACACAGGTGTAACGAGTGCGAGGTGACGATCTACTGATCGGAAGCCTCAAAATGTGAACGTCCACACATTGCCAAATCGAACCTATCAGAAGGTCGGGCACCTAGTCTCGCATCAACTTCCTCCCATATAGTGCTTTAAAAGGGGTCATTTGGAGGCTTGCCTAGTAACTATTGTTGTATGAGAACTCGGCGTAAGGCAAACTCTTGTTCGAACTTCCACCGAAGTCTATAGCATAAGCTCTTAACATATCTTCCAGGATCTGGTTGACACGCTCGGTCTGACCATCAGTTTGTGGGTGATAGGTGGTGCTAAAGTTTAACTGTGTGCCCATCTCTTCTTGAAGCTTCTACCAAAACTTAGAGGTAAACTGACTTTCTCTGTCTGACATGATCTTGTATGGCACACCATGCAAACATACAATCCGGGTCATGTAAAGTTCTGCCAACCTACTTCCGGAGTAGGTCGTTTTGACCGGTATAAAGTAGGCCACATTGGTGAGTCAGTCAATCACCAACCAAATGGAGTCATATCCAAACGCAGTTCTTGGTAGTCTCGTGATGAAATCCATCCCCACTTCTTCCCACTTCCAATCAGGAACCTTAAGAGGTTGCAGTAGTCCAGTGGGCTTCTGGTGTTTGGCCTTCACACGCTAGCACACATCACAAACAGCAACATATTCAGCTATCTCCCTTCGCATGCTAGACCATCAAAACTTCTCCATAAGATCTTGGTACATCTTGGTGTTGCCAGGATGGATGGAGTATTAAGTACCATGAGCTTCATCCATAATTAGTTTCTTCAATTCTTCCTTATCGGGCACGCATATTCGTTCTCTGAACCATACAGTACCTTGCTCATCTTTTAAGAACCCATTGGCTTTGCCTTTTCTCATGTTCTTCTTAATCTCCAAAATGTCAGGGTCATTACTTTGGGCTTCTTTGACTTGGTCCACTAGAGTAGGTTGCGCTTCCAAAGCTGCCACATAACCCTGAGCAACTAAACCCAAGTTTAGCCACTCAAATTCTTCACATAATTCGGAGGATAACTATTGACATTTGGAGGTATTAGAGTAACTTTTCCGACTAAGGGCATCGGCTACCATATTAGCTTTCCCTGGGTGATAATGGATTCCAATATCAAAATCAGCTCCAACCATCTTCGTTGTCGAAGGTTTAGATCCGGTTGTGTAAAGATATCTTTGGACTCATGTGGTCCGTGTAGACTTCACTGCGGTTATCAATGAGGTAATGTCACTAGATCTTCAAAGCATGAACTACGGCTGCGAACTCCAAGTCATGGGTAGGGTAGTTATTCTCATGTGGCCATAGCTGCCATGAAGCATATGCCACAACTCTTCCTTCTTGCATCAACATTCTTCCCAAACCCTGGCAGGACACATCACAATAGACTTGAAAACCCTTCTTGGGATCTGGCATGATCAACATGGGCGTAGACACTAGTCTCCTTTTCAACTCCTGAAAACTCTGCTTACACTCCGGAGTCCATGAAAACTTCACATCCTATTGGAGTAGACGGGATATAGGCTTTGCAATTCTAGAGAAGTTCTCTATGAACCTACGGTAATATCCCACCAAACCTAGAATCTCTGTGACTGTCTATGGCTGCTTCCACTTGGTCACAGACTCTACATTGGTTGGGTCCACAGCAATCCCTACTGCAGAGACAACATGTCCCAAAAACTTCACCTCCAGAAGGCAAAACTCACACTTGCTAAACTTTGCATACAACTGATGTTTCCGTAAAGTTCTAGCACACTACGAAGATGTTGCTCTTGCTCTTCCTTGGTCTTGGAATAGATGAGGATATTATCAATAAATACCACCACAAACTTATCCACATACTCCATAAACACCTTGTTCATTAGGTTCATGAAGAAAACATGGGCATTTGTCAGTTCAAACAACATGACAGTACACTCATATAACCCATACCAAGTAGTAAAAGAAGTCTTGGTATATCTTCCTCACGGATTCTCAACTGGTTATAACTGGAGCGGAGATCTATCTTGAAAAACACTATGGCTCCTTCCAATTGATCAAACAGATCGTCGATTCACGGTGGAGGGTACTTGTTCTTGATAGTGACTTCATTCAGTGTGTGGTAATATACTGGGGAGACCATGGGCCCCTGGTACCTCATGGAAAGCAATATGGCCACTCCGATAGAGGATGGGCTTGATCATGTAATTAGGGATATAGTAGAACTCGGCTTATGTTACCTTGCATGACAAGGGAAAGGATATAGACCTAGCCGGTTACGATATATTTCTAGAAGGAAATCCTTTAGTCGAAGTCTGACTGGGATTTTTACCATGTAACCTTGCCTCCTTAGTATATAAGGGGAGGCAAGGAGCCCCCTGGGACAGAACAATCTCCGAAGAGAGAACAATACACAACCAATCTCAGCAAAGAAACCTCAAAGGCAATACACAACAGTTGGAAGTAAGGTATTACCTCATCTTGAGGGCCTGAACCAGGATAAACTTGTTTCATATTCCTTTGCATCCATCAAGTTTAGGTCTTACAAATTGCCCCATATAATTATTGCTGATGCAAAGCATCGACATTTGGCGTATCAGGTAAGGGCATCATCGAGATCATCGTCAACAAGCCAGATGGACCTGATCACTGGAGTCGATGGTGTCAAGTTCTTCCCCGGGTAAACAATTAGCTTTGGGAGCCTCGACTTCATCGTCGACAATCTCACCCTGTCAGACTCGGTTTCAACCCGATCAGCTAGGAACCAGGCCAACCCAATGCCTGTCAGCTTGGGTGATTTGCTGCGGTGATTTCCAAGACCTACGAGTCTAGGGACAATCCTTTTTCCTAATGTTCTGCTCAGACACGGCCCCTAGTCGGTCGAGATTAGGCTGAGTAAAGAATAGATCGTCAACTTCCCACTCGGACTCGGCAACACCGCGAATATCTTCAATTCATGTCCGATGCAGTAGAACCAGTCGTCTGGAATTCAACTCGGATACGGCCCAGAGCCGCTCGGGATCGGATCCAGGGAGGTTAGGGTTGTCATCACACCATTGAACTACTCCGAGTCCGACTCCCAGTTGGACAGTAGCTCTAGGAGCTTTTCTCCACAACACAAAGTATTCATGGTGTCAAAGGGATCAACTCTGGGCCAATACGCACGCCGACTATGTGATTAGCAATAGAAGGAGGCTCGCCGACAACGTGAGCAACAGGAGGAGGATGCGGGATGTCAGCAAGCCAAGCGCGATGCTCACAACGACAATCTACGCAAGGCTGGCTGAACTGCCCAACAAGAAATCCTCCACACCAGAGTAGGCGACCACGATGTCTTCATTACCCCACAACAGAACGTCATGGCAGCGGCTACACTATTGGACACCCTACAGCTGGGGCCACCCCGACTATCGGAAGGATCGAGGCTATGATAACCGCTACAGCCTGTCAACAACAACAACAGTCTAGAGATACGTTTATACCATCCAACAGAACGGCTTCAGACGCCGCGACTTCATCTGCTTTAGCACGACATCGAGCGGCTGGCTCTGGTCAGCACCACTCGGAGTCCCATGACACATAACTCAGCAATCGCAATAATGATCGACGACGGTACCATCACGATGAGCACCGGGATAACCAGGACGCTCGGGGGGCAACTACGATGGGATCTCCGCCATGACATCAACGCTCAACACTGAGAACTCGAGGAGGATGAACGTTGCCGACTTGAGGATGAGCACGAGCACTTCAGCCTCCACCATGAGCAGTTTCATCATCACAGTCAGAGTCAGAGCCCTCACCCAGATGGAGTTCCGGCATTCACTCATAAACTACAACAAGTTGACTGGCCATCCAGCTTCAAACTGACTGGTATAGAAAAGTACGATGGCAAGACCAACCCGGAGTCCTGGCTGACCGTGTATACCTTGGCAATCCATGCGGCTGGAGGCGACCACAAGGCCATGGCAAACTATCAACCAGTCGCCCTGGCTGACTCAGCATGAACGTGGCTGACGGCTCTTCTCGGGCAGTCAATTGGCTCTTGGGGGAATTCCATGAGCACTTTGTGGCTAACTTCCAAGGAACCTACGAGAGGCTGTCGTCCGAGTATGATCTGTACCAATGCCATCAAAGAAAAAACGAGTCCCTCCGCGACTTCATCAAGCTCATCTCCGAGAAGAGGAACTCAATACCAAAAATCAAGGACGAGGTCGTCATCGCCGCCTTCCACAAAGGAGTAAAGGACACCTCGTTCATCGCCAAATTCTCTTGGAAGCCTCCCAATTCCGTCAAAGCCTTGTTCGACATGGCAAACAAGTATGCTGACTCAGCTGATGCCGTCGTCGAAGCATTTGACAACAAAAAGGAGCCTCGACAAAAGTAGCGGAAGGACACCGACGATGTGGCCCTGTCCAAGGCCGGGAACCACAAGCGCAAGTCGGAGGACATTGTAGCAACAGTCGAGTGCAACTGACCATGATCCCCAAGGACGGACGACTACCAAAAAGTCATGAACGGGCTATGCCCTTTCCACCCAAAGGGGAAGCACACGGCCAAAAACTACTTCATGCTTAAAAAGTTTGTTTCCGAGCAAACATTGACATTCAGCGAATAGAAAGATAAAAACTGGACTTGGTCGCAGCCGGCGACTATCAAGATCCCAGGCTGAGCTCAATCACATATTCGGAGGGCCATCAGCATATAAGTCCAAGCGCAAACAAAAGTTAACCACCCGAGAAGTTAACATTCGTTGGTCTGCGCAGATCACCCTGACCATGTAACGCATCCAGGACGTTGCCCACTCGTCCTAGACTCGGTGATCAGAAGCATTAAGTTGAAGAAAGTTCTCATCGATGGAGGAAGTGCGCTGAATATTTTATTTGCCAAAACGCTCGACGAGATGAAGATACCTCGATCTGAGTTGCGGCCGAGTGTATCTCCCTTCCTTGGGGTAATCCCTGGCCTTTCTTCAACCCCACTCGGACAGATCACTCTGCTAGTAACTTTTGGCACATGGGAAAACTTTTGCATAGAGAATATCTGTTTCGAGGTCGCCGACTTCGAGACCGCTTACCACGCCATACTCAGACGACCTGCACCCGCCAAGTTCATGGCGGTACCTCACTATACTTACATGATGCTCAAGATGCCAGGACTAGCAGGAGTACTCTCTCTGCGTAGCGATGTTAAACAAGCCTTCACCCACGACAAGGAGAGCTACGAGCTCACCCAGTCTCATGAAGTGGCAGTCGGACGAAGCAATATCCAACTAGCAGCAACAACTTCGAAGGAGGATGACCAAGTCCTGGCGAAGAAGGCAGCCAAGTCAGGAATATCAATGGATTCAGAAACAAAGAAGTCCCCCCTAGACTCTTCCGACCCCGCCAAGACTACGCTTATCGGGACCGGACTCGACCCCAAATAGGAGGAAGAGCTCGCCACCTTCCTCTAGGCGACAGGGACATATTTGCTTGGAAGCCTTCCGACATGCCTGATGTACCCTGGGAGGTGATCGAGCATTCCCTAAACATCAAACAGGATGCCAAACCAGTCAAACAACGACTACGGCGCTTCGCACAAGACCGCAAAGATGCTATCCGCGAGGAGATAACCAAGCTCCTAGCAGCCGGGTTCATCAAGGAGGTCTACCACCCGGATTGGCTGGCAAACCAGTCCTAGTCTAGAAGAAGAATGGTAAAGGGCGCATGTGCGTCGACTATACTGACTTAAACAAGGTGTGTCCCAAAGATCCATTTAGTCTACCTAGGATAGATCGGGTGGTCGACTCAACTGCGGCATGTGACTTACTCTGCTTTCTCGATTGCTATTCGGGATATCATCAAATCAGCTTAAAGGAAGAGAACTGCTTGAAGACTTCTTTTGTCATGCCATTTGGGGCATACTGCTATGTTACTATACCGTTTGAGTGGAAAAACATTGGCGCAACGTATCAATGTGCTATCCAGCAGTGTTTCACACTCAACTCGGGTGCAATGTGGAGGCGTATGTCGATGACGTGGTGATCAAGACCAAAGTCAAGGAAGACCTCATCGCCGACATAGAAGAAACTTTTCAAAGCCTTCGGAGATTCAAGATGAAGCTGAACCCAGAAAAGTGGGTCTTTGGAGTACCTTCGGGAAAACTACTCGGTTTCATCATTTCACAACGTGGCATTAAGGCAAATCCAGAGAAAATCAACACAATCATGAACATGGTTCCCTGACTAGTCTGAAGGACGTACAGAAGCTGACTAGCTGCATGGCGGCACTCAGCCGATTTGTTTCCCAATATGGCAAACAGGGCATGCCCTTTTTCAAATTACTGAAGAAGGTTGACAATTTTCAATAGGCGCCAGAAGCCCAACAAGCCTTCAAAGACTTGAAGAAGTTACTTACATCACCACCCGTGTTGTCATTACCAATGCCCCAGGAGCCACTTATGTTGTATCTGGCAACAACTACTCAGGTAGTCAGCACGATGTTGGTCATCGAGCGGGCAGAGCCGAGACATATACAAAAAGTTTGAAGGCCAGCTTACTTTGTCAGTGAAGTCCTAGGCGAATCCAAGGTGCGATATCCCCAAGTCCAAAAATTGTTATATGGGCTACTCATAGCTGTCTAGAAGTTGGTGCACAATTTCTAGTCACACCAAGTCACAATCGTAACATCATTTTCACTTGGGGATGTCCTACATAATCGCAAGGCCACTAGCCGAATCGCTAAATGGGCACTCGAATTGATGGCATTTGACATTGTCTTTCAACCACGGATCGCAATTAAATCCCAAGCCCTCACCGACTTCATGGCTGAGTGGACGGAGGTTCAAATGGTCACACCTATGGACAAGCTTGAATACTGGACGATGTACTTCGACGGTTCTCTTTGGATCGGCAGAGCAGGGGCTGGCGTCATTTTGATATCGCCCAATGGAGAAAAACTCAAATCTGTCCTTCAAATATACTTTCCAGCATCTCACAATGTCGCCGAGTATGAGGCACTCATCCACGGGCTCCGTATTGCCATATCACTCGGTATTTGATGATTGGTGGTTCACGGGGATTCCCAACTCGTGGTAAACCATGTCATGAATGATTGGACGTGTCTGGATGATAACATGGTGGCATACTATTTTGTGCCACCAAGGCAGCCAAGTAAGAAAGATGGAAAAGAAGTTTGATGGGCTGGAAATCACACATGTTTTGTGCCAACACAATGAAGCCATAGATGAACTAGCCAACATGGGATCCAAGCAAGAAGTGGTCCCGACTGGAGTTTTTGTCGAGCAGTGCTGGAGCCATCAGTCAAGAGAAAGCCTGATCACGACCTGTCGGGGGCTGAACCTACCCTAGAACAATGAGAAGTGCTAATCACCTCTCAAGACTTGCGGACTCCTATTTATCCGATTTTTATTGGAAGACGAGCTCCCATAAGACCGCAGCGAAGGCAAGCGAATCAAGCGTTGAAGCAAATGTTTTCTAGTAGTCGGAGAAGACCTTTATCATCAAAGCGCATCTGGAGTCCTCATGCGCTGTGTCACACCCGATGAGGGCAAGCAGATTTTGCAATCAATCCTCTCAGGCATCTGTGGCAACCATGCCGCATCACGGACGTTAGTTGAAAAGGCTCACATGCAAGGTTTGTTTTGGCCGACTGTAGTTACTGATGCTAAGGACATAGTTCAGACATGCGATGGATGCCAATTCTTTGCTCGACAAACACATCCACCAACTCAAAAGTTACAGACAATCCCAATATCTTGGCCCTTTGTAGTTTGGGGGCTTGACATGGTCGGGCCACTTAAGAAAGCACCAGGAGGGTTCATACACTTGTTTGTCATAGTGGACAAGTTCACAAAATGGATTGAGGCAAAACACGTTGCTACCATCACGGCGGCTAGGGCAAAAGACTTCATCATGGGTATTATTTACCTCTTTGGTGTTCCAAATTGTATCATAATGGACAACGGCACTCAGTTCACTGGAGGCATCTTTCAAGATTTCTGTGACAACTTCGGCATTAAGATTTGTTATGCTTCTATGCCACCCATGAAGCAATGGGCAGGTCAAATGCACTGTTGATGTTTTATATCGGCAATAATAATATGGGGCTACTCGTGAGACCTAAACTTGATGGATTGGAAAGGAACACGAAACAATTTATCCTGGTTTAGGCCCTCGAGGTGAGCTAATACCCTACTTCTAGCTGTTGTGTATTGCCTTTGAGGTTTCTCTGGTGAGATTGTGATCATTCTCTGATTCTCTGCCCTCAGGGGGCACCCTGCCTCCCCTTATATTCCGGGGGACAGAGTTATAGGGTAGGAATCCCAGTCGGACTTCGACCAAGGGATTTCCTTCTAGGAATACAACGTGCCCGACTAGGACCATATCCTTTCCTTGTCGTACAAGGTAATGTATGCCAAGTCCTATTGTATCCCAAATTATAAGGTTAGGCCCATCCTCTGTCCGAGTGGCCCTAATGCTTCTCATGAGGTACCCGAGGCCCACGGCCTCCACAGCAGCCCCTGAGACCTTCATTGTTGAGTCACAGTTGATGCCAAATGCTCATCCTCCTTGAGGAAGGCTTCCCGAGTGCTTTGCTCCCGAGTACTTGTTGTCCGAGTGCTTCTTCTCTAAGTCCTGCTTCATATCGGTTGGCAACGAGGCTATAAAGGGCTTCATGGAAAAAATATGAATAGTGTGCGCTAAATAGGCGCACCTATTAGGTGTAGCCCCCGACTTTGTGCTTAATTGTGAAACAATTAAACATAAAGTCAAAGAGCTTTAACCTTTTAGTCTTTCCCGAGTAGTGTACTACTCGAAAATTAGACTCTTCAGCATCATGTCAACTGGAAGAATTTTTGCTCAGGGCAATTGTTGGCTAAGCATGTAAGCCAAGTACCAATTCTTGGATTTTAACCCAATCTGTAGTCAGGTGTACTTGAGAGATACCTGCATCCCCAATTTTAATGGAGACCAGCTGTCAATCCTTATAAGGATATATCCTCAGTACCTAGTAAATAATTCAGATATCTGAACACATGTGTCTAGCAATTAGGCTTTCATGAAGTATATCTGATTATTTAATCGGTTTCTGTTAATAGCATGTGCACTGTGATTTTATCACAGTCAGCAGTCGGCTCAATAGAGCATGCCATTTAGAAACTCATGTCTTGTGGCCTAGTAATGAATTAGTCGGCCTAAGCCCACTTATCAGCACAGGCTTTATAAAGCAGGGAGAGAGAAAAGATTCCCCCTTCTTCTCCAATCCACCAATCGTTTCGTCTTCTAACTTCCACGCCCAAATTTCATGCTCTGCCTTGCTAGGGTTCGCTATAGCCTACGTCCCCCACTCGAGACTCGCTTGATTCTGCTCCGCCGCATCCATTCCAAGCCTCCACAAGTTTTTCCCCCAAATCTTTTCACCTCCAGCAATACCGAAAGCCCCATTTGAGATCCCTGAGATGACCACCGGAGTTTGGCCGATGTTGGACTGTAGCCCGGTGAAGCTGAAGCTGCTAGAGAAACGGTTGATGCTGCAGCGACAAGACGTCATCCATTGGCACACCGCAGAAGGGGAATCCATGCCAGCGCCCAAATCTGGTGAGACCGTCGTTTTCACCTTGTTCTTTGATCGTGGTCTTACCCTCCCTTCTTCGGATTTCCTTCACCAACTTCTGTCTTTCTATCAAATAGAGTTGGTGAATTTGAATCCCAACTCTGTACTGCACATCTCCATCTTCGCCACCTTGTGTGAAGCCTTTTTGGGGCTTAAGCCCCATTTAAATCTTTTTCGTTACCTATTCCACATCAAGCCCTAGCCATCCAAGAACAAGATCCAAACCATTGGGGGAGCCGGTCTTCAACTTAGGAACGAGATGAAGAAGACGTATCTCAATGTTCCTCTAAAGATATCACTCAAGGGCTGGCATAGAGAGTGGTTCTACTACTCAAATCTGGAGCCCTCTCTACCCCCTTTTACCGGTTCTCCTCCAACTGTCCTGCCCAGCTGGTCCTGTGTACCAACGTATGAGGAAATGGGGCAAGTGTACCAGCTGATGGAGAAGATTGACCTCCTGAAGAGTACAGGGCTGACTGGTCCCTAGGTGGCAAGGTGTTTCCTCAACCGCCACACCAGACCTCTGAAGGCCAGGAGCCATTTTGGCTAGGATTACCAAGGCAAGGATGATCCCAGCCGTGAATACCCCGACGTAGCCGACAAGAACAAGGTTACTGATACCCTGCTCGGCTTCTTCGTCAATGGGGTAGTGGAGATAGAGGACGAAGAATGCGCCCTCATGCCCTACAGCCAGAGTAGGCCTCGGCCATAGGTAATCTTGAAAGATTGATATTGAATTGTCATCCTTCTGTGATGAATATTTTTGGATATCTGTCTTGGATTGTTCTGCAATGCACGATGTTTGTTGTTGAAATACTTGCAGGACTGTGTGGAGTTTGATTCTGACTCCCAAAATTAGCCGGCCACCAAAACGAAGAAACGGCTAGCCAACCCTTCTGCTACCCAACCCAGCTCCCAGAGGGTTGGGAAGAAACCAATTGAAGACCTAGGCAAGAAGAAAACAAGCACGCCAAGTGCAACGCCAGGGAGCTTGAAGATCAAGGATCCTGTCAATTTAACCCCTAGGCCGCCAAGCCCAAGACTGGCATCACCTAGTGTTAACGCTAAAATTTGGTGCAGTTCTTTATTGGATTCGGTTAAGGAAAAATCACGGTTAATTGGCGGGAATTGAATCCAGAAGAAGCCGAATTCAAGAGGGAATCATGAAGACCACGGAGAGGCAATTAGTATCTTATCTATAAAATTAGGTAGGGATAATAATTTTAGGTAACCTGATCTCGTGCCCGGTCAGGACTTGTTATTTTCCTTTTTTGTATTTAGGAAACTCCTGTTTCGTATCCGATCAGGACTGTATCAACTCGGGGTATAAATACATATGCCCGGTACCTTGTAAACTATCAAAGAGATCAATACAAACTTCAGCGCATCGCCACCCTATTCAACGGGTTCTTGCTTCTCGAGCCGGGCTGCATCGGTTAAGTTCGACCTCCTGCGAGAGGGTAAGTCTCGTTACCCCGACTACCGTATTGACTAGGACTTCCTCGGTTAGGTCCGATATTCTAGTCGGCCTACAGTAGTCGGCTTACCACGATATATCTGTTCTGTCTACAGCTGCATCAGTTAGGTTTGATCTCATAGGCCGAGTAGATATATCACATCACGTGTGCATAGGCTTATCGGCTTACTGGGCGTAACTTATCATCAGTTTGTGCTGCATCGGTTAGGTCCGACCTACTAAACTGCGTGATAAGTTATTCCTACTAGGTTGATCGGTTTTATGTAAGTGTTTTATGGGGATGTATAGCTGATAAGTTTTCATATATCACATCACGATTGCATCAGATCTATTGGCTCATCGAGGTTCTTTTATCGTTATTAATCTGTGCTGCATCAGTTAAGTTTGAACTACTAGATTGATAATGATAAATTTATCCTTGTTAAGCTGATGGGTATTTATGCAATGTTCTATCGGAGTGCTTAGCCGGTAGGTTATCTTTTATTAATTAAGGCCGATTGCATCGCTTCACGTTTTTGGCATTCTACACCGTCATCGGCTTTCCTGCCGATACATGTTATATCAGTAATCGGCTAGTTTATTTATTTACATTGTTATTGGTTCCTTAGCTACATGGTTTATTGTCTATGCCATCATCGGCTTATAGTCGATGTGTAAGTGCTCGTCTATATCGGCCATCGGCCGATAGAGCGAGTCCAATTTGGCTTCCAGCCGATTGGCTCAATGATCTAATATTTTCTATCTCCTTGTCAATTGCAGGGTCAAATTGACTGGCACGCCTATGAACCTCAAGATTTAGGACCTGCACTGGAGTTAAGCAAATCTCCCAGGCCTTCGCGTGTCTCTAGGCGCCGAACCAGATCATCGGCTCGTTCCCGACGCTGCCAGTGATTTTCGGCATCAACACGTTTTTGGTACGCCTGGTGGGACGCGGAATTTCAACATGGCCGGAAAAGAGATCAAAACAGACAACGTGATCCCGGTCAGGATGGAGGATTTAACAGACGAGCAGAGACAGCAAATCGAGCAAAATATGGCCAATTTTCAGAAACTCTGCTTGGAATCTTTCGGCATGACGCGACAAGGGCCGATTCAAAAATCTCAGTTTCCAAAACCAGTTCTGGTTGGAGAATTGAGCTGTACACCACCTGAGAGTCCACCAGTAAAACCCTTATAGGAGATGGTGAATGAAGCAGTACATCACGCGCTCATCAATCAATCCGGGATCCTGGTGAACACGCTCCATAACCTCATCAAGAAGGCAGTGGATGGATTGATTGCTAAAGAGCCTACTCGAGGTTCTGTATATCTCCCGCCAAAGATGGAGTCAAATTCAAGTACTTATGGCACCACAAAGGATATACTGGAAAATTTGTTTTCACACAACCAGGCTAGGGGGCAACAAGATATTACTACTGGATACCATCGGGCTGCTTATTATGGAGGATATCAGCAGAATTACCCAGGAGGTGTTGCCGATTCAGGAAATTATCAGAGAGAATATCCTAGGCAGAATCGGCTACAAACTCCACCCATACAGTATCAGCAGGAAGTCCCAAGGAAGAAGACTTATCGGCTGCAAGGGTTGCGGAAATAGCGAGGGAACAGTTTGGGATAAAGCCAAAGGAGCAAACATTTATGTATCGGCATCCATATCCCGAGTGGTTTGACAGGGTGCCATTGCCACACCGATACAGCGTCCCAGATTTTTCCAAGTTCTCAGGGCAGGACAACATATCTACAGTAGAGCATATTAGCCGATTCTTGGCACAGTGTGGAGAAGCATCGGCTAAGGAGGCTCTGAGAGTTAGGTTTTTCCCCTTGTCATTGCCTAGATCGGCCTTTACATGGTTCTCCTCATTACCGCCGAATTCAGTTCGGGGATGGGCCGATCTAGAAAAATAGTTTCACAAATACTTCTTTGCTGGAATCCATGAGATGAGACTGACAGATTTAACATCGGTTAGGCAAAGACCAGACGAAATGGTGCCGGAATATGTCCAAAGGTTTCAGGACGTTGGAAACCGATGTTATAGCTTGAATCTGAGTGACGGACATCTAGCCGACTTGGCTTTTCAGGGTCTCTTAGCGCCAATTAAAGAGAGATTTTCATCACAGGAGTTCGAGTCCCTGGCGCACCTGGTTCAGAAGGTATCGGCTCATGAAAGCCGATTTCAAGAGGCAAAAACGAAGATAAATATCAAAGAAGGGTTGCTCAGGTACAGGGTTATTCATCGGACTCAGATGATGAAGAATCCGATGCTAAAGTCGGATTGGCGGAGTGGGCTAGGAACAAGAAATCAGTATCATGCCCGTGGGTGAAGGATATCGACAAGGAGGAGCGATATGACTTTGACATTAATAAAGCCGATAAAATCTTCGATTTACTGTTACAGGAGAAACAGATACAACTTTCACCAAATCACATAATTCCATCAGCCGAAGAACTAAAGAAGAAGAGATATTGCAAGTGGCACAACACGATATCGCACCACACCAATGAGTGCAAAGTTTTTCGGCAACAAATTCAATCGGCTGTTGAACAGGGGAGGATCAAATTTGAAGACAAAAAGCCGATGAAAATAGATGGACATCCATTCCCTGTGAATGTGGTTTATGCAGAATCATCAAGGGATCAGGCCGATGGAGGAAGGCGTTGGGGTAAGAGGACAAGATTTACTTCATCGGACCTAATAGAAAAATATTCAACCATGAAGAACGGTGGATTGAGCCAGACAGTGAAAGATATAAACCGCATTGGGATTGCTCGTTTTTCAGGTTCTGTTGGGATCAGGGTATGAGATTGCTGACAATTCAAGATTGCCCCGAGTGCAAATATGGGAATATCGCATGATCAGCAAGAAATGTTTCGTCGCAGGATAGCGGCTGCCTAGGAAAGAGCATCGTACAATAGCTGATTAGGGCCGATCCACGAAAGAATTCTTGAAGAAAATGATGAAGAGAAGTACATGAAAAACAAGAATCCAAATCCTCAGTGGTGTCCTAGTGGAATATTTACAAAAATCAGAAGTAAGAGGGCAATAGCGGAGTTACAGACTGGGAGCAACAGCAAGACAAACGCGGACTACAAGGAAGCCGATCATCATCACAAGAGGACTAAGCGGTATGAAGCGCATGAAGAAAATGACGATGAGGTACAGTCCATCGGCTCCAGTAGACATATGGTTTTCTTTCTGACTAGGGAATACAAAGCGGTTTTCATCTGATGAAGAGGCGATGAGGAGATGTATTGCTCAGTTGACGCTGCGTACCGGGACATCAGGCTATATTTGATAAGCCTGAAGAATTAGTCCATCGGCACTTTGAAGCCATTATATAGATTAAGCTTTGTGGAATGGGAAGCCGATGACGAGAGATGCTAGTGCGATGGATAAGGGAGCAGCTGTTAATCTAATGCCGTATGTCACGATATCGGAAGTTGCGCGAAAACTAGGCGCCAAGTTTTTGAATAAAAAGACAAAATATGGTGTTAAAGGACTTCGGTGGAAATACATCGGAGACGAAAAGGCGTGACGAGTTGAACGTGGATTAACAGTTGGGCGGAACGATACATTAGCAAATACGACGTTTTTTTGTCATCGTATGGAAAAAGGATCATATAGTTTACTCCTATGGTAGGATTGGATTCAACACAAACTTTGCGTTGCCTTCGACGAAGCATCATCAAGTCTGATACACATGGCAGAGGAGATCAAGTCGAGGGTAATGAAGAACAGCCACGGCAATATCAATTGACCAACATTGCGGATGAGCCCTGATTTGGCCGATCTGGAAGCGGGAGTGGTATCGAGATGAATTTATTACTGGAGAAAAGTATAGGAAGGGAATTCTGCTTAAGATCACCATCGGAGAGACATGACCGATCCGGCAAGTCGGGCTCGAGACTATTACTCTGATGGGCACCATTGAAGACTTTGTAAGGAAGATTAGCGACAGAGGTTCACGTCGGCGCGATGATTTGGAGAATTGATATAGGACCAGGAAGATAGGCCGGGCCAACGTACATAAGTAAGAAATTATTCCTGAATTCCGAGAAGACTTAATAAAATCTGTTGAGAAGAAGTTTTGATTGTTCGCTTGGGAATATCATGAAATGCCCAGGTTAAGCCGATCCATTGAAAGTTGAACATACGGGCTTCTATTAAACCAGGAATATCGAGGCCGTTTAAACGGCATCCAAGAGATTTCCAGGTAGAGTTATATGAGCAATCAAAGCGGGAAATGGTACAAGGTTATAGCATGATGCAAAAGTTTATAAGCCATGTCCGAGTATAAGCTGAGTGGTTTCTATATCGTGAACCGGTGGAAAAGAAGAATGGAAAATTGAGGATATGTATCGATTTCTAGAGTGAATAAAAGGCTACCAACCCAAGAGATGAATACCTGATGCCGATAGCAGATTTGTTGGTAGATGCAGCATCGGCCACAAGATTATTAGCTTCGATGGGATGCAGATGCGGGATACAATCAGAAATTTTTTATGGCTGAAGAAGATATACATAAGAGACTGCGTTTCGATGTCCTAAGCTATCAGCTTATAATGAGTGGGTAAAAAGGTAATTACGCTATTTAGAGAGATTAAAAAGTGCCGGTAAAGTGCGAGCTTATCAACGTGATAACAGAATTATATACTTTCATGATCTCATCGGATTGCTAGTGGAAATTTACACACGATCCGTGTGGTGGTGAAATCCAAGAGTGATGAAAAGCCATATAGACCGAATATTTGCGAAAAGTCGCTGGAAAGGACAACAAGAAATACGGACTTACAGGATGAATCTCAATAAAAGCGCTTTTGTGTATCGGCTAGGCAGTTTTTGGGTTTTATTGTTCATACGCGAGGAATGAAGTTAGTGCAACAGAAGCATCAAGCCATTAAGACTACAGAGCCACCTAGCAAGCAACGATAGAGTTACAGTTATTGATCGGTAAGATTAATTTTGTACTGAGGAGGTCATATCAAATTTGTCAGGAAGGATTGAATCTTGTTACTCCTTGATTGATAGTTGATAAGGTGAAGATCACACGCAGCTTCGTAGTGGGGGCAGATGCACCGCAGAAGGCATTCGATGAACTTGAAGATTATTTTT